>CANTUR010000600.1:0-345000 GCA_947683625.1 Mallotus nudiflorus | reverse complement strand
GGAGCGCACTAAGTGTGAGTTACTATTATATATATATATGCTTTAGGGTGCATGATTTAGAAATGCATGTTTTATTTTGATTAAATATGCATAAATAATTTGATTAGTACTTAAGTTTATTTTTAGTTTAATTTTGGTTTATTTTTGGTATATATTAAATTATATGCATGCTTTATTAACCATTTATGTTTAAAATGTTTTTAAATACATTTCTAGCTTATTTTGTAACTTAATTGGATTTGTTTGACGTATATATACTCGAAATATACCCGGTTTACTTTTGGTATATTTTTAGTATATATAGGGTTTATGTTGCAATTTATTTCAAATTCATGCATCATTTACTTTTATGAATGTATGCTTTATATTTTAATGAAGGATATTAATAGAACGTGCTACCTAGTGGGCAGCACTAGGACCGAGTACGTACCGGTACGCTTATAGCATTTAGGCTATATTACTAACCATTTAAGGATATTGATTGAATCTGATTATTTGATATGTGTGATATGATTTGGGGAGTGTGATTACTGGAGCTCGGTTGACCAAGTGTCTCGGGGCCAATCACACTGACAGTCAGACTGCTGGAGCTCGGTTAACTTAGTGTCTCGGGGCCAGTCTACTGTCCAAATGGAATAAGTGACTATTTTGGAATAAGTGAGCCTGTATGGCTAGAGTGTTGTCTAACACTGTTTTGAGGTTGCGATATTCTAAGGTTCTATTAGATCCTTCATAAACGATTATTTTCAATAAAATATATAAAATGATTTTACTGCATCTGTGTGTATTTGCCTATATATATACATATTAGATATATACTGTTGACTGTATGCATTGTCATTTAGTATGTATGTATATATATTATAATAATTCACTCAGTGAGGTCTGACTCCCCTCCGTTGACTAATTTTTCAGGAGAGTCATCATCTTCAGACCTCAGTAGCAGGCCTGTACGCCGGATTTCTTCCGCCCCAGCTTCTTTGTGTAAACTGCTTATCTGAGTCTTGGGTTTATTTTATCTAAATACTACAGTAGTCATTAAATATTTAAAGAGATGTTGTATTATATTTGAACTGGATTTGTATTAAAAGAGTTATATATATGTAATGATGAGTATTTAATTTAAATCCAGTTAGTGCATATGCTATTATTATATTTATGATTTTTATTTTCACTGCATTATATATTGTTATTATTACTATTGCATGTTTTATTTTATTTTTAGCTTGTTACGGGTTCCGGATTCAAAAGAATTCCCGTTCCCTAGCGCTGGTCATGGCCCCTGTTTTGGGTCGTGACAGGAATTGGGTGCAAGAGTAGGGAAATTTAGGGTGTAATATAAGGGATGTTGTTGACCCTTTTGACGATAAAATTGAATTGTCACCACAGTATTCTTTGAAACAAGTTATTTGGACTGCGCAGATTAAGTTTTGGGTTTGTATGCATTTGCTTTAAATTAAATAAAATGTACGTGCAATAATGTGCTATACTTCTTATTTCATTCCTATTTAGGAAAAAGAACCTCAATTTGCTTTCATAAAGGTTTCATGTACATGCTACTAAGGAGAATCAGGGACCATAGATTAAACCTATAAAATATATTTTTTACAATAATTTTTTTACATTCAGCATGATGAAATTCAAAATTTTAAGATTATTTCTCCCTCCTGATAAGAAATATAATTGCTAGCAATTATAATACTCAAATAAAATTAAGTAATATAATTGCTAGCCATTAAGGCTGAGCACTGTAACCCTTACTCCCACATTTCTATTTCCCACATTCTGCCTATCACTAGTCTCTCAACTCACTTGAGTGAATTTAGATACTCTCTTTTTCTCTGTAAAACTCACTAAAGTAAATTTCTAGGTCTCCTCAAATTCGTCCCCACTCCCGCATTTCTATCGCCTCCACCTCTTGATTTCGAGTCTAGTTATGCATATGTCCGGCAAGATCACAACCAGCGATATATGATGGAAGAGCCAAAGATACTGCTGGATCATTTTGTACTTGTATCAGCTTAGACTCATCCCCAGTTTAAAGGAAAAATATCGAGTAAGCCCATCACATTCACTTGTACTCATTATGGCGAACTAATCCAAATGATTAACAAAATGTGTTTTCACTCAAATGGACTAACTACAACTATATATGTAATTGTACCTACCACTAAGCTTACCACTTTTGTGGAGTTCAATAGCAAAGATTAGCCTGCCGTTTTATTATAAATTTATGAGTCTATTTTATGTTTCCAAACCATTATGAAAACAAAAAAAAAATAACAAATATAATTTTATAAAAAATAGTTGAGACCCAAACAACCTTTTAAAATATAATTTAAACTAACAAACATAAGCATAAATATAAATAATAAACATAAAAACATCCATAATTGAGTTAAATAGATAGTATGATATTAAGTGGACAAACCTAAATAAACTTATGAGAATATGGGATAATTGTATTTATAATATTATTTGGGTTTTATTTAGATTTGTAAAATATTAGTATGTTGATGATTTAATAGGTATAAACTTATGTTAACTTTGTGTTATATTGGAGAATTCATCATTAAGATTATATTTTAGAAGTGTTATTTATGGTTTATAGGTTTGAGTTTGTTCCCAGTATAGAGGAATCACTGCCAAATTTTAAGTGCATAGATTCTCATACCATTCCTTTATATGCAGCTCATGTCCTTAATCTCTTCTCAGCCTTCTTCTTCAGCTAACAAACCTCAAGTTCCACCTGAAGAAATGGATAAAATTAAGGTAAGCATTTTTGCTTTCATCAATACACTGATATCTAGTCCATATGATCTCACAGTTTTCCTTTGTTTAGAATATGAAACTAGAATATAATCGAGTAAAAAGTTGGCTGATTGACTCCATAAGTTCCGCATTGATGCAAAGATTCATCTGTCTTCCAACAGCAAAGGAGATATGGGATACTGTCTCAAAAACCTTCTATGATGGATCGGAAAATTTATGAAACCATTTTCTAATTTAAGTATGATTATAACAAACTAATGATTTCATTCTATTTAATTTATAAATGTTATTTTTTATAAAATTATTTTTAATAAAAAAATTTTCAAAACAGCATGCATTTCCTTATATTAGCTTACTCAGTGAGCTCTACTCCCCTCAACTATTTTTCTAAGATCTTGAGAGTCTCTTACTTCTTCTTCTCTATGCCGGGTTCATTCTTCACCGACTGTTTTATATAGGTCCTATTGATGTTCTATTTATTATTTATACTTTAAATGCTGCAGTAGTAATTTGAATATGGGATAATTGTATTTATAATATTATTTGGGTTTTGCCTCTGTCACTCACTTCACAAATAACAGGAAATTTGTCAACAAGATCATGGCATGCATTTTAATAAGAGAACCACAGCTAAAATGCCCAACCATTTATGTTATAAAGCAGATTCATCAACTGAAGTAGAAAGAGCTTTGTCAACAAAATTCAGTTTGTTTAATTCTAGAGAAAAACTTTATTCCTCATTTTTACTTTATTAACTCAGTCCCACAAGGATATTGGAAAAATAATAAAAAATCAAAAAAGAGTGGAATAATAGCATAACACCTAAAGAACTAACTTCAAAGTAGTTTTAAAGGACTTGAATCATAACATTAATGTTTTCCTAGAACTAAACTCCAACGATTAAAAATAAAAAATAGCATTCTTGAGTTATTTCCAATAGCTTATTGCAGTCTTGTTGGACATGGGCATCCAGAGTGTAGTACTAGTTGATAGTAGCTCCTTCTAAAGACATTTGAAATTGCTTGACAATCTAAGCTTTAGAAAACCTATGGCTTTCATATAGGTAACGTATTGCTTCAAATGAAGATGAGGGTCACTTTCCCTTCATATGGGAACTTGAATTTTTACTGAACGATAGAAAGAACATCACCCAAAGGATGGAACCATGGTCTTCCCAACTACTGCTTCCCATACGCCCAAAGACTTTAGGTATGACTTCAGCTTGACCACCCAAATCTGATAATTCTCACTCGTAAACATGGGAACAGGAGAGGAAGAAGTGTTTTCAAAAGCCATCTGTGTCCTTTGAGAGTGTTTATACGTCACCAACACTCAACAAACTCAGTCTCACAAGGCTGTTCAGCTGCCCCTAAGGTATTTACTACAGGTTGGTTCATGGGTTCAACCAGTAGAGTCACTTAATCTTCTTCATACTGTTGTTCCTGAGGAATCTCCGCTTCTAAGTCCAACGGCTGCTATTATGGTAATGGTGGTGGTGGTTGTGTATCTGTTTGGTTCCTTCTCATGAGGTTGCAAAATGGAAGTTTTAGACTGCTTTTACATTATCGCCCTGTATACAAGTCATTCACCTCTGGGGATCAGGGTGAGGCAATCGCCTCTTGAAGAGGTGAATCACCTTTTCTATAGGGCGATCCTAATGTTTATGAGCTCATGCCTTACTCAAATCTAGAGATTCATGCATTTCAGGCTGAAAATTATCCTAATAATAGCGATAATGAAATAAGGGAAATGGCAATTCCACTACTTCTTCTTCATCGTTTGATTCAAATGGCCCTGGACAAGTGATTTCCACACCATAAGTTAGAGAAGACCTGCATGTCTTCAAACTGAAAGATGATTAAGAGACGGGCACGTCTCAAAGCTACAACATGAATACAAAAGACCTCTATGTCTATAAATTGAAATTTTCACAAGACCTTAATATCTTTAAGCTGAAATCTTTTTATGAATGAACTTACATGTTTTATCTTTTGAACTTAGCTTAAATTCATTAGTATTTGCTAATAAATTCATTAGTAATTGCCCATAAATTCATAAACTTATTTATCAATTACTAAAAGACTTGCTCTAAAATTAAGATATAGGTAAAGTTACAAAGAAGAGTTTATTTTTTATTGGTAATCTAAAAACGTCGAGTGGAATAAATTTTATTTTCTTAAACAATAAAATATAGGGTTTTCTATAAAGCACTAACACTTTAAATAGATGGCCATATGGGATATTTTTTGGACATCGACACGACTGATATGTGTCACCTATATATTATTTTATTATTTTTAGGTCATGGGAAGGATAGGTAGGAAATATTTAGAACATCATGGGATATTTTTAGCTCCATTATGTGTAGAATATCTAATAAGCTAAAATATAATGCAACACCATTACCAATTTTAAAATAATTTGAGTTTTTGTCATAGCAATTAACTAAATACGTTACTAATGCATTGCATTGATTAATTGGGCCTACTTTTGCCATCTTCAACAAGTTCTCAAAGCCACTTCCTTTAAGAATGTTAGTCACACTCTCATCAACTTGAAAGTCTGCTATATTTTTTAATTGCTCTAAAACCCTCATTTTCACGATATAGAAATAAAGGGAATCTTGAATTCCTGTTAATTAGTATTAGTATGTTTGCTACTATTACAATGCTTATGGGTTTATAACTCTCTAGCTTTTTAATTAGATTAAAGAAGAAGCTGATAGGATTAGAGAGTCAATCAAGAATTATAATGTTGGAGAAGCCTGAATACACACCCCTACCTGATAACCCAACGTTGAACTAGTTGAAGATGTCTAAAGAAAAAGTCTCTTGAAAGTTCAAGGCTTTCAGTACACTCCATGCTGTTATGGATGAAACAATTTTCACAAGAATCATGGCTTATGAGATAGTAAAGCAAGTTTAGGACAAGCTGAAAACAGAGTTCCAAGGCAATGAAAAAACACAGCTACTAGTTTGTATAGGGTAGCTCTTAGGAGAAGTAAAGTGCACTTCTCCATGATCTTTCATATTGTGGCCTCTATTTTAAAGCGTTGAGATATCTCACTTTAGCCCTCACAGATTTAATGAATAAAATGATTCTACTAAAGAATTACAATAAAAAGCAACCACTAAATCTGGATCGAGAAAAGAGGCGATGTCTTTTCACTCCTAACAAAAGCAATAGACTGGGGTCAAGGAGAAAAAGACTAGCGGAGGAGGTAATAGAGGCAATTGAAGAAGAGGAGACAGAGCCTTAACATGAAGATAAAAGAGGGGTTTAATAAGAGAATTTGGAGGTGTTTGACACTTGGAATTGGAAGAAAAATGGAGCCTTTATGAATATGGAGGAGGCACTAAAGAAGCAAATTCAAGGAGTTTGAATTTTGAAACTTGTAATTGGAAGAGTAAATGGTACTGCAATTTAGTTAAAAATAAAAAAATGAGAACTTAAAATTATTGCGATAATTTTAGTTTCTTAATTTTTATTAAGAGTACTTATATATTTTTAAAAGGCAAACTACTTTTTTAAGCCTCTGAACTATGACGTTTTTTTTTCTATTGAGCACTTATTGCATAACATTGAGCCCCTTGCGGAGCTGGGACTAGAAGAGTATCATTCAACTTCAAGTACATAATGGAAGACTCAAATGAGGTGCTAATGGGTACCCAACTTCCAACTGATGTCATGGAAGGGAGATCACTTTCTTTGACATGCAAATCCAATAATCGATTAAAGCTAATGACTTCACAGTCGGAGAATAACCCATCTTAATTATTCTGGATGTTATTCTATTCCTAATTAGGTTGTGATTAGGATTCCTGTGTATATATATAAGGGGTGTAACCCTTCTTTGAATATTATGAAAAAATATTTCCCTTGAATTTTCTCTCTTTTTCTCTAAATTTTATTCTTCAAAATATTGGTTTGGCTTTGTTAGAGGATTTTTCTAAGATAATGAAAAGAGAGGTGCCCAAGACGACGATGCCATAAGATCACTTGGTCTTTACTCGAGCAACTTCTACCAACCCTATTAACTTGACTTGACTTCCGTTTTAAATCATCATGCAACTTATATGATTTATAGCCTTATTTAAGCCTTAATTATTATTCATAAAATTATCTCATAAGTTTATTTGGATCCAATCCACTTAATATCGTATCATCTATTCAACCAAATTGTGGATGTTTCTATGTTTATTGTTTATATTTGTGCTTATATTTATTGGTTTAAATTATATTTTAAATGATTATTTGGGCATCAACTATTATTCTTAAAATTATATTTGTTATCAAATACTATGCTAATTAAACAATATATTAATTATATAAGAGTTACATTACTACTACTGCTACTACTACTACTACTAGTTGCCGATGAAGAGTCCGGCCACCAAATTATGTCACATCGGTCTTGTTTGAACCATCAAGTTTCAGTGAGTTCATTCCCAAGCTCCATTCGAACTTAAATTCCTTTGATTTTCAATTATCTTTAATTTTTAGTTTATGTGTTTTAGGGTTTTTATTTTTTTTGAAATTGATATTGATTGATTCATGGATTCTTACTTTACAAATGTTGTTTATGGCAACTTAATCTTCCTAAAAATATTTTTTTTTAAATTAATTTGAATTATGGGTAATTTTTTATTATTTTAATATTAAAATATTGAATTTTTTATAATTATGTTAATTAATTAGTTTTAATGAAAATTTAGTTAAATTACTGTTATTAATTTGATTTAATAATTTTAAAATTTTTAAAATAATTTTTAGTGAACTTATATAATTTTTGAGAATATTTTTACATTATGTGAATTTTGTATATATAGATTAATTGTGTAATTTTGTGGTAATTATAGTTAATAATATGTTTTAAATGATTTTAGAATTATATAGGGTATTAAAATGATTTTTATAAATTATTTACTACTTTTAACTAATTAATACTAATTTTCAAAAATTATATTCAAATAATATATTATTTACTATTTTGGTGATTAAATGGATTTTTAATTACCTTTAACATATATATTTAAGCTATTTGAGTATATAAAAGTGAATTTTACTATTTTATGAGGAATTATTGAAAATTTTTATTTTTATTAATATTATATTATTATTTGAGATTTTATTTAATTGTTGTGAAAATAATTATATTTAGTAATTTAATGTTTAAATATATTACATTTTGGTATTTTGTGGATATTTATGAGATTTAATGACTTTTAATATATTTATTTCTTTATATTAATTTTGGTGAATTGTGAACCTTGGTTGGGAATTTGTGCAATTCGGGGTCCGAACCCGAAGTGTTGAGTTTTGTGGTTTTAGGAGTGTGTTTTTCTTGCAGAATCGGCTCTACTGTCAATAGAGAGATGTCCGTTTTATAAAGGAGGTTCTGTCAAATTTTCGGTAGAATTATTGTAAAATGTGACATCGGGTCGATCCTGAATTTTTGTGTTTATCTGAGTTTTTTATTCTTAAATCGAGTCTCCTTTAGAATTCTTAGAAGTATAAGTAAGAAATTTATTCTAATTATTATTATTATTATTTATTTTCTAGTTGCGCCGAGACCGATACCTCTCGGACTAGGCCCGTCGAGCCAGTCTTGAGGTGTGGAAACTTGTGAGTTATTATTTTATATATACATTGCATATAGTGCATGATTGTAAATAATTATGTTTTGATATGAATTATTTCATTAAATGGTTTAGTATATTTTCGGTATACTTTCAATATATTTTGGTATATTTGTACATATACTTGATAATTTCTCAATATACATTCTAGTATATTTGGTATATTTATGGTTGATTTTGGTTATATATAGCCTATATATACTTGAAATATATTTAGTATATTTTTTGTATATTTATGGTATATATATATAGTATATTTCTCTGTTATGAATGTTATTTATGTTTAATTATGCATTTATTTATTTTACATAAATATACGATTTATTCGAAGGATATCAATAGAACATGCTACCTAGTGGGCTGCACTAGGACTGTGTACGTACTAGTTCGTTAGACTTTAAGGTATGTATTGTGAGAATTATTTAAGGTGAATTTGATTGATTGACATTTGAGATTTAATGTGAGTGAATAATGTGGTTGTTGGAGCTTAGTAGACTTAGTGTCTCGGAGCTAATCACACTGATAGTGAGACTGCTGGAGCTCAGTTGACTTAGTGTCTCGCAGCCAGTCTACTATCCAAAATGAAGAGAATTTATTTGGAATTAAATAAGCCTACGTGGCTAATGAGATATTTGTTTGAGGTTGTGAATATTTAAGGTTCTATATGATCCTTCACTTACATAAATATTTTCTGCATTTATATATATATAAAAGTGGATTGTTAGCATCTATGTGAAATATGTGTGTGTGTGTGTGTGTGTGTGTGTGTGTATACTGATGCCTAACTGGATATGTTTTAGATTACATGTATATATATTATAATAATTCACTCAGTGAGGTCTGACTCCCCTTAATATTTTTTTCAAGAGATTCCTCGTCATGAGACCTTAATAGTAGACCCCTACACCGGACTTCTTCAGCCCTAACTAGATTATGTAAAATATTTATCTGAACTTTTATTATATTCTAGAAAACTGCAGTAGTAGTGCTTTGTATCTATAAAATGTTATTTTAGTAAGAGACCTTTTTCTAAATATTGTATGAAATATTTTTATTATATGATATGACAGTTAAGTATTTATTTTATATCTATTTAAGTTTTAATTCTGGTATTTTTTTTTAATTTATTTGTTGCATGCTATTTTTATTTTTAAGGCTTGCTATAGGTTTCGGATTCAAAAGAATTCTCATTCCCTAGCGCCAATCATGACTCCCTGTTTGGGTCATGACAAAGTTGGTATCAGAGCCCTAGGTTTATTAGTGTTGTGGACCTAGGTTTTCAGAGTTGTGTTTTCTTTGAAACTACTACAGTTAATTAGGTTTGAGTATGTTTTTAATAAGTTTTCCTTGATTTAGTATTCTGCATAACTGCTAGATTATCTATTTTGTCTGAATCTTTTTGGTTTTATCTTTTCAAAATGAGGAGACAAGCGCGTGTCGCTCCACCGGTTGTTGAGGCTAAGGATGATAAGTCCTTTTAAGATGAGGTTTTGCCTCCTGAGTCACCAGTTAAGCACCAAAGCCAAGATACAGGTAGACCTCAAAGAGCGGCAGGTCACCGTAGACAGTGAGAGCTACAGGATGAGGAACCTGTAGAGCCAGAATACGAGGAAGCTATAATACCTCTAGTTGCACCACCGATACAACCTGCCTATCAGTAGGGTATGTCTGACCCTGAGGCAGCACTATTCTATGCCAGAGTCGGCAGGATATCTTTTGATAAGACATCAAATTCGTTAGACTTTCTACATGGAATTGAGATGAGGACTCAGACTACTCACACCAAGTACCAACGGATCATAATAGTCGAGTTATCTGTAGAGGGACTAGCCTTGGATTGGTTCATCCAGGTGATTCAGTCGTACATGAATTGGGCCCAATTTAAAGAGAGGTTTATGAAAATATTCTATCCAGAGCCACTAAGGATGAGTTACAAACTTCAATTAATGAGCATCACTAAAGGTGACAGATCTGTCGAGGATTACACCAAAGAGTTTCTCCGACTTAACAGATATGTAGAGGATTTCATACAAGACCAGTATTTTACTGTCACGACTTATGTCACTGGTCTGGGTTCTGCATTTGCTAAGATGCCTACTGTGGGCCTTACTCTGGAGTCGGTGATAGAGTTATCCAAGGAGATAGAGTTGAGGCTAATCAGGTAAGGAGCTATGTCTGATTACTATAAATTAGGTATTCAGTCAGGAGGATTCCAGACTACTCCTTATTCGACTTTCCAGATTGGTTCTAGTAGTTAGCAGAGAGGCTCAGTACAATAGAGCCAGAGGCAGTAGCAAATAGTGTATAGGAGTAGTAGATATGGTCATACTAGACCTTGTAGACCTATCAAATTTGGGTCAGGCGCTTCTAGCATCAGTAGTGGTTAGAGTTCGTGATACAACAGTACTGGATCAGCAACCAATGCCTATCAGACTTATGGTAGAGTCCATCAGGGACCCTGTTATATGGCATCGCTAAAATGCTTTAGATGAGGACAGACGGGACATTTTTCCAGATCATGTCCATATTTTGGTTTTCAGCCACAGTAATTTCTGCAGTAGTGGATTGCTAGTGTAGCACCAACTCCTTTTCAATTGCCTCTAGCTCACCTATCTGAGTACAACACAGATTATTGCCCAGCAGGGGCGTGGCAGAGGAGTTAGAGGAGGTGCCAAAGGTTTTGGCCAGGCTTCCACATGTCAGCAGGGAGGTCGAGGTCAAGCTAGGGTTTTTCATCTTATTCAATAGGATGCTCAAGCATTTAATGTCATCATTGTAGGTATTATTCTTGTTTGTTATTTGGATGATTGGGTTTTGTTTGATCCAAGTGCCACACATTCCTTCGTATCCCTTATTTTTGCTTCGAAGTCGTATTGGCAAGCTTCAAGGATGGCTTTTCCTTTATCTATCACCACTCCTCTAAGCGATTCGTTAGACACTAACGTTATTCTTTCTGGTTGTCCAGTATTTGTCAGAGTTAGAGAACTGCCAGTAGAATTAGTATTATTGGATGTGAAGGAATTCAATGTGATTTTGGGTATGGATTTGTTGTCTCAGCACTATGTTGTTATGGATTGTCAGAGTAAATATGTGATTTTTAGATTTCCAGATGAAGAAGAGTTTAAGTTTATGGGTGATAAGAGTTCTGCACCTCAAAATCTCATATACGCTATCACGGCTAGGAAGATACTGAGTGTAATATCCTGAGTTTTTAAATAATTTTAAACTGCATCAAGATATCCAGTGTTAATAATTTTTATATGTATTTATGATTATTTAATGAGTTTATTATTTATTAAAGATACTTTTTATTATTTTTATTATTTTAAAGTTCTTTACGTAAAATTTTTCCGGGAATTTTATTTTCGAGAAAATTAAAACGTAAATAATTAATTATTAATTATTTTTAGCAATTTAGTGAATTTGTGTGAGTTCATGCATAATTTTAAAGTGTCAAATAAAATATATATATATACGTACATGCATTTAAATTAAATTAGGGTTTATTTAATTGAATTAAATTCTACTATATAGTTTTAATATTAATTAATTAAGTGTGTATATATGTATATGTGTGTATATATATTATTAAAATATGTGTGTTGTGCATATTTATTGTGTGTATTATATTATATTTTAAAATATTATAAAGTTAGATATATATATATATACATATATGCATATAATATTCATAAGTAATATAAAATTTACTATAATTACCATTTTGCCATTATCACCCTCTTCTTCCTCCCGATCGTTTTCTTCCCCGTCCAGCCGCTGCAACTCCTTCCTCTTCTCGTCACTGTGCCCTCTGGTGTGTCACCTCCCTTGCCAGCCATTTCTGACATCCAGAGCCTCCTTCTCCGGTATGGTTTAGCCAGATTTTTCCAAGAGTTGCCGAAAGTGCCATTAATGTCGATCAAATACTTTCTGGCCACCATTTCGAGTCCTACCAGTCTCTATCTCTTTCTTAAGCTCCGGTGAGTGCATTTCCAAGCTTCATTTCACTTGAAATGGTCTAGATTTCCCTAGGTTTCAATTTTTCATTTTCAGCCATTTAGGATTTTTGATTTTTTTGAGCTTTGATTGGGTTGATTCATGAAAAATTCCTTCATAAACATTAATCCTACTTGCTTAATCTACCTCTGTGAATTTTTGTGGAATTCTTGGGAATTATTTTGATTTTTGTGAATTTTTTATTATTTTATTAATATTTTCTAATTTTTGAAAATTAATTAATTAAATTATGAAATTGTGTTTTATGGTGTTTATAGGTGCTAAAATAAATTTTAGAATTTTATTTTTAATTTTTGTGATTTTTATATAATTATTTTGAATTTATTTAGTTTATGTAATTTTTGGAAAATTAGGTTAATTATGTGTTTTATTGAAATTAATTAGTTAATTGAGTATATTTATTGACATTATTGAATTATATGTTGAGAAATTTAATTTTGAGTCATCATACTATTTTTGCTGAATTTTTTATTAATTTTAGGGAATTTACATAACTAGGGGTATTTTGGTAATTTGGCACTAAATTGGCTAAAAATATAATTAAATTGGTTTTACTAGTTATTTGAGGTATAAAAATGATTTTTACAAATTATTTAATATTTTTAACTAATTAAAACTATTTTTCATAAATTATTTTCAAATTATATATAATATACAATTTTTCTAAATAAATGAGTTTTTATTGATTTTTAGTATGTATTAGGGTTAATTATGTAATTTGGATTTAAAAAATGTATTTTGGTCAATATTTATGAATTTATTGAGAATTATCGATTTTTAATAATATTTTATTAAAATTAGGATTTTTATGCATTTATCGGTAAAATAAATATTTTTAGCATTTAAATAACTAAATTGCTATATTTTGAGTATAAAGGGTATTTTTGGTATTTTCTAGAATGTTTCATATGTTCTGTATTATTTCGTGAAATGTGGACCCCGGTCGATGAAATTGTAGTTTGGAGTCCGACCGAGGGATTATGAACTATGTTTATTCTTGAAGTGTGTTTCTTTACAGGACCGGCTCTACTCTATTCTAATGTCCGGTATTCTAATGTCCATTTTACAGGGGAGGTTCTGCCTGATTTTCGATAGAATTCCTATAAAATGTGATGTCCGGTCGAATTCTTATTCTAATTCTGTGTCCAGTATTTTTAGATCGAGTCTTTAGGAATTCCAATAGATTTATTCTAATGTCGTGTTGTCATTTGTTTGTTTAGTTGCGTCGAGATCAAGGCCTAGTGGACCAGGCCCGTCGGACCCGCCTCGAGGAGCACAATAACTGTGAGTTGTTATTCTATATATATTTGTATTAGGATTGCATGTTTTAAAAATGTATGACTTATTTTATGAATTATGCATAAATAAGTTAATTATTACTTAGGTTTATTTTTGGTATATTATTGGTATATTTTAAATTATATGCATGTTTTATTATTAAACTATTCTTAAAATGTTTTTAGGTATATTTATAGTTTATTTCTAGTTTATTCTGTAATTAAATTGAATTTATTCGACGTATATAAACCTGAAATATACTTGGTTTACTTTTGGTATATTTCTAGTATATATATGGTTTATGTTGCTATTTTACTTAATATCATGCATAATTTATTTTATGAATGTATGTTTTATATATAAATGAAGGATATCAATAGAACGTGCTACCTAGTGGGCAGCACTATGACTGAGTACGTACCAGTACGACGATAGCATTTAGGCTATATTACTAACATATTTGTGGATTATGATTGGATTGATTTATTTGATGTGTGATATGATTTAAGATTGTGATTACTGGAGCTCGGTTGACCAAGTGTCTCGGGGTTAGTCTACTGTCCAAATGGAACAAGTGAATTTATTTGGAATAAGTGAGCCTGTATGGCTAGAGTGTTGTCTAACACTGTTTGAGGTTGCAATTTTCTAGGGTTCTAGATCCTTCATAAACGGCTATTTTCAGTATTTATATAAAATGATTTTGTTACATCTGTGTGTTTGCCTATATATATATTTATCATATATACTATTGAATGTGTGCATTGTCATTTAGCTATGCATGTATATATATTATAACAATTCACACAGTGAGGTCTGACTCCCCTCCATTGATTATTTTTCAGGAGAGTCTTCGTCTTTAGACCTCAGTAGCAGACCCATACGCCGGATTTCTTCCGCCCCGGCTTCACTATGTAAACTCCTTACTTAATTTTATTTTATAATCTAAACACTGCAATAGTTGTAGTCAGTTGTGAGATATGTATTTTAAAGATTTGAACTAAGATTTATATTAAAAGATTATTTATATATGAGATGAGTTTGTTTATTTAAATCTATTGGCGGATTATTATTTTATTTTATTCATGAGATTTATTTTCGCTGCAAGTTCATTTTATTTATTTTTATTATTATTGCATGCTTTTATTTTATTTTTTTTAAGGTTGCTATGGGTTCCAGATTCAAAAGAATTCTCGTTCCCTAGCACCGGTCATGGTCCCTATTTTGGGTCGTGACACTAAGGAAGGGTTATCAAGGATATTTGGCATTAGTCAAAGATACTTCTATGGAGAAGTTGTCACTCATAGATGTTCCTGTTGCCTATGAATTTCCTGATGTTTTTCCTAAGGAGTTGTCAGGTTTACCACCTCAAGCACTACTTCTATTTTGACGTCGCCCTACAAAATGGCTCCTGTAGAGTTGAAAGAGTTGAAGGAGCAGTTGTAAGAATTGCTAAATAAGGGTTTCATCAGACCTAGTGTTTCTCCTTGGGGTACACCAATCCTATTTGTGAGGAAGAAGGATGGTACCCTAAGACTGTACATAGACTATAGAGAGTTTAATAAGGTGACAGTGAAGAATAAGTATCCTCTCCCGAGGATAAATAATATATTTGATCAGCTTCAAGGTGCATAGTTCTTTTCTAAAATTGACTTGAGGTTGGGCTATCATCAGTTACAGATCAATAAAGCTGATGTTCCTAAAACGGTATTCCGCACTCGATATGGCCACTATGAATTTCTAGTGATTTCATTTGGGATGACTAATGCACCAACTGCTTTCATGGATGTGATGAACAAGGTATTGAGACCATATATGGATCATTTTATAGTAGTCTTCATTGATAATATACTGGTATATTCTAAAAGTATGGAGGAGTAAGTATATCACTTTAGGACTGTACTACAGACATTGAGATAACATCAGCTTTATACTAAATTCTCGAAGTGTGATTTCTGGTTAAAGAGTGTTGCATTCCTTGTACATGTAGTGTCTAAAGATGGTATCCAAATTGAACCATAAAAGATTGAGGCAGTGTCTAAGTGGCCCAAACCGATGACAGTCATAGAGATTCAAAGTTTTCTGGGTTTAGCTAGGTATTATAGGAGATTTGTACAAGATTTTTCCAGAATTATAGCTCCTATGACTCACTTAACTCAAAAGAATATGAAGTTTGAGTGGTCAGGTGTTTGTGAGAACACTTTCCAGTTATTGAATGAGAAGTTGACCACAGCTCCATTTTTGGCTTTTCCTAATAGAGTAGATAAATTCACTGTATATTGTGATGCCTCTAGAGTTAGCCTAGGTTGTGCGTTGATGCATAATGGTACGGTGATAGCTTATGCTTCAAGGCAGTTGAAGAAGCATGAATAGAATTATGCTACCCACGACCTAGAGATGGTTATAGTGATCTTTGCTCTTAAGATTTGGATACGTTATCTATATAAGGTGACTTGTGAGATTTTCATAAATCACATGAGCCTTAAGTATATTTTTCAGCAGAGAGATATGAATCTGATACAGAGGAGTTGGTTAGAGCTCTTGAAGGACTATAATTATGAGATTCTCTACCATCCAGGCAAGGTTAATATGGTAGCAGATGCCTTAAATAAAAAGTCATCAGGTAGTCTTACTCACAATAATGTAGAGAGAAGACCATTGATCCAAGAGTTGCACCAGTTAGTGGATCAAGGTCTGATGATAAAGATGAGTAGATTCGGTAGACTGTTAACTCATTTTAGAGTTTGATAAGTATTGAGAGATAGGATTAAAGCAGCTCAAGGCTGATATCTTATTCTAGCAAAGCTTGCAAAGAATATTTGTGTAAAGAAGTTCACTGATTTCACACTTGATAAGGATGGTGTTTTATGGATTAGTGGTAGGTTATGTGTTCTTGATGTGGATAATTTAATAGAAGAGATCCTTAAGGAAGCATATTATACAACCTACAGCGTACATCCTGGTGTCACTAAGATATACCACAGTATCAAAGATTTGTACTGGTGGGATGGACTGAAGAAGGATGTAGCTTATTTTGTTTCTAAGTGCTTGACGTGTCAGCAAGTGAAAGCTAAACATCATAAGCCTTCTAGGAAGCTTCAGCCACTTCCTATTCCTGAGTAAAAATAGGAAAAAATTACTATGGATTTTGTGGTTGGGTTACCTCATTCTAAGGATGGATACAATTCCATCTGGATGATTATGGATAGATTAACAAAATGAGGCTTTGTACAAAAGAAAGTGTAGATCCCCTTTGAGTTGAGATAAGATTAGAGAGAGAGTCTTTACTAGACCTGAGATGGTTCAAGATGCTGCTGAGAAGGTTGCTGTAATCAGAAGGATATTAGAGACCACAATTAGCAAATAGAAGAGCTATGAGAATTCGAAACATAAGGATGTGGAATTCCAGGTCGGAGACTATATGTTCCTGAAGGTGTCTCTGATGAAGGGTGTGATGAGATTTGACAAGAAGGGGAAGCTAACATCGAGATATATTGGACCATTTGAGATTTTGGAGAGAGTGGGCATAGTTGTATATCGGCTGGCTTTGCCTCCAAATTTGTCTCAAGTGCATCCAGTGTTTTATATCTCAATGTTGAGGAAGTATATTTTGAATCCTTCATACGTGTTGCAGCGTAATAGTGTAGAAGTGAATGAAGACCTCACGTTTAAGGAGGAACCAGTAGCAATTATAAACTATCAAATTCGTTAGTTGCGTTCGAAGCAGATTCCGATAATCAAGTTGTTGTGGCGAAGCAACGTGGAGGAGCACACTTGGGAGATAGAAGTTGAGATGCGAGCTTCTTACCCTTTTCTCTTTCCTCGATAATTCTTGTTTCTGTTGTTTTCTTTGAATTCAAGGACGAATTCTTATAAGGAGTGAAGATTATAATGACCCTATATTTTAAATAATATAAAATTATTTTGAGATATGCAGTGTTAATAAAAAATTTTAAATTTCATTTATATATTACTATTATTATTTGTGAATATTATTTATTTATTTTATTCTAAGAATTTTGTTACATAAATAATTTATTTTAGGGTTTTATTATTTAAATGCATTAAAGTTAATAACATTTTTATTATTTAAATAGTATTATTATTATTATTATTATTATTATTATTATTATTATTATTATTATTATTATTATTATTGTTATTGTTGTTGTTGTTGTTACTGCTATTACTACTGGTGTTGCTATTGTTGTTGTTGCTGATGTTGCTAGTGTTGCTATTATTATTGTTGTTGTTGTTGCTACTGTTGTCGCTACTGCTGTTGTTGTTGTTGTTGTTGTTGTTGTTGTTGTTGTTGTTGTTATTATTATTATTGTTGTTGTTGTTGTTGTTGTTGTTGTTATTATTGCTATTGTTGTTATTGTTGTTGATGTTGTTGTTGTTGTTGTTGTTGCTGCTGCTGATGCTGTTGTTGTTGTTATTGTTGTTGTTACTGTTGTTATTGTTGTTGTTGTTGCTGTTGTTGTTGTTGTTTTTATTGTTATTGTTAATTAGGTTAAATGGACATTTTAGTCTTTTTCTAAATAATAAAAAATAATATAAAAAAAGGGTCAAAAAGTAAAAAAAATTAGGTCAAAGGGCCAAAACCACCTCCCTCTTTCTTTTTCTTCTTCTTCTTCTTCTTCTTCTTCTTCTTCTTCCTCCTGCTCGATCAATGCCACCCAAGCCCACACCGGACCACCACAGCCACAACCATCAACCACCATCACCTATAACCTCTTCTTGTCATCGATTGCCACCTTCAGAGCACCTAAAGTCACCAGAAATCGAGCGAAACTGAGACTTCCAGCAACCGAACCTCCATTGTTGCCAATGAAGATTCCGGCCACCAAATCACGTCACACGGGTATTGTTTGAACCACCAAGCTTCGATGAGTTCATTTCCAAGCTCCATTCAAACTTAAATTTCTTTGATTTTGAATTATCTTCAATTTTTAGTTTATTTGTTTTAGGGTTTTTATTTTTTTTGAACTTGATATTGATTGATTCATGGATTCTTACTTTACAAATATTGTTTATGGCAACTTAATCTTCCTAAAAATAATTTTTTTTATTTTTTTGAATTAATTTGAATTATGGGTAATTTTTTATTATTTTAATATTAAAATATTGAATTTTTTATAATTATGTTAATTAATTAGTTTTAATGAAAATTTAGTTAAATTAGTGTTATTAATTTTAGAATTTTTAAAATTAGTGTTATTAATTTTAGAATTTTTAAAATAATTTTTAGTGAATTTATATAATTTTTGAGAATATTTTTATATTATGTGAATTTTGTATATATACGTTAATTGTGTAATTTTGTGGTACTTATAGTTAAATAATATGTTTTAAATGATTTTAGAATTATATAGGGTATTAAAAAGATTTTTATAAATTATTTACTATTTTTAACTAATTAATACTAATTTTCAAAAATTATATTCAAATAATATATTATTCACTATTTTGGTGATTAAATGGATTTTTAACTACATTTAATATATATATTTAAGCTATTTGAGTATATGAAAGTGAATTTTACTATTTTATGAAGAATTATTGAAAATTTTGATTTTTATTAATATTATATTATTATTTTAGATTTTATTTAATTGTTGTAAAAATAATTGTATTTAGTGATTTAATGTTTAAATATATTACATTTTAGTATTTTGTGGATATTTATGGGATTTAATGATTTTTAATATATTTATTATTTTATATTGATTTTAGTGAATTGTGAACCTCGGTTGGGAATTTGTGCAGTTCGGGGTCTCAACCCTAGATGTTGAGTTTTGTGATTTTATAAGTATATTTTTCTTGTAGGATCAGCTCTACTGTCAATAGAGAGATGTTCATTTTACAGATGAGGTTCTGTCGAATTTTCAGTAGAATTCTCATAAAGCATGACATCGGATCGATCCTGAATTTCTGTGTTTGTCTAAGTTTCTGATTCTTAAATCGAGTCTCCTTTAGAATTCTTAAAAGTATAAGTTAGAAATTTATTTTGATTATTATTATTATTTATTTTGTAGTTGCGCCGAGACCAAAACCTATTGGAACCAGGTCCGTCGAGCTAATCTCGCGGAGCGCAAACTTGTAAGTTATTATTTTATATATACATTGCATACAGTGCATGATTGTAAATAATTATGTTTTGATATGAATTATTTCATTAAATGGTTTAGTATATTTTCAGTATATTTTGACATATACTTGATAATTTCTCAATATACGTTTTGGTATATTTTAGTATATTTATGGTTGATTTTGATTATATATAGCATATGTATACTTGAAATATATTTAATATATTTTTGGTATATTTTTGGTATATATATGGTATATTTCTCTATTACGAATGTTATTTATGTTTAATTATGCATTTATTTATTTTTCATAAATACACATTTTATTCGAAGGATATCAATAAAACGTGCTACCTAGTAGGCTGCATTAAAACTGTGTACATACCGATTCGTTAGATTTAGGGTATGTATTGTGAGAATTATTTGAGGTGAATTTGATTGATTGAAAATTGAGATTTGATGTGAGTGATTAGTGTGGTTGCTGGAGCTCAGTAGACTTAGTGTCTCAGGGCTAGTCTACTGACCAAAATGGAATAAGAGAATTTGTTTGGAATTACGTAAGCCTACATGGCTAATGAGATATTTGTTTGAGGTTGCGAATATTTAGGGTTCTATTTGATCCTTCACCAAAATAAATGTTTTTTGCATTTATATATATATAATATACAATAAACACACACCACACATTATTATTTTATATAAATAAGTATATATATATATATATACACATACATATATATATATACACATACATATATATATATATACACACACACACACATATATATATAAAATAACCCTAATATTATAATAATATATATATGCATGTATATGTATATGTATATATTAATATACAAGGTATTAATTATGCATGAAACCATGCAATTTAATAAAATAAACTAACATTAATCAATAACATATTATTTAAATATTATTTTCCAAAATAATAGGTTTCAGAAAAATTTTACGTAGAAAACTTTAAATAACTTAAAATAACATTAATTATTAACAAAATAATCAAATAGTCAAATATATATATATATATATATATATATATATATATATATATATATATATATATATATATATATATATATATATATATATATATATATATATATATATATATATATATATATATATTAAAATTATTAGTACTACATATCCCGATACAATATAAAAATATTTAAAAAAAAAACTCAAGTTATTACATTGATGGTGTGATTGCTAGAACTCGATTGACCTAGTGTCTCGGGGCCAATCATACTGACAGTCAGACTGCTGGAGCTTGGTTAACTTAGTGTCTCGGGGCCAATCTACTGTCCAGAATGGAATAAGTGATCTATTTGGATTTAAGTGAGCTTGTATGGCTAAAGTGATGATATGATTGATTATGGTTCTGATTAATAAGGTTTTATTTGATCCTTCATGTATTAAAATAAATATTTTCTGCATTTATTATATTTATAAAAGCAGAGTTCGACATTTGTGTGAAATGCGTGTATACATATATATATATGAATGTCTGACTGGATATGGTTTAGATGCATGTATAAATAGTATAATAATTCACTCAGTGAGGTCTGACCCCCCTCAATTATTTTTTCAGAAGATCCTATATCGTCAGACCTTAGAAGTAGAGTTCTTCGCCAATGTTCTTCCCTGGCTAATTTATGTAAATGTTTATTTCGAACTATGATTTGTATTCTAGAAACTGCAGTAGTAATGTTATTGTATCAGCAGAGTATTGTTTTGTTTAATACTTTGTACTCTGATAATTGTATTTGAACACTATATGAATATATATTTATTTATGAAAAGATATTGAGTATTTTTTTTTTTTATTTTGATTCGAAAAATTTTAATTCAGTCGTGCTTTTATTTATGTAATGCATGTTTTTATTTTTTTATGGCTTACTACAGGTTCCGGATTCGAAAGAATTCTTATTCCCTAACACCGGTCATGACTGCTAGTTTTGGGTCGTGACAGATACAGTAGCAGTGCTACAGGAAGCTTCTCCCCGGTGTTCTTCCTTTTTCGACCACCAAATCGAGCCATTTCGGTGTCGTTCAAGTCCTGGAGCTTCAAGGAGGCTAAATCCAAGCTCCTTTCAAGCTTAAAACCGGTCGTTTGTGAGTTTTCTTACATTTTTGGTTTTTCACTTTTAGGGTTTTCTATTTTTTTTTTAGGCTGATTTTTGAAAACTCCCTTTACAAATAATGATTCTAGTAGCTCAAGCTTCATGAATATATATATTTTTAAAAATTTTTGGAATTTATTTGAATTTTGGAGAATTTTTTATTATTTTATTATTATTTATTGAATTTTCTTAAATTAGTTATTTAAATTATAAATTTGGTTAATTTAGTGTTATTATATATTGTTATTAATTTTAGTGTTGAGAAAATAATTTTTTAGAATATTATGTAATTTTTAATAATATTTTTATATCATGTATATATTGGATTATTACGTTAAATGTATATTTTTGTTTAAATTATTGGTTAATTATGTGTTTTAGATAATATTAGAATAATATATGTTGATAGAATAATTTTAATGATTTTCTATAATTTTTTAGGAAATTATTTAGTATTATGTGTATTTTGAAATTATTGAGTAATTATGAGTTTTTGCTAAAATTATAGTTAAATATTGTGTTTAAAATGGTTTTATAATTATTTAAGGTAGTAAAATCATTTTTATAAATTATTTGTAATTTTTAACTAATTAATACTAATTTTTGAAAATTATTTTCAAATAGTGTATTATTTACTAAATTGGTGATTAAATGGATTTTTAATAATTTTTAATATATATTTAGGCTATTTAAGTTATTTGAATATATAAAAGTGAATTTTTACTATTTTATATTGAAATATTGAAAATTTTGATTTTTACTAATATTATATTGTTATTTTGAGATTTTTATTTAATTATTGTGAAAATAATTATATTGAGTGTTTTAATGTGTAAATATGCTACATTTTGATATTTTGAGGGCATATATGAAATTTATTGATTTTTAATATATTTATTGTATTATTTGATTTTTGGTGGAATTGTGGACTTCGGTTGGGAATTGTACAGTTTAAGGTCTCAACCGAAGGCGTTGTGTATTCTGTTATTAGAAGTTTATTTTCTTGTAGGATCGGCTCTACTTTTTAGTAGAGAGATTTCTATTTTACAGAGAAAGCTTTGACAAATTTTCGATAGAATTCTCGTAAAACATGACGTCGCGTCGACCCTGAGTTTTTTATTTTATTTGAATTTTATATTCCTAGATCGAGTCTCTTTAAAAGTATAAATTAGATTTATTTTGATTTTGTTATTATTATTTTATTATTTAGTTACGCCGAAACCGAAGCCTAGTGGACCGAGCCCCTCAAAACAATCTCAAGCGCAAACTTGTGAGTTGTTATCTTATATATACATCGCATTTAGGATGCATGATTTTGAATATACATGTTTTAATATGTACTTGTTCATAAATTATTTTATTAAATGTTTAGTATATGTTAGGTATATTTTTAGTATATTTTTTATGCATGTTATATTTTTTATTTATACTTAAAATGTCTTTAGTATATTATTGGTTTATATTTGGCATATTTTATGGTTGATTTGAATTTATTTGACATATATATATACTTGAAATATACTTAGTTTATTTTAGGTATATTTCTAATATATATATGATTTATTTTATTTTCATGAATGTTATTATGCATTATTTATTTTCTCGTATGAATATTTTATTTAAATGAAGGATATCGATAGAACACGCTACCCAGTGGGCAGCACTAGGACCGTGTACGTATCGGTGCGATAGATTTAGGGTTGAGTGAGAATCACTTGTGGTGAAATATGATTTGATTGATTGATTAATTGATTTGAGATTTAATGTGATTGAGTAGTGTGATTGCTGGAGCTCGATCAATCTAGTGTCTTGAGGCCAATCACACTGATAGTCAGACTGCTGGAGCTCAGTTGACTTAGTATCTCGGGGTCAGTCTATTGTCTGTAATGGAATAAGTGAATTAATTTGGAATTACGTGAGCTTGTATGGCTAGAGAGTTACTGTTGATTGAGGTTGCGAATTATTAGGGTTCTATTTGATCCTTCTGAAGTTATATATAAAATGTTTTTAACATTTGTGTAAAATGCTTGTATATTTATTTATTATATACGAATGAGTGATTACATATGACATTAGTAAATGCATGTATATATAATATAACAATTCACTCAGTGAGGTCTGACACTCCTCAGCTGTGATTTTTTCAGGAGACTCTTCTTCCTCAAACCTCAGTAGTAGGACCATCCGTCGGACTTCTTCAGCCCTATCTATTTTGTGTAAATTACTTATCTGATTTTATTGTACTCTAGAAAACTGCAGTAGTAGTTGTCGTATTTTGTAATTGTAGAATGTTGGTTGTAATTTCAGAGGTCTTTCTCTTAATATTGTATAATATATTTTATTTTATTATATGACAGAAGTTTTTATTATATTGGTTTGAGATTTTAATTATGGTGCATATTTTATTTTAATTATTGCATGCTTTTATTTTTAAGACTTGTTATGGATTCCGGATTCAAAAGAATTCTCATTCTCTAGCGCCGACATGATTCCCAGTTTGGGTTGTGACAGAGCTTTGGTGAAGTTAATCCCAAGCTCCATTCAAGCTCAAGCTTGATCATTTGTGAGTTTTGTTCAATTTTTTTGTAATATCCCGTGTTTTTAAATATTTTAATACTGCATCGGGATATGCAGTGCTAATAATTTTTGTATATATACTATGATATTTTTACGAGTTGATGTGTATTTAAAACCTATTTTAATTATTGTGTATTATTTAAAGTCCTTTACGTAAAATTTTCCCAGGACTTACATTTTCGGGGAAATTTTCATATAAATATTTTATTATTAATTATTTTAAACAGATTTACGGACTTGCATGAACTCATACGTATTTTTAAATTACTAAATAAAGTCTATGTGTGTATATATTTATTTAATTAGGGTTTAATATATTACCCTAATATTTTATTAATTATTAATTGGTTTTGATATTATTTAATTATTTTTAGGTCTATTAAATTTTTAAAATATTAAATATTAAGTGTGTGGTGTATATTTAATGTGTATAATTTAATATTATTTTATTATATAGTATAAAGTATATATATATACATATAATATGTCAAAAAAACCAAACTTTTGGAAAATTACTGAATTGCCCCCGAGTGAACTCCATCTTCCCCGATCGTTCCCCACCACCGTCCAACAACTGTCACGTCGATTTCTAGCCGTTGGTGTGCCGTTCGGCGTGCCACCACCTTCCTCAGCCTTCCTCGCTGCTTGTAGCAGTCGTTTCCGGCGTTAAGAGGTCGATTTTGGCCGGAGAAGCCGAATTCCTCTTCACCGTCGTTCACGACGTTTTCGACCACCATTTTTGACACCGCTGGTCTCTTTATTCTCCTTGAGCTCCGATGAGTGTGATTCTAGCTTTGGTTTGAGCTAAAATGGTCTTGATTTGCTTAGGTTTCGAATTTTTGATTTCGACCATATTAGGGTTCCTGAATTTTTTGGACTTCAATTTGATTGATTCATGACTAATTCCTTCACAAATTTTGATCCTAGTAGATTATTCTTCATGCATGAATTTTTGTAGAATTTTTGAAGATTATTTTGATTTTTGGGTATTTTTGAATATTTTAATATTATTTTCTAATTTTCGGAAATTAATTAATTAAATTATGAAATTGTGTTTTATGATAATTATAGGTGTTGAAATGAATTATAGGAATTTATTTGGAATTTTTATGAATTTCTAAGTATTTATTTTGAATTATTTAAGTTTATGGAATTTTTGAAAAATAGGGTTAATTGTGTTTTTAATTGAAATTAATTGGTTAATTAAGTTTAAATATTGATATTATTGATAAATATTTTTAGAAAATTAATTTTGGATAATTATACTATTTTTGGTGAATTTTTGAATGATTTTTAGTATATTTATATATATAGGGGTATTTTGGTAATTTTACACAAAATTGGCTAAAAATGTAATTTAATTGGTTTAAATAATTATCTAAGGTATAAAAATGAATTCCACAAATTATTTAGTATTTTTAACTAATTAAAAATAATTTTCGTGAATTATTTTCAATTATATATATAATATACGATTTTTCTAATAAAATGAGTTTTTATTGGTTTTTACTATGTTTAAAGGTTAATTATGTAATTTTTTCTTATAAAATGAATTTCTATGTTATAAGGGTATTTTTGGTATTTCTGTAATTATTCTGTGATTGTGGACCCCGATCAGTAAACTGTAGTTTGGAGTCCGATCGAGGGGTTGTGGATGAGTTATTGTGTCTATTTTTTGAATTGTGTTTCTTTGCAGGGTCGGCTCTACTCTTTGAGTAGAGAGATGTCCTTTTTACAGGGGAGGCTTTGCCGAATTTTCGGTAGGATTCTCGTAAAATGTGATATCCGGTCGAACCCTACTTCTGTTTCCGTGTTTAATATTCTAGATTGAGTTTCTAGGATTTTCTGTTAGGTTTATTCTGATTTCTGTCGTTAATGTTTGTTTAGTTGCGTCGAGATCAAGGCCTAGTGGACCAGACCCGTCGGATCCATCTCGTGGAGCGCACTAAGTGTGAGTTACTATTTTATATATATGTGTTTAGGATGCATGATTTTAGAAATATGTTTTATTTTGATTAAATGTGTATAAATAATGTGATTTGTATTTAAGTACATTTTTAGTTTATTTTTGGTTTATTTTTGGAATATATTAAATTATATGCATGTTTTATTAATAAATTATGTTTAAAATATTTTTAAATATATTTCTAGCTTAATTTGTAATTTGATTGGATTTATTTGACGTATATATACTCGAAATATACCTGGTTTACTTTTGGTATATTTTCAGTATATATATGGTTTATATTATTATGTTATTTAAATTCATGCATCATTTAATTGTGAATGAATGTTTTATATTTATTAATGAAGGATATCAATAGAACGTGCTACCTAGTGGGCAGCACTAGGACCGAGTACGTACCAGTACGCTTATAGCATTTAGGCTATATTACTAACCAGATTGTGGATATTGATTGGATATGATTATTTGATGTGTGAGATATGATTTGGGGGTGTGATTGCTGCAACTCGGTTGACTAAGTGTCTCGGGGCTAATCACACTGACAGTCAGACTGCTGGAGCTCGGTCGACTTAGTATCTCGGGGCCAGTATACTATCTAAATGGATTAAGTGGATATATTTGGAATAAGTGAGCCTATATGGCTAGAGTGTTGTCTAACACTATTTGAGGTTGCGATATCATAGGGTTCTATATGATCCTTCATAAACGATGATTTTTAATGAAATATATATAAAATGATTTTATTGCATCTGTGTGTATTTGCCTGTATATATACATATTAGATATATACTATTGATTGTATGCATTGTCATTTAGTATGCATGTATATATACTATAGTAATTCACTCAGTGAGGTCTGACTCCCCTCCGTTGACTAATTTTTCAAGAGAGTCATCTTCATCAAACCTCAGTAGCAGGCCTGTACGCCGGATTTCTTCCGCCCCGGCTTCTTTATGTAAACTGCTTCTCTAAGTCTTGAGTTTTATTTTATCTAGACACTGCAGTAGTCATTAAATATTTAAAGAGATGTTGTATTATATATTTGAACTGGATTTGCATCAAAAGATTTATATATATGAAATGATGAGGATTTGATTTAAATCCAGTTGGTGCATATGCTATTATTATATTTATGATTTTTATTTCCGCTGCATTATACATTGTTATTATTATTACATGTTTTATTTTATTTTTAGGCTTGCTACGGGTTCCGGATTCGGGAGAATTCTCGTTCCTTAGCGCCGGTCATGGCCCCGGTTTTGGGTCGTGACATTTTTATTTAAGGCTATTAGGGTTTCCATTTTTTTTTTGTAGTAACCCATATTTTTAAATTATTTTAATATATATTGAGATATGCAGTGTTAATAAATTTAAAAGTCATATTTATTTATTTTACTATTTTGTGATTAATAATTATTATTTTATGTTAAATTATATTTTCTACGTAAATATTTTATTTTCAAAACTTATTATTTTAAAAATTTAATTTACATTATTAATGTTTATTATTTTGGATAGTATTATTTTAATAATATTAATTTAGTGTATTATTATTTCTAGTATTGTTTTTATTAAATTTCATTATTTGTATTATTATTATTTGTTGTTAATTTTATATGTGTGTATATATTAATATATGTGTGTGTTTATATATATGTGTGTGTGTGTGTATATATATATATATGTAGGGATATTTTTGTGGTGGAGGTTGATTTAAATTAAAGTATTATTATTATAATATAAAGTTTTATTAATATATATATATATATATATATATATATATATATATATATATACACACATACACACACACATAAAAATCGAACAAAAAAAAAATGCAAACACAGAACAAGCTCTCCCCTCTCCCTGCGCGCCACCATTCGATCCCTTACTATCCGTGTGCCTCCTCCCCTTGCTCCCCAAACCACCACCTTCTTCCTGCCAGCTTCGCTGCCTTCTTCCTTCTTCTTTGGCGCCGACAGAAGTAGAAACAGCGCAGCAACAACAAGTTGGATTTTTCGATCATTCTTCCTCCTCCGGCCACCTTAGCTCGCCATTCTGGTGTTGTTCGACTCCTCTACCTCCAGCCAAGACAATTCCAAGCTCCTTTCGAGCTTAAATCTCCTATTTTGTGAGTTTTCTTGATTTTTTTGTTTTTAAGATTTTAGGGTTTCAATTTTTTTAGGGTTGCTTTTGGTTGATTCATGCTAACTCCCTTAAGAAACTTTGATCCTTGTTGCTTGAGCTTCATGAATATATTTTTTTTAATTTTTACAATTTATTTGAATTTTGGTGAATTTTTTATTATTTTATTATTATTTATTGAATTTTTGTAAATTAATTTATTTAATTATAAAATTGGTTGATTTAGTGTTATTATATATTGTTATTAATTTTAGTGTTGAGAAAATAATTTTTGAGAATATTGTGTAATTTTTAGTTATATTTTTAGTTTATGTAAATATTGGATAATTAAGTTAAATATGTATTTTTGTTGAAATTATTGGTTAATTCTGTGTCTTAGGTGATATTAGTATATTACATGTTGATAAAATAATTCTAATGATTTTATATAATTTTTTAGGAAATTATTTAGTATTATGTGTATTTTGAATTATTATGGTAATTGTGTAATTTTGTAAATAGTAGGTTTTAATTGGTTTTATAATTATTTAAGGTAATAAAATGATTTTTATAAATTATTTACTATTTTTAACTAATTAATACTAATTTTTGAAAATTTATTTTCAAATAATATATTATTTACTAAATTGGTAGTTAAATGGGCTTTTAATTACTTTTAATATATATATAGGCTATTTCAGTTATTTGAATATATAAAAGTGATTTTTTATTATTTAATATTGAATTATTGAGAAATTTGATTTTAAATAACATTATATTATTATTTTGGGATTTTTATTTAATTATTGTGAAAATAATTATATTTAGTGTTTTGATGTTTAAATATGCTATATTTTGATATTTTGAGGATATTTGTAGAAATTATTGATTTTTGATATATTTATTGTATTATTTAATTTTTGGTGAAATTGTTGACTTCGATTGGGAGAATTGTGTAGTTTGAGGCCTCAACAAAAGGTGTTGTGTTTTCTGTTGTTAGAAGTGCATTTTCTTGCAGGATCAGCTCTACTTTTTAGTAGAGAAATGTTTATTTTACAAAGGAAGCTCTGCCAAATTTTTGGGTAGAATTCTCGTAAAACATGACTTCGTGTCAATCCTGAGTATTTGTTTTTGTCTGAGTTCCGTTTTCTTAGATCGAGTCTTTTTAGAAATTTAAATTAGCTTTATTCTGATTGTCATTATTTTATTGTTTAGTTGCATCGAGACCAAAGGCTAATGGACAGGGCCCATCAAACCAGTCTTGAGGAACGCAAACTTATGAGTTGTTATTTTATATATACATTGCATTTGGGTTGCATGTTTTAGAATATACATGTTTTTAATATGTATTTGTTCATGAATTATTTTATTAAATTGTCACGACCCAAAACAGGGGCCATGACCAGCGCTAGGGAACGGGAATTCTTTCGAATCCGGAACCCGTAGCAAGCCTAAAAATAAAATAAACATGCAATAATACTAACAGCAGCTCTTAATGCAGCGGAAATAAAATCATAAGTATCAAAATAATATTCCACCATGGGATTTAAATCAAATCCATATCTCATATATATAAATAAACTTTTAATACAAATCCAGTTCAAATATTTAAAGTACATATCTCATGACTTTATATAACTACTGCAGTGTCTAGATTATAAAAATAAAACTCAAGTGAGCAGTTTACATAAAGAAGCCGGAGCAGAAGAAATCCGGCGTACAAGTCTGCTACTGAGGTTTGATGAAGATGACTCTCCTAAAAAATAGTCAACGGAGGGGAGTCAGACCTCACTGAGTGAATTACTATAATATATATACATGCATACTAAATGACAATGCATATAGTCAATAGTACATATATAAATATATATACAGGCAAATACACACGGATGCAATAAAATCATTTTATATATTTTATTAAAAATCATCGTTTATGAAGGATCAAATAGAACCCTAGAATATCGCAACCTCAAAACAGTGTTAGACAACACTCTAGCCACACAGGCTCACTTATTCCAATATATGTTCACTTGATCCATTTGGACAGTAAACTGGCCCCGAGACACTAAGTCAACCGAGCTCTAGCAGTCTGACTGTCAGTGTGATTGGCCCCGAGACGCTTGGTCAACCGAGCTCCAGCAATCACACTTCCAAACCATATCACACATTAAATAATCATATTAATCAATATCCACAAATGGTTAGTAATATAGCCTAAATGCTATCAGCGTACCGGTACGTACTCTGTCCTAGTGCTGCCCACTAGGTAGCACGTTCTATTGATATCCTTCATTGAAATATAAAGCATACATTCGTAAAAGTAAATGATGCATGAATTTAAATATAATAGCAACAATAACCATATATATACTAGAAATATACCAAAAGTAAACCAAGTATATTTCGAGTATATATACGTCAAAGAAATCCCATCTAATTACAAAATAAGCTAGAAATATTTTCAAAAACATTTTAAGCATAATTCATTAATAAGACATGCATATAGTTTAAAATATACATAAAATAACCAAAAATAAACTAAAAATAAACTTAAGTAATAATTAAACCATTATGTATATTTAATCAAAATAAAACATATATTTCTAAAATCATGCACCCTAGAGCACATATATATAAAATAGTAACTCACACTTAGTGCGCTCCTCGAGATAGATCCGATGGGCCTGGTCCACTAGGTCTCGGTCTCGGCGCAACTAAACAAACAAAAATAACAGACATCAGGATGAACCTAACAGAAAATCCTAGAAACTCGATCTAGAATATTAGCACAGAAATAGAATTAGGGTTCTACCGGACATCACATTTTACGAGAATTCTACCAAAATTTTGACAGAACCTCCCCTATAAAATGGACATCTCTCTACTCAAAGAGTAGAGCCGACCCTAAAAAGAAACACACTTCGAAAATAAACGCAGAATTACAATTACAACCCCCTCGATCGAACTCCAAACTACAGTCTACCGACCGGGGTCCACAATCACAGAATATTTATGAAAATACCAAAAATACCCTTATATCACAGAAATACATTTTATAAGTAGAAATTACATAATTAACCCTAAAACACAATAAAACCCGATAAAAACTCATTTTATTTAGAAAAATCGTATATTATATATATAATTGAAAATAATTCACGAAAAATAGTTTTAATTAATTAAAAATACTAAATAATTTGTACAAATCATTTTTATACCTTAAATAACTATTAAAACCAATTTAATTACATTTTTAGCTAATTTTGTGTAAAATTATCAAAATACCCCTATATATATAAATATACTAAAATTCATTCAAAAATTCACCAAAAATAGTATAATTATCCAAAATTAATTTTCTCCACATATTTATCAATAATATCAATAATTAAACTCAATTAACTAATTAATTTCAATTAAAAACACAATTAACCCTATTTTTCAAAAATTACATAAATTAATTAAATTCAAATAAATACATAGAAATTCATAAAAATTCCAAATAAATTCCAATAATTCATTTCAACACCTATATTTATCATAAAACACAATTTCATAATTTAATTAATTAATTTCCAAAAATTAGAAAATAATAACAAAATATTCAAAAATACCCAAAAATCAAAATAATCTCCAAAAATTCTACAAAAATTCACACATGTATATTAAGCTACTAGGATGAACATTTTTTAAGGGACTTTTCATGAATCAAACAATTCAAAGTTCAAAAAAAATTAAAAACCCTAAAATGGCCGAAATTGAAAATCAAAACCTAAGCAAATCAAGACCATTTTAAATGAAACAAAGCTTGGAATCACACTCACCGGAGCTCAAGGAGAAGAAAGAGACTGGCGGTGTCAAAAACGGTGGCCAAAAACGGCGTGATCGACGTAGCTTCCACTTTCGCCCGAGCTAATTCTAGCCAAAAACACGTCGGAATAGGGCGCTGTTGACGGCGAGGAAGGCTGGGGAAGGAGGTGGCACACTGGACGGCACACCAACGGCAAGGGAACGGCGGTAGCAGAGGTGGAACGGCGATGGGAACGGTCGGGAGGAAGAAGAAGAAGAAAGAATGGCAAAACCGTAAATAACTCAAACTTTATAATTTGTTTTTAATCTTAATGTATATGTATATATATATACTTTTACACTATATATTAAAATAATATAAAATTTACACACATTAAATACACACCACACACATATAATTTAATATTTTAATAATTTAATACTAAATAAAAATAATTAAATAACAATAAAACTAATAAATAAATAATAAAATAATAGGGCAATTAATTAAACTCTAATTAAATAAATAAATACACATATATACATTATTTAGTACTTTAAAAATATATATGAGTTCATGCAAGTTCGGAAATCTATTTAATATAATTAATAATAAATAATTTACGTAAAAATTTCCCTAAAAATGCAAGTTCCGGAAAAATTTTATGTAAAATACTTAAAATATCATAAAATAATAAAAATCAATTTTAATTAAATAACATCTCATGAAATATCATATATATATACAAAAATTATTAACACTGCATATCCCGATGTATTATTAAAATATTTAAAAACACGGGATATTACATAAATGTTTAGTATATGTTAGGTATATTTTTAGTATATTTTTTATATATTTCAAAATAAATGCATGTTATATTTTTTATTTATACTTAAAATGTCTTTAGTATATTATTGGTTTATCTTTGGTATATTTCATGGTTGATTTGAATTTATTTGTCATATATATACTCAAAATATACTTAGTTTATTTTAGGTATATTTTTGGTATATATATGGTTTATTTTATTATTATGAATGTTATTATGCATTATTTATTTTCCTATATAAATATTTTATTTTAAATGAAGGATATCGATAGAACGTGATATCTAGTGGGCAGCATTATGACCGTGTACGTACCAGTGAGATAGATTTAGGGTTCAATTATGAATCACTTGAGGTGATATATGAATGATTGATTGATTAAGATTGGTATGAATGAATAGTGTGGTTGCTGGCGCTCAGTTGACCTAGTGTCTCAAGGTCAATCACACTAACAGTCAGACTGTTGGAGCTCGGTTGACTTAGTATCTCAGGTCCAGTCTACTATCCATAATGGAATAAGTGAAATAATTTAGAATTAAGTGAGCTTGCATGGCTAAAGAGTTATTGTTAATTGAGGTTGTGATTAAATAGGGTTCTATTTGATCCTTCAATAAAATAAATGTTTTTCAATATTTATCTATAAAGTGTTTTCAGCATCTGTGTAAAATGCGTGTATATATATTTATTATATATGTATGATTGATTGCATTTGAAATTAGGAGATACATGTATATATAATATAACAATTCACTCAATGAGGTCTGACTCCCCTCAGTTGTATTTTTTACAGGAGACTTTTCTTCCTCAGACCTTAGTAGTAGGCTCATCCATTGGATTTCTTCAGCCCCAGCTATTTTGTGTAAATTACTGACTTAATTTTATTGTACTCTAGAAAATTGCAGTAGTGAGTTGTATTTTTTATTTGTAGGTTGTTGATTGTTATTTCAAAGACTTTTCTTTAAATATTGTATTATATATTTTATTTTATGATATGGCAGAAAGTTATTTTTTATTATATTGGTTTGAGATTTAAATTATGGTGCATATTTTTATTTATTAATTGCATGCTTTTATTTTTTAAGGTTTGCTATGGGTTTCGGATTCAAAAGAATTCTCGTTTCCTAGCGCTAGTCATGACTCTCAATTTGGGTCGTGACATTTTTTAAGTTGAATCTTGGAAACTTCCTTAACAAATGTTGCTCCTAGTAACTTAATCTTTCTAGAAATATTTTTGTTTAAATTTTTGGAATTTATTTGAATCTTGGTTAATTTTTTATTATTTTATTATTAATTATTGAATTTTTGTTAATTAGGCTAATTAATTGTTTTGAATAAAAAATTTGGTTAATTTAGTGTTAGTATATAATGTTATTAATTTTAGTAATGAAAAAATAATTTTTGGATATATTATATAATACTATATTAATTTCAATCTCAATAAGTGCAAACATATGAGTTATTATACTATTTATGCATTGCATTTAGGATGCATGACTAAGGATTTTACATTTTCATTATATGTTTAAAAGTGATTTAATTTATTAAATGATTTGGTATATTTTCGGTTTATTTTTAGTATATTTTGATATATATGCTTGTATATTTTCAAAATACACGTAGCATATCTTTGGTATCTTTATGGTTTATTTTAGTATATGCATCTTATTTAAATTTGGTATATTTTCAGTATACCTTTGGCATATTTTTAGTATATTCTTGTCTATTGTATGCCACTTTATTTTAATTGTGCATTTTATTATTTTCCATAAATATACGTGATTTTTATTTGAAGGATGTCAATAGAACATGCTACCTAGTGGGTTGCACTAGGACCGAGTACATACCAATGCGATAGATTTTAGGGTTAAATTGTTATATCATTTGACGTAATATTTGATTGATTGATTATTGAGAATCGATGTGATTGAGTAGTGTGGTTGCTGGAGCTCGATTGACCTAGTGTCTCGAGGCCAATCACATTGACAGTCAGACTGTTGGAGCTCGGTTGACTTAGTATCTCAAGGTCAGTCTATTGTCTAAAATGGAATAAGTGAATTACCTTGGAATTAAGTGACCCTATGTGGCTAGCATTATTTTATGATTGAGGTTTCGAATATTAAGGTTCTATTTGCGTCACGACCAAAACCGGGGGCCATGACCAGCACTAGGGAACGGGAATTCTTTCAAATCTAAAACCCATAGCAAGCCTTAAAAGAAAAGCATGCAATAATATAAAATATCATATGCACCATAATTAAAATCTCAAATCCATATAACAAAAATAATCTCTTTATATCATAACAACAAAATATTAATACACTATTCAGAGAAAGGCCTCTGAATTAAAACCACATACAGTAAATATAAAATACAATTCATTACTGATACAAATTATAACTACTGCAGTTTTCTTGAGTACAATATAAAAATTAAGTAGATAATTTACATAAAAGAGCCGGGGTAGAAGAAATCCAGTGGATGGGTCTACTGCTGAGGTCTGAAGAAGAAGACTCTCCTGTAAAAATGTTAACTGAGGGGAGTCAGACCTTACTGAGTGAATTGTTATAATATATATACATGCATATCCTATATGTCAAATGTAATCAAACATTTGTATATAATAAATATATATACAAGCAATTCGCACATATACTGAAAATCAATTATATAATAATATGAAAAATCATAGTTTTATGAAGGATCAAATAGAATCGCAACCTTAATCAACAATAATATCACTCTAGCCGTACATGCTCACTTAATTCCAAATAAATTCACTTAATCCATATGGACAGTAGACTAGCCCCAAGACACTAAGTCAACTGAGCTCTAGCAGTCTGACTATCAGTATCATTAGCCCCGAGACACTTAGTCAACCGAGCTCTAGAAATCACATCATCAATTACATCACATTTTAATCAAATCAATCATCAATCTCAATCAAATCATAATTACCACAAGGATTCTTACTCAACCCTAAATCTATTGCACCGGTATGTACACGGTCCTAATGCTACCCACTAGGTAACACATTCTATCGATATCCTTCATTTAAAATAAATCATTCATGCAAGAAAATAAATAATGCATAATATCATTCAAAATAAAAAAATAAACCATATATATACCAGAAATATACCTAAAATGAACTAAATATATTTCAAGTATATATATGTCAAATAAATTCAAATCAATCATAAAATATGCCAAAAATAAACCATTAAATACTTAAAAACAATTTAAGTATAAATCAATAATATAACATGCATTTAGTTAGAAATATACCTAAAATATACTAAAAATATACATAAAGTATACTAATCATTTAATAAAACAAATATAAATAAATATACATTTAAAACATGTATTTTCTAAAACATGCAAGCTAAGTGCAATGTATATATAAAATAACAACTCACAGGTTTATGCTCCACGAGACTGGTCTGATGGACCCGGTCCACTAGGCTTCAGTCTCGACGCAACTAAATAATAAAATAAATACGGAAATCAGAATAAATCTAACTTAAACTCTATAGAGACTTAATCTAAAATTACATAACACAGACAGACACATAATTGACCCGATATCACATTTTACGAGAATTCTACCAAAAAATTCGGCAGAACCTCTTTTATAAAACAGACATCTCTCTACTAAAAAGTAGAGTCAGTCCTGCAAGAAAAACATCCTTCGAAAACCAGAATTCACACAACTCTCGGTTGGGATCTCAAACTTCACAATTCCTTAACCAAAGTCCACAATTCACCAAAAAATCCAACCAATATAATAAATATACTAAAAATCAATAAAAGCAACAAATATCCTCAAAATATAGCATATTTAACATTAAAACACCAAAAATAATTATTTCTCAATAATTACGTAAAAATCCTTAAATAATAATATAATATTATTAAAAATCCAATTTCTCAATAATTCAATATAAATTAATAAAAATTCACTTTATATATTCAAATAACTAAAATAGCCTAAATACATATTAAAAATTACTAAAAAACCCAATTTATTACCAGAATAATATATAATAAATTATTTGAAAATAATTTTTCAAAATTAGTATTAATTAGTTAAAAATAGTAAATAATTTTTAAAAATCATTTTAATACCTTAAATAATTATAAAATCAATTAAAACATAATATTTAACTACAATCTTAACAAAATTACGTATTTAACCCTATAATACAAAAATACACATAATATACTAATATTACTAAAAAATTTTATAAAAATTCTATAAATGCATAAAAATTATTTTCTCAACATATATATTACTAATATTAACTAAAACACATTATTAAACAATAATTTCAACAAAAAAAAAAATCAAATATAACCTAATTATCCAATATTGACATAAACTAAAAATATTTATAAAAATTACATAAAAATCACAAAAATTATAATCTCAACACTAAATAATAATAACCCATAAAACACTAGATCAACAAATTTTATAATTAAATAAATTAATTTACAAAAAACTAATTAAATAATAATAAAATATTCAAAAATACACAAAAATTAAAATAAATTCCAAAATTTTGTAGAGGTAGAGTAAGCTTTCAAGAACAACTTTTGTGAAGGAAGATTGCAAGATTCATCAAGATCAAGCTTAAAAAAATTTTGAAAACCCTAAAGCTCCAAAAAAAATTCAACAAAACTCAAGAAAATGAAGTTTAAAGTTTAAACTAAGTTTAGATTCATACTCACTAGAGCTAAGGGAGATGATAGAGACCGGAAGCTCGAGAAACGGTGACCAGAAATGGAAGATTTAGTCACTTTTAGTTTTAGGGAGCTACCAATGCCGGAGAAGAGGGAGAGGGGTGGTGGTGTAGCTGGATGCCAGAGAGGCACAATGCCGATGAGGGATCGGGACGTGCGTGTCACGACCCAAAACAGGGGCCATGACCGGCGCTAGGGAACAGGAATTCTTTCGAATCCAGAACCCGTAGCAAGCCTAAAAATAAAATAAAATCATGCAATAATATCAATAACAATATAATATGCAGCGGAAATAAAAATCATAATATCATAATATTATTCACATCAACTAGATTTAAATCAAATCTCCTCATCCCATAGATATATAATCTTTTTAATACAAATCCAGTTTCAATATAATACATCTCTTTAAATAAAATACATGAAATCCAATACTTTAATTCACAACTACTACAGTGTCTAGATAAAATAAATAAGACTCAAGTAGACAATTTACATAAAGAAGCCGGGGCGGAAGAAATCCGGCGTATCGACCTGCTACTGAGGTCTGAAGAAGTTGACTCTCCTGAAAAATAGTCAACGGAGGGGAGTCAGACCTCACTAAGTGAATTACTATAATATATATACATACATACTAAATGATAATGCATACAATCAACAGTATATATATATCTAATATATATACAGGCAAATACACACAAATGCAGAAAATCATTTTATATGTTTTATTGAAAATCATCTTTATGAAGGATCACATAGAACCCTAGAATATCGCAACCTCAGAAAATAGTGTTAAACAACACTCTGGCCATACAGGCTCACTTATTCCAAATATATCCACTTAATCCATTTAGACAGTAGACTGGCCCAGAGACACTAAGTCAATCGAGCTCCAGCAGTCTGACTGCCAGTGTGATTGGCCCCGAGACACTAAGTCAACCGAGCTCCAGCAATCACACCCAAACCATATCTCACACATATCAATAATCACATTCAATCAATATCCACAAATAAGTTAGTAATATAGCCTAAACACTATAGGCGTACCGGTACGTACTCGGTCCTAGTGCTGCCCACTAGGTAGCACGTTCTATTGATATCCTTCATTAATAAATAATATAAAATATTCATTCACAAAAATAAATGATGCATGAATGTAAATGAAATAACAATATAATCCATATATATACCAGAAATATACCAAAAGTAAACCAGGTATATTTCGAGTATATATACGTCAAATGCATTCAATCAAATTATAAATTAAGCTGGAAATATATTTAAAAACATTTTAAGTATATTTTATTTACAAAACATGTATATAATTTAATATATACCAAAAATATACTTAATGTAAACTTAAGAAATAATCAAATTATTCATGTATATTTAATCAACATAAAACATGCATTTCTAAATCATGCATCCTAAGTATATATATATAGTATAGTAACTCACCTAATGCGCTCCACGAGACAGGTCCGACGAGCCTGGTCCACTAGCCCTCGGTCTCGGCGCAACTAAACAAGCAATAAATAATCGACATCAGAATAAACCTAACAGAAATCCTAGAATTCAATCTAGAGTATTAAACACAGAATCGAAAATTAGGGTTCAACTGGATATCACGTTTTACGAGAATTCTACCAAAAATTCGATAGAACCTCCCCTGTAAAACGGACATCTCTCCACTCAAAAGAGTAGAGCCGACCCTGCAAAGAAACACACTTCGAAAAACTAGCTCAACACAATCAAAATCCCACGGTCGGACTCCAAACTACAGTCCACCGACCGGAGTCCACAAACACAGAATAATTCCAGATATACCAAAAATATCCTCACAACATAGAAATACATCTCATAGGTAAAAATTACATAATTAACCTTAAAACACTATAAAAACCGATAAAAACTCATTTTATTAGTAAAACCGTATATTATATATATAATTGAAAATAATTCACGAAAAATAGTTTTAATTAGTTAAAAATACCAAATATTTTGTAGAAATCATTTTTATACCTTAAATAATTATTAAAACCAATTAAATTACATTTTTAGACAATTTAGGGTAAAATTACCAAAATACCCCTATATATATAAATATACTTAAATTACTTCAAAAATTCACCAAAAATTATACAATTATCCAAAATTAATTTTCTCAACATATTTATCAATAATATCAATAATTAAACTCAATTAACCAATTAAATTCAAATAAAAACACATTTAACCTAATTTCTCAAAATCACATAAACTTCAATAATTCAAAATAAATACTTAGAAATTCATTAAAATTCCAAATAAATTCCTATAATTCATTTCAACACCTAATTTAACCATAAACTCCAATTTCATAATTTAAATAATTAATTTCCGAAAATTAGAAAATAATATTAAAATATTCAAAAATACCCAAAAATCCAAACAATCTCCAAAAATTCTACAAAAATTCATACATGTAGATTAAACTACTAGGAACAACATTTGTGAAGGGAGTTTTCATGAATCAATCAATTCAAAGCTCAAAAAAATCAAAAACCCTAATGTGACTGAAATTGAAAATTCGAAACCTAAGCAAATCTAAACCATTTTAGCTCAAACCAAAGCTAGAATCACACTCACTGGACCTCAAGGAGTCGATGAAGACCGGCGGTGTCAAAAACGGTGGCCGGAGGAGGGAGAAACGGCGATGGATCAACTTTCGGCCAAAAGAGGAAAAATGAAGCTGCCGGCGTCGGGGAAGGGAGCTGCTAGCGGCGGGGAACGGCTAGGAACGGCAAGTGGCAAGCCGGGAGGCACACCGACGGTAGGTGGCCGAAGTTACAGCGGGAGGGAAGGGAGAATGGTGGTGGTCGGGCGCGGGAGAAGGAAGAAGGAGAAGAAGAAAAAGAAAAAAGAAAGAAAAAGGAAAGAAAAAGAAAAAGAAAGAAAAAAAAGAAAAAAGAAAAAGAAAAATAAAATAAAATAAAATAATTAAATATTAATAAAATAATAATAAAAAAAATAAATTTTAATAATTTAATAATAAATAAAATAATTAAATAATAATAAATAAATAAATAAATAAATAATAAAATATTAGGGTTATATATATTAAACCCTAATTAAATAAATATTCACACACAGGCTTTATTTAATAATTTAAAAATACGCATGAGTTCATGCAAGTCCGAAAATATATTTAAAATAATTAATATTACATTGTTTACGTGAAAATTTCCCCGAAAATGCAAGTCCCGGGAAAATTTTACGTAAAACACTGAAAATAATACACAGTAATTAAAATAGATTTTAAATACATATTAACTCGTAAAAATATCATATAATGTACAGAAATTATTAACACTGCATATCCCGATACAGTGTAAAAATATTTTAAAAACACGGGATATTACAGTGCGAGAGGAGGAATGAAGATGACAGTGTTCTTGCGTGGTTTATTTATGTGTTTTGTATGTATATATTATTTACTATATATTAACTTTATAATATAATAATATAAAAATAAAACTTTATGTTAAAAAAATATCCACCACACAATATAAAAATATCCCCTATATACATATATACACACATATATTATAATAATAAATATAAATACATTAATAAATACAAAACCCTAATTATAATATATAAATATAATACATAAAATAACAATACAAATAATAAAACAATTTATTAACAAAATAAATAGTAAAATTTAATAAAATAATAATAGAAATAATAATATTAAAATAATCATGCACTAAATCAATGCTATTAAAATAATGTTAACTAAAAATAATAAATATACATAATGAAATTTAAACATCCAAAGATAATATATTTACATAGGAAATTTAACCAAGCATAAAATAATAGTAATAAATCACAAAATAGTAAAATAATTAAATTTGACTTTGAAATTTATTAACACTGCACATCTTGTTTTTAAATTAAATAATTTAAAATTTTGGGTCATGACAATTTAATCCTTCATTTATTAAAATAAATGTTTTTGGCATTTATTATATATATAAAAGTAGATTTTGGCATTTGTGTGAAATGCGTATATATATATATATATATATATATATATATATATATATATATATATATATATATATATATATATTATAATAATTCATTCCGTGAGTTCTGACCCCACTCAATTATTTTTTTTCAGGAGATCTTATATTGTCAGACCTTAGTAGTAAAACTCTTCGCCGGTGTTCTTATATCCCGGCTATTTTATGTAAATGTATATTTAGACTCTGATTTATAATCTAAACTGCAGTAGTAGTATTGTTATAGTAGTTGAGTTATTTGTACTGGAGAGTTGTATTTGAATATTGTATAAATATTTTTATTTATGATATAATATTGAGTTTTATTTTTATATATCGATTTGAAAAGTTTTAATTCCGTTATATTTTTATTTACTTAATTGCATGCGCTTTTAATTTGTAAGGATTGCTACGGGTTTCGGATTCGAAAAATTCTCGTTCCCTAGCACTGGTCATGACTCCCAATTTGGGTTGTGACACTAAGATTTAGCAGTTTTCAAATTCAGATGTAAAACCAGCTAAAAAACTTATACCAGTCATCTTATCCCGCTAAGTTTGTTATACAATCACATCAGTACTGAACAAAAGTAGTATATTGAGTTCTTCATATGTTTTCTTAAAATCCATGAAATAATTGGTGAGAGACCTATCACCTTTGTCTGCCTTATAAAATGTCTTACACATATAATAGATACGAGAGACATTCCTCTTTCTAAAGTATAAAAATTCTAAATAGTTTATTAATTTATTGATTGTCCTGAAGTGAGTTACCATATCAACCATCTCACTATCAATAGAATTTCGTATTTGTAAAAACAATCAAGCATTCTCTCTCATCTAAGGCAATTTAGAATCATCTTTAAGAGGATCATCAGTCAAGTGGCTATCCATAAAAATATTAAGCAAATATAGTTCAAATTAAGATAGTTCGTACTATTAAGTTTATGTTATGTGATTTTTGACATAATGAGAATCACATCGAAAATAACAACACTTTTTTTCTTTGCCATATTTCGAAAGAACAATTGATAAAATAAGAAAAAAACTTAGAGTAATTAGAAATGAATACTAACATATTTTAGACAACTAAATACTCTCACAACGATGCAGATTCAAACTTAAATAGATGTAGAATTAAAAAGGACAAATAATATCAAAGCAAATTCTGGTAGCTCACGTGCCTCCACATGCCGATGTGTGGAATCTAGGCAATAACTTCTGGCGGCGCGTGAGCCACTGGCAACTAGTCTTTAGGTCTTGACCGATCGACACATGGTGCTCCTCCCTAGGCTAGTGTTGTCAACATAAAACCTTCCTAAAGTGATGGACTAGCCTTACCTCATGCACACCCAACAACCCAGAACTTTAATTTTCTTGATAGCAAAAAACTCACCCTCGTGCACACCCAACAATCCAAAACTTTAATTTTCTTAAAAGCAAAAAACTTTCAGCCCTGATGCCATGTAATTAGAGTATAAGAACATATAAACATGAATGAATTTCTTGTTATATCATTCATCAAGTACAAGGATCTATATACGAATAGAAAAATCTCCTACAATCAATCATTTTAAATCAGCCCTATAATCGGCATCCTGCTAAATAAATACAGCTGAAATGCAGAAAAAGAGTTGGCATCCTGCTTTCCTCTTAAAAGAGCACTTAGGTAAGTCTGCTCCTGCAATTCTCCTCTACCTCTTATCTTTATCAAAAAAAATTTATGTGCAATAGTTGCGTTACTTTTGAACAGGTTAACTCTGTTTATCTGCACCATATTTTGGGATTTCATTGTGGGAGTTCCGTTCTCAATGGATCTCAGAGTAGATTCTTAATAAGGTAATGTACTAATGCTTAATTCATATGTTCTGACTTAAAATTAACTAGATTATTTTTGTGATTTCAGTTTTTCTTTTCTGGTGGCAGAGATCTTAAATGGTGCAAACGGATTGCAGGATTAGGCTTGAGCACTACAGGCAATGTGTTGACAGCTTATCAATGTCGTGGTATCTACCAAGAGGTCTGATTTTGTTGTGTACATCTTGCCTTTTTATATGCATATTTATTATATAAGTGATTATAGATATAGCAAGCAGCCCCTGCAATCAGGGGGCAATTTATTTTTGAGTTAAAGTCTTTTTTGTCAAATCACAGGGCCTTGGATTTTTTTCATTCACGCCAGCCCCGAGATAAAAGTCATTTCCCTTATTATATATACGATGTGAAAGTACAGGTTCGTGACAAGCTTACTTCATATTGGCTTGTTCCTTTCAGGCGATAGAAGTATTTGCAGCATTTTCTACATCAACTGAGCCTAGGTTGACTATAATGAAAGATATTGCAAAATTATGGATGATTGCGCCTTAGGAGGCGGAAATTCTATATCCTTATAAACCTGAAATTCAGGTACTTGATGTTGATGGTATTTATGACCTGAATTTTTTTTAATACGTTCATTTCTTACTCTGTTAGATTAAATGCGGGGTTTTCTTACAGAGCTAGTAATTGGAAGAGTTGCTGTTCAGCGGTCAATGGAATCATTCTAGATTGTCTCAATTTCTTTCATTCTTTACTTTTCCAGTTGCTTTACTGATATTGTCCTATGTTCTTTTAGTTGCATGGCCCACAAACTTGTCCAGATGCGTACTTCTCTGCATATACTTGAGAACATTGCTTGCTCTGTTAAGTACAAGAAGCTTGTTCTTTTGGTCAGTAAAACTGGAACCGGGACACTTGTACAGAATTTGGCTACAATGGTTGGTCAGAGACTTACTGTTCTGGTTTGGATGCCATTCCTCCTTTCTCTCTTACAAGCTCACACATATGCTTATGTGTATCAATTTTATTAATATATACGTGTAGGTGGTGTGAAAATGTGCGTCTTTGGTTGATTGATGAGTCCTTATTTGTCATACATCTGATTGAAGCTTGCTTCCCTCTGCAGAACTTGAGTCAATAGAGTGATGCTGCTGACATGGGAGGAACTTACAGCAGGTGCGTGTTAGACCACCTAAAGCATGGAAGAGTAGGCATCCTGTTGTCCTTTTAAAAGAGACACTTGAGTAAGTCTGATCCTGCAATTCTTCTCTACCTCTTATCTATCGAAATATTTTTATGTGCATTAGTTGCATTACTTTTATCCTTTATACATCCCCATTGATGTTATGTAAAAGTTCTAGGATGCTTAAATTAATTACAAATGTTGGAAGCTGATTCAGAATTTATTACAGGATTTGGAGTTATGATCATTTTCTGTGGACTTTGTGGTATGCTTTTCTAGTTTATTTTTGTTTAGTTCACTCGCTGATTAAAGTTTTACTGACTCTAGCTTCTTATGATTTTGAAATAGGTATGCAGCAAACAACTGCAGGCTTTGTCAAATAGATTCATATGCTACTCATATTTACTTTTCATGACATTTCAGTTATTTAAATGTCATTTACTCATATTCTCAACCTTCCTTTCTCTCACTCCTTTTTTCTTTTGCTATGAACTCATTTTTTTCATTTGCAGGCATCAAAATGACACATGATTTGCTGCTTTTCTAGCTAATGGAGATGCATGGCACCTATTTGCTGCATCTGGCATTACTTCCGTCTTTCCTACATCCTTGTTGATGTTTTGTAATATTTGAGGATACTTAAATTTGTTACAAATGCTGGAAGTTGATTTAGAATATGCCAATGGTTTCAGCTACTATCTTGCTCTGCTCCATCTCTTCAAGACCATGCAAAAGTAAGCTTTTGCGGTTCAATTTTCTCAGTTGAGGTCAATTGCAGTCCAGGGCTTGGACAAGGTGCTTTTTTATTAATAGTATTGACCAGGTGTTTTTTCTCATTTATGTAAATTTCTTGAATTCTCAATATTCCCAACCACCCCCCCTTCTTTTCAACTGGTTTGTATGTGCAATATTTGCATTACTTTCATCCTTCATACATCCTCACTCATGTTATGTAAAGTTTTCATGATGCTTAAATTATTTTTAAATACTGATTCAGAATTTGTTGCAGGATTCAGAGTTCTGCAAATATGGTGCATGCATATGATCATTGTGGAGTTCACTCTATGTTTTTCTGGTTTATATTTGTTTATTATATTTGCTGAGTTCACTTCCTAATTGAAGTGTTATCGAGTCTAGCTTATTGTGTTTTTTTTGTTTGAAATTGGCATGCTGCAGACAGTTATAGGCTTTGTTAGATAGGTACATATGCTACTCATATCATATCTAAATCCGTCATTTAATTTCTTGACATTTCAGTTACTTACATGCCATTTACTCATATTCTCAACCTTCTTTCCCCTCATTTCTTCTACTCTTTCCTCTTTTCTAATGCACTTGCTGAAATTTAAATGAGTTTGCTGAGTTATCTACCACTTTGCTGGTTTTAGGTTGTTGAGCAATTCAACAATTTCAAATGAGATATTAAGATTCCTGCTTACTGTATTTTAAGTTTGAATTTAGGTGATGATCATAGGCATAAGGAGTTCCTATCTCCATTTGGTACAATCACATTATGCAAGGTATGAGTTTTCTTAAATTTTAAGCAGCAAGTTACCTGTATAATTAATTTTCATAAATCTACTGATTGCGACATCATGTGAAATATATATGTTTTTTTATCAACAGGTTATGCAAGATCCAAATGAACTAAGCAAAGGGCCAATGTTTATTGCATTCTCAATTCCTAAAGAGCCATCTAAAGCTGCAAGTGTTTTCTTGTTCTTTGTGCATTTATAAAGATGACATATTGAACTGACAACTAATCTGTTGCTTTCATAGCCTGTGGATGTGAATGGAAAAATGTTGCACTTGCCCAATGAGTGGAAGATAGAAGAGCCAGGTTGTAGGTATGATTTTTTTCTTAATAGTTATGATAATTTGAGCCTCTAGACAATAGAGTTGGTGAGTTTCCCCCTTCATTGTCTTTTTATTTTCTTTAATATTTTGCTTCTTGTATTTCATATTTTGATTTATGGTTTAGGGTTTAGAGTCCTGAGTGTGGGGTCTCGGATATAGGCCTGGTGTCTAGGTTATAGGGCACCAGTGTCTAAGGTGTCTTTTGTCTCAGGTCTATGGTCTAGTGTCTGTGTTCTAGGGTCTGGTGTATCGAGTCTAGGGTGTTCTAGTTTCATTTTATTCCTGGTGTTTTCCACTTTATGCATACAAATTGATTCCTTGTATAAGACACTGATCTCTTGTCATTTACATTGGATAGATGAGGATGAGCATGAAGAGGCATCTAAAGCCTTGTGCATTCATAAAGACCACACATTAAAATGACACTTGATCTGTTGTTTTTGTAGCTGATAGAGATTATTAGTAAAATGGTTGTTAGCAAACACCTATAAGTTGCCTCTTCCACTGGTTGCTAGTATGCTGCAGAGAACAGTATGTATTACCTTTTTTTTTACCCACCTTCAAGTAGTTGGAGATTTTGTATTTGTTAATTTTTATGGTAAAACTCTTTCGGTGTCAGAACACCTAAAACATGGTGAACTGAAAGTGGATTAACACAAAGCAATCCTGTTGTCCCCTTGAAAAAAGCATTTAAGAAATGAAAACAGTTGTTGTAAGCGCAATTCTACAATTCCTTTTAGCAGTGTTAATGAATCTAGCTTGTTTTATTTTTGAAATAGGCATCCAGCAAACAGTTGCAGACTTTGTCAGATAGGTTCATATGCTACTCATAACTGAATCTGTCATTTACTTTCACGACATTTCAGTTACTTATATGCCATTTACTCATATTCTCAACCTTCATTCCCCTCATTCATTTTTTTTCTTTGAACTCATTTATCTATCTGCAGGAGCTGTCTATTACTTTGCTTGTTTCAGATTCTCGATTAGATTCAACAAAGGTCTTATTAATTAGGTTTCTGTTTTTTGGAAATCTACTTCTACTTCATTTACTTGTATGACGTACCACTTTTTTTTATATGTTATTTACTTGCAATCTCAATATTCCTCCCATTGTCATTAATTTAATGCACTTGTTGGCATTTAAATGAGTTTGCTTAGTTATCTACTACTTTGTTGGTTTCAGGTTATCGAGTGAATTTAACAATCTTGAATGAGGTATTGAGATTCCCTTCCTTCTCTATTTTATTTAATATTTTCTCTGCTGTATTTTATGTTTTAATTTAGTAAATAGCAAGTTACCTGAATGATTATTTTTCATTAATCTACTTCTTGTCTCATGTAAAATATATGTTTCCATATCAACAAGTTATGTGAGATCCAAATGATATAAGCAGAGGGTTTGGTGCATTCTTAACTTCTAGAGAGACATCTATGGTTGTAAGTGTTTTCTTTTTCTTTGTGCATTTATAAAGGCCATGTATTGAAATTACAAATAATCTATTGCTTTTACAGCTTGTGGAGGTGAATGGTAAAATGTTGCACTTGCCCAACAAGAGGAAGACAGAATAGCCAGGTTGTGGGTGGGATTCTTTTCTTAATAATTATTATCTTTTGAGCCTCTCAAACAACAAAGATGGTGAGTTTCTTCAATATTCTGATTTACTGTTTTACTTTTCAACTGTTGGCTGGTTAATGCATATTGTTTTAAATAGTTGAAGTTTATTGTGGATGTAGAGTCTAGGGTCCCCTGGAGTCTAATGCCTAGAGTCTTGAGTCTTGGGTCTAGGATATAGGTCTAGGTTCTTGGATCCAGTGTCTGTGTCTAGAGTCTTGTGTCCCAGGTCTAGGGACTCATGTCTAGGTTCTAGGGTCTGGTGTCTCAAGTCTAGGGTCTAAGGTTTAATGTCTATAGTATGCCATTTAGGGTGTTTAGGTTCATTTTATTCTTTGTGTTTTCCACTTGATGCATACGAATTGGTTCCTTTAAGACATTGATCTCTCATCATTTACATTGGACAGATGAGGATCAGTACAAACAGGCATCTAAAGCTTTTTGCATTCATGATGCTGGTTTTCCAAGCTGATGGAGATGCATGGTAAAATGGCAAAAACCTATTTGTTGCACTTGTTTTGAGCCTCCAGATAATGCAGTTGGTTACCTTCGTATCAAACTTATAAGTACTCTTACATGAATGCAGCTTTACCTGGTACGAGTCTTGGTGCGGTTCCTATGACAATGGTTCAAAAGAGGCAGGAAGTAAGGGTTGCCTGTATGTTCCTATGACTAGTTTTGTTGGTGGCATGCTTTTTACATGTCATTTACTTGCGATTTCAGATACCTCCCACTGTTGACTCTTTTCTTCACTATGAAATCATTAATGCACTTACTGGCATTTAAATGAGTTTGCTGAGTGATCTACTGCTTTGCTGGTTTCAGGTTCTCAGGTGAATTCAACAATGTCAAATGAGGTATTGAGATTCCCTTCCTTCTCTCTTTTTATTTTCTTTAATATTCTGCCTATTGTATTTTATGTTTTAGTTTAGGTTATGATAGGCTTAAGGAGCTCTTATCTCCATTTGGAAGAGTCGCATTATGCAAGGTATGTACTTTCTTAAATTTTAAATGGCAAGTTACCTGTATGATTAGTTTTCATCAATCTATTGATTGCCTCATGTGAAATATATGTTTTTTTATCAAAAATTTATGTGAGAGCCAAATGAAATAAGTAGATCATCTGGGTATAGTTGAGTGTTTTCTTTTTCTTGTGGTCAAGGAGATGATATTTGTTAACTTTTATGGTAAGACTGTTGCAGACGTGTGATACAGTAGATACTGGCAAAATGTGAAAGACCTCATGGATTTACTGAACTGAATTTCAATTAGCGGTCCACATGGTTAACACATTAGCTTTCTGCGAGGGTCTTGTAAAATACCCCAACAATAGGATCATGTTGGAACGCTACTGCAAATTTCATTGCATTATTAGCAGTAGATTGAAGTTTAATGACTGTAGTGAAATTAAACGATATTACCTCTATGTAATATGTCCAAACTAATTTGTGTTCGTTAGTGAATGGTTGATTATAGTATAAGTGATTTTATGAACAACGGATCACTGAGTCAGATCTGAGTAGATGTGTTCAGGCCTGCTTCTGTGCACATGCGGGGAAGTTGCTTGTCACTCAAGTCCTTATGCTGAGATCAACAAGAAACTGAAATAACTGTGGTTATTGTATTGAAACATGTACGATTTCAAGGAAGTTAAATACAATTTTGGTTTTCTTTTTCCTGCTTAATGTGTTATAAAAATTCATAGCATTGCTTAAAATTTCTTCATCAGGAACTTAATTTTTTTTTTTTTTAATGGATTACTAGTGCCTTGCAATAGCTTGGCTCTCGTTATTGAACCGTGACTTTTTGTTCATAAATTGTTGTGCAACTTCTGGTAGCATTTTAACTTTTATCTTTCTTGTATTTACTTACACATGTTTCCTGAAATCCGGAGATGCTTCGATGGATCTTCAAATTTATAGAGTTGATTGAAATTTCAGGCTGGCTGTTAACATCCAAAAAAAACTAAAAGAGAGATTATAAAAACTCTTTTTTTTTTTTTTAATAAAAACTATTGATAACTTTATTTTAATCAAAACAAAATTGAAGTGCACCCAAAATGAGCCTGAGCATAATGACTTATTATAACAAATATTCTATCTAGAGGCAATGACTAGATCTTTTCTTAATACCAAAATTTTAATTTTTTTTCTTTTCAATTTTAAAAATTTTATTTTTATTTTAAATTAAAAGATCTCGAACATATCCGATTAAATTTAACATATGTGATAGTTAAAATAAATATATTTTCAGTATATTTATTTTGTAAATATCTCATTAAACAATTTAATCATCTTATTGGTTTCATAAAATAAAATTTGTTTGTGGAACCTATAAAATAAAAATTTAGTAAAATTTATTTTATAGAATCCAAAAGATGAATAGGCCGTTTAATGAGATATTTATATGGTAAATATACTAAAAATATATTTATTTCAGCTGTCATGTATATTAAATTTGATCGGATATATTTGAGATAGTTTAACTTAAAATAAAAATAGAATTTTTGAAATTGAAAAGAAAAAAATTAAAAATTTAGTATCAAAGTGAAACATGATTCAAAGTTATGGTACTTATGGTGAACTATAGGCTCTACTTAGAAGGGAAATATTTAAGAGTGCAAAAAAGAAAACCTAAAGATTAGATAATTGGAAATTTAGCACAAAAAACTCAAACACTAATAATTGTTCAAATAGTTCTGTAAAAATTGGACTTCTAAAGGAGAATTCATGGGAATAGAATGAGAATTTCAAAGTTGATCTCAACCTAACAGTTAAAAAGCTCTTGAATTCAACACTTGCGAACTTACAAAACAAAGCGGGGATGCTCCATGTAACCCTGTCTAAGCTTACATTCAGCTAATTATTAAGGGAATCAATGGTTGAATTCATACTTAAGAATAGAGAAAACATTTTCTTGGTTTTACTAACCAATGGTTGCTCTCTTTAGCTTATGCCATCATCTTATGCACACTAATAATGCTAGTTGGCAATTTTCTACAGCAAGTTTAATTGTTGCTCTCATGTCAAATAGAATAGCTACAAATGACAAGCCCATCATAATAAAACCATTTTGTCCATGTTAAAATTCTTAAAGGCACCTACTGAGTAAGAACTAATACGAAATTCTTTTGCTTGTGGAGATGCTTATAATTGTCAGGCATTGGGTGGAAGCCTTACAATACCCATGCTTCGAGACCTAATTACTCAAAACACATCCAGTAAGATACAAAAGAGACAACATCTCAGTTCAACTCAAATACTTGATCCAAAACCAACTATACATTGGCATCAAAGGAAAATTATAAGCATTGAAGTTGTTGAACATCAAAGAATAATGCTATAATAGTATGACATCAAATAAGAATGCTATAACAATTTAGTCATCTAAATCTATGCACCCACTGTCTACATTACCTTTGAAATAACCAGGGAGTACTTTGTGCAGATGGTGATTTCTTATTCATGGTAAGGAGTGCTAACAGAGATGAAGAGAAAAACACAAGAAACTAACAATGTTTTATTGCAAGTGCTTGTTATCTAGCCTTGTTTTCCATGAGTGAAATAATTAAGCATTTAGTAGCAAAGTCTAACTAAAGTCTAGCCATTAAAAGCCAAGTCAGTCCTAACCCATGAAAAATTTCCTAATGGTTCAATTCTAGAAAAAATGATTTTTTAAAAATAACAAAAATAAAATAACTGAAGTCCAATATAAAAATGGTACAAATATACCCTTATTGTTTTACTATAACCTCACATAAGCCCTTTATATTTTTTGAGGTATAAATACATCTTTATCATTTTAAAAATTACACATATAGGCCTCTTATATAATGGTGTTAATTTTTTTGTGTTAATGGGGTCCACTATGTCTGGCAAATATAAAAAATATTAGATAAAGGTACATTTTTACCCCTAATATTTATATTAAGAAGCAAATTTACCCTTAAAGAAAATTTATAAACATTTAAACACAATTTTTAAAAAAATATATTTAAACATCTCATCTTATAAAAGTGTTGAAGTACAATTTCTTTTAGATAATTATACTAATGCTAATATAATATTTTTAAAAAATTATATGTAATTTATTATGAAAATATTTTTTAAAAATTATATAAACTCAGTAAATTCTACTTTTTATGATTAAAACCTTTTTTTAAAAAATCATCTCATCTTATATAAAAAATATTTTGTTTAAATATTTTAAATGTGATACCAACCTATACAATTTGTTTTTTGAAAGGACCAATACAATTGTTAAAAAAAAAATCGCATATAAAATTATATGTAAAATTTTTTAATATCATATTAGCATTAATAAATTCAACGAGTATGAAAAAAAAATAATACTTTTAACATTTTTATTAAATGATGAGTTTAAATAATTTTTTAAAAATTATATTTAAATGTTTATAAATTTTTTTTAAGGGCAAAAATACACTTTTATCTAATTTTTTTTTTTATATTTGTCAGACATAGTAAACCCCACTAACAATAAAAATTAACGCTGTTTATAAAAAGAGGCTAAATTTATCATTTTGAAAACAATAAAAATATATTTGCACCTTTTCCCTTATTCTAAAATCTAACACATAACATAAACATTTGAATTTATAAAATCTGCTATATGCATCATATTTATCCTTAAATTAAAATGCCATTGATGTTCAACACATTTATCTTCAAATTTTCATTTTATACTTATTTTTATGAAATTCTTATGCTTAAATTTACTAAACTAACATTTTATATTAAGCGTAAATTTGTATTTAAATACACCTAGTCTGTCTAGGACAAATAATTTACCATTCAGTTACAAAGTTAAGATATTGTTAGAGGTCATGAGTTGATAGCACCACAACGATAATAAACATATTTTAATAATTAATTTAACTCAATTATATATACAATAACTAAAAAATCGAGATGTTGTTTTAGCGAGAATAACCAATTTTTGCTTTACTAAAAGTTTAAAAAAAGATAGAGGAAGAATACATGAGTTAAAGAGGGTTTTAAGAATAATGAATTTGTTAGAAAAATTAAAATTGAGTGATAGAGAGAATAAGGAAAGAGATGGTGAAGATAATGGTAAAATTATTGTAAAATCCTTACATAACTTCTAAATAAATAATGAACTCAAAGGATATTTTCTTTGTATATTTTGCACGCTTTTAAGTGTTGTATGTCATACTTTCACGAAAATGCGACAAGTATTAAGTTAATTTCGCTCAAGAGGTCACAATAGGCCGGCTGGCGCAAAGTTTGGGATCAAATTGAATTTTATTGCAAAAATAAAAATGATGTGCACTAATTTGAATTTAAACCAAACATTTAGGGGTCATTTTTTCCATTAATTTTCAGGACTTCAAAAACTCAAGAGCACCTTTCCCCATTTCGAAAAATTGAACCGTTAGGAAATGATCCCAAAAACGGCTAGTTTTCTTGATTTGCCTTATTTTTGGGTCGTCCCTGTTGTCGCCTCCTCTCGGACTGGTGAGTAGAGCAGTAGCGGCGGCACCCTTTTCTGCTCAGAGAGTCAGACTGTGTTTTAATTCGATTGTGGAAGAGGAAAATGGATGAATCGATTGTTGAAATTGGAGCATCCGCTGTTCCTCCTCCGCCACCTCCTACTACTCAGAGACGGCCGAGGGTGAGGGAGGTGAGCTCTAGATTCATGTCTCCATTGCCACCCTCTTCTACCACCTCCTCTTCGCCTATCCCCAATAATAAGCAGCGTTCTAGCTCTGTACACAAGCAGAGGCAAATGGAGCCTCTCTCCTGCACCGACGAGAACAGAGACTTCATTCGCAGCCCACCACAACGGAAACGCTCTATTACTAAACTTTTCAAGGAAAATGGTGGAGGTCCTCAGCCTCCATCAACAAGATCACACAGGCCTGACACCCCCACTATTACCACTTCTTCCAACTTGCGATTGATGCAGCAGCGCTTTACCCCCACCCTTTCCTCAGCCGAAAAGCTCCTGCAAAAGTCCGGAATGTCTTCTTCCCATTCGGATATTTCAAATATGAATGATTTATCGCCATCTCCATTATCTTCTTCTCGTGATGTTAATGACGGCTGTGACATTCCTAAAAACGAAAGCAGCCAACTACCTCGAAGCTGCTCAACGCAGTCTCTCCTTGATGTTCGCTCTTCCATGCCTGAGACCTGCTGTAGGTTGTTGGTTGATAGGAGCATTAATAATAGGAATGCCGATACCTACAAATTGTCTGCTTCCCCCTGCTCCCGCTCTCTAGATTTTCCCCGATCCGATACCTGTGAAAACTCTCTGATGAAAACTGCTGAAAAAGCAGTCATCAAGAAGATTCCTCTGCCTCCTGTCCCTCCATATGCAAATGTTTCTAGAAAGGGAAGAAAAGTTGCTAGTCATCAAGAAGATGTACATTCTTTGAGGTTGCTTCACAATCACTATCTGCAGTGGCGATATGCTAATGCAAAAGCTGAGGCGTCCATCAAAGCTCAAAGAAGAGAAACTGAGGTTTGCCTTCTCACTCACAAAATTGAATTAACTTGTAAAATTATTTCTTACATATGTTTGATCTGTGTCTTCATTTTGTAGAGAACTCTATTTTCTCTTTGTGTCAAAATAGCAGAACTATATGACTCTGTCAAACAAAAGCGCATTGAACTTCACCTTTTGCAAAGGACAAAAGCTCTGTCGACAATTCTTGAAGCTCAAGTAAGGCTAGTGTTTGATGATTTATTATTATTATTAGTATTTTTTGTGTTTTGAGCACGCACATATATATATATATGATGGATTATTTGGGCAAAAGTAAAAACTTGCTGCAATGTAGTCAGACGGGTGAATAATTAATTGGGAGGGTCAAAATATTCTCAAGTAATGTGCCATCTTGGAGAAGCTAGAGCTGAAGCGAAAGTAAATTTTGATACAGGGCTTTTTCTTTCAGTGGAAGTCCTTTTTTTATTGGTTCCTGGCTCTAAATCACTATCCGGTCCGGATAAATTATTACTTCTGCCAATTTTCAAATATGGTGATTACATTTCGAATGAAATGTGTCTCTTTGTTTCTTCTTCTTAATCCCTGCCGCTAATTCATTCATCCAAACTATGGAGCGTGAGCGTAACATTTTGCATCTGAGATTTGGCTTTCTCCGTTCTGCATTGCTGTTCGATGCTAAGATGGTGATAATTAATGACCACTCCAAATTGTTCTCATGGGACTTACTTTTGAAGAAGTAATTATGTCTAAAATTAAGTGCCTGCAGTGTAGTGTTTTTTATCTTCTTTCTATAACAGAATTTTTTTAGCAGATGCCATACCTAGAAGAATGGTGGACTCTTCAAGAGGATTATTCAGCATCATTGTTAGAAGCAATTGAAGCTTTCTTGAATATCTCTCATCGACTTCCAATCAGTGGCAACGTTAGGGTGTGTTTCTCCTGCCTCATTTTTTTTTTTTTTTTAATCTCTTTGTTACTTATGAAGTTGATTAGTTGGCCTCAAATTAGAAAAATTGTATCTTGTTTTGAGCATGGTGTAGATTTTGCAGGTTGACGTAAGGGAGATAGGGGAGGCGTTGAACTCTGCAATGGGATTAATGGAATTAATAGCTTTCCATCTTCAAAGATTTATGCCGAGGGTGGGTTTTACTGATGATATCTTTTACAATCAATTAATTGAAGTTCATTGTTTAGGCATCTAATCTCCATTAGTGCATGACTATTAAGGTTACTTTTGAAGTCAGGCATTACACTTACTGCAGCTTCTTTTTTCTTTTTAAATGCAGTTAGGACTGTTATATTAGTAAATAAAATCTTATTGGTTTAATTAACTAATTGTTGTAAAGTCATGCTGCTTGTAACCAACCATTTTTTATGCAGCGGATAAGATAAAATCAGGTAATTGTTCTTTCTTATTAACACTTGACTTGTGTGTGTATTGCAGGCTAAAGAAATGGAAAATTTCGTTTCAGAACTAGCCAGAGTGACGGGAGGGGAAAGAGCTCTGATAGAAGAATGCGGAGATCTGTTGTCTATGTCGTATAAATTACAGGTTTGACGTTAGGCTTAAAACAACTGATGAACAATGAGTAGGAAAATAGGTAATGCGAGAAGCTTCAACCCAATTTAGTTCCTCATAGAGATGAGCCTGCTTTTCTTTCAGGTTGAGGAGTGCAGCATGCGTTGCCAGCTTATTCAGTTGCACTAGTCGATTCCAGATGGCTTTTCTCCTTCAAAATTTCTACTTCTTTTCTCGTCACGCATGGAAAATAAATAAGTTTTATTTATTGATTGATGATGGTGAGTTGATGTAGGAATCAACTATTTGAGGATTAGATCAAAAGCAAAAACAAACATGCTTGGAACTGCTGGTCATGAAGCAAAATAAATCCTCCAATCCTGAAGATTTTGGTGTCTCTGTTGCTGCTAGATGATTGATTTACTATGAAAATATCCATATGAAATGGTTTTTGGACTAGTACATATAAATGCCATTTGTATATAAATAAAGCCTGCATTCTTAGTCTAGACAATCATTGTAATTAATTTAATGATTTTAAATTCCTTTTTTTTTTTTAATACCATAACAAAAGCCAACGTTTGATATAATATTAATTATTAATTTTCAGTTACAAAATTATTTTGAATAAGATCTACACCAATCTAAATTTTTAGATTTTTAGATATATTAAAATGATTTTTAACTTTTTTAAAAATTTTCAAAAATACTAAAAATATGTTTATAAACTTAAAATTAAAAAAAAAGTATATTTTAAAAATAATTTCATCAATTCTTATTGTTATTTAAACTGATTTTTCTTTTTTATTAATTAATATTAAAGTTAAACTTTTCTTTCATTTTTAGGACTTAATTGCTATAATCTTTTCAAAAGGGTTTAATATGATCCATTTTTCAAATATTATGGTCTAATTGGGACAAAAAAATTATATATATCTATATATATATATTTGGAAAAATTATAATTTTTAGTTTTATGATTTTGAACAAATTTAGTTACTTGATTTTTACCTAATATTTAGATATCCCCTATTCCATATTCTTGCATTAAAAAAATGTGATATTTTTTGTGACAAAAAAATGTTGGTAAAATTGGAACTTCATACTGGTTATAAATTTTAGTCTCTAATAGAAAATGAATGGAACCACAATCCATATATATATATATATATATATATATATATATATATATTTGACGAATATTTGTATTTTTTTCATGAATTCATTTTATAATGAATTGACTTGTTTTACTTAAGAATGTTTATTTAAATTTATTAAGAAATATGAAGAGATTAATAATTTTTTTGTTTGATATTTTCTATTAATATCATATTTTATAAAATAAAATTATTTTCAGTAATTGTAATTACTTTCAAAAAGTTTTAGTGATATTATATAACTAAAAGTGTTAATATATTAGTAAAATTAATGTCTTTTTTTTTTTTTTTAAGAAAGAAGCACATGCTTTATGAGAAAGGAATTATATATTATGTAAAGTAACATTTTTTAATAAATGCCGCAAGTTGCTTTTTTTTTTTGGTAAATTATTACTATTTTTGTAAATTTAAAATATTTTAATAAAGTAATTTTACTTGGTATACAACAAAAAATAATAGAAAAAAAATATATATATATATATATATATTTCTTGCCATATGAAAAATAAAATGTATTTTTATAAAATTATATTTTTACACTTATGCTTTTTAACAAAATGTTAGTGTTATTTTATTATGTAAAAATTTAATAATCTTTTTAATAAAACGGACCACATTTTTTACCAAAAAAAGTTATATGTTTTATGAAAATAAATTTTTTTTCTTTGAGTACTGGAAGCTACTATCTTTTTGTAAATTTAGAATATTTTATAAAAAAATTAAAATGATTTTACTATACTTACAATAAAAATAAACAGAAAGTAAAAATATTTTTTAATAAAATAGAAAATAATATAAATATAATATTCTTATAAAATTATCTTTTATATTTATATAATTTTTCACAAAATGTTAGTACTATTTTATTATTAAAAGTTTTATGAATTAAAATTGATATTAATTAAAAAAACCAAATGTTTTATAAAAAAAAAAGTTATATATTTTATGAAAACATTTTTTTGCAAGTACCACAAATTACTTTATTTTGATAAAATAATGAAAACAATTTATTTTATTTATAATAAAATAATAACAAAAAGAACAAATATCCTTAAATTTGAAGTAAAAAAATTTAAGTAAAATAAACATATTAAAAATTAATAAAATATCAAATCAATAATTAATTAACTAATAATATTTTAACATTTCTTTCATAAATTAAAATAAATATTTTAAAGGCTTTTATCTTTATCATAAAGGCAAAATGCTTTTAACAGCAATTGAGGGGAAAAAATAGGCCTAAAAGTCAACCCTACTCTTTTTTTTTTTTTTAAAGGAGCGATATTCTAATTATCTTTTAGTCAATAAAACATATAAATGTTTAAAGATTACAACTTGACCAATTACCATTTATAAAATTTTATCTTGTAGCCAGTGGAAAAAATAAAAAATAATTTTTTGAAATTCTATTTATTATTCTTTCACTTTTTCTCTTTTGTAATATCCCGAATTTTTAAATAATTTTAAACTGCATCGAGGTATGCAGTATTAATAATTTTAATATATATTTATGATTATTTAATTAGTTTATTATTTATTAAAGTTATTTTTTTAATTATTTTTAAATTTTTTACGTAAAATTTTTCCGATAGTTTTATTTTCGGAGAAATTAAAACGTAGATAAATAAATATTAATTATTTTAGATGGTTTTATGAATTTGCATGAGTCCATGCATGATTTTTAAGTGTTAAATAAAAATATATACATATGCATGCATATATGTGCATTTAAATTAAATTAGAGTTTATTTTAATTAAATTATATTATATTATATAGTTTTAATAATAATTAAATGTGTATATATATGTATATGTATAGAGATATTATTAATTATGTGTGTGGTGAATAATTATTGTACATATACTATTTATATATTAAAATTATATAAAATATAGCTACATATATACAAATATATACATATATACTTTACAAAATATAAAGTTTGCAATATTTACAATACTGCCACCTGACCATCTTCCACCTTCCCGATCCTCCCTCACCCATTTCCGGCTTCTACAACTTTGGTTTCTCATTGTCGGTGTGCCTCTCAACCTTCCTCCTCCATCTCCAAATCATCCTGCCGCCCTAAGCTCCCTTTTCTAGCGTGGTTTGATTGAATTTTCCTCAAAAAGTCAAAAATCGATCATAATGCCGATTAGCCCGATTCCGGCCACCATTTGAAGTGTCACCGGTCTCTATCTCTTCCTTGAGCTCTAGTGAGTACATTTTTAAGTTTGGTTTCACTTGATTTGGTCTAGATTTCCCTAGGTTTTCAATTTTCAATTTCGGCCACTTTGAGTTCTTGAATTTTTTGAGCTTTGATTTCAATGATTCAAGCAAACTTCCTTCACAAAGATTGATCCTAGTAGCTCAACCTACATGCTGTAATTTTTGTGGAATTATTTTGATTTTTGGAAATTTTTTATTATTTTATTAATATTTTCTAATTTTCGTAAATTAGTTAATTAAATTATGAAATTGTGATTTATGGTGTTTATAGGTGTTAAAATTCATTTTAGAAATTTATTTGTAATTTTTGTGATTTTTATATAATTATTGTGAATTTATTTAGTTTATGTGATTTTTAGAAAATTAGGTTAATTAGGTATTTTATTGAAATTAATTGGTTAATTGAGTACAATTATTGATATTATTGAATTATATGTTGAGAAATTAATTTTTGGGTAATTATATTATTTTTGATGAATTTTTGAATAATTATAGTGAATTTATATATAGTAGGGGTATTTTGGTAATTTGGTACTAAATTGGCTAAAAATATAATTAAATTGGTTTTAATAGTTATTTGAGGTATAAAAATGATTTCTACAAATTATTTAGTATTTTTAACTAATTAAAACTATTTTTCGTAAATTATTTTCAAATTATATATAATATACTATTTTTCTAAATAAATGAGTTTTTATCGATTTATAATATGTTTTAGGATTAATTAAGTAATTTGGATTTATAAAATGTACTTTGGTCAATATTTATGAATTTATTGAGAATTATCGATTTTTAATAATATTTTATTAAAATTAGGGTTTTTATATATTTATCGGTAAAATAATTATTTTTAGCGTTTGAATTTCTAATTTGCTATATTTTGAGTATTAAAGGGTATTTTTGATATTTTTGGCATTTTAAATGTGTTATGTGTTATTTCATGAATTGTGAACCTCGGTCGATAGAATTGTAGTTTTGGAAGTCCGACTGAGGGATTGTGTGGCGGTATATTTTTGAAATGTGTTTCTTTGCAGGACCAACTTTACTCTTTGAGTAGAGAGATGTCCGTTTTACAGGGGAGGTTCTATCGGATTTTTGATAGAATTATCATAAAACGTGATGTCCGATCGAATTCTTATTCTTTATCTGTGTCCGATATTCTTAGATCGAGTCTCTAGGGATTTTGATAGACTTATTCTAATTTTATATTGTCGTTTGTTTGTTTAATTGCACCGAGATCGAGACCTAGTAGACCAAACCCGTCAGACTTGTCTCATTGAGCGCAATAACTGTGAGTTGTTATCTTACATATACGTGTTTTAAGATGCATGTTTTTAGAAATGTATGCTTTATTTGTATAAATATGCATATATGGTTTAATAATTGCTTAGGTTTATTTTTGGTATATTTTAAATTATATGCAAGTTTTATTAATGAATTATTCTTAAAATGTTTTTGAGTATATTTATAGTTTATTTCTAGTTTATTTTATAACTAAATTGAATTCATTTGACGTATATATACTGAAAATATACTTAGTTATTTTTGGTATATTTCTAGTATATATATGGTGTATATTGTTATTTTAATTAATGTCATGCATCATTTATTTTATGAATGTATGTTTTATATATAAATGAAGGATATCAATAGAACGTGCTACTTAGTGGCCAGCACTATGACCGAGTACGTACCGGTACAACGATAGCATTTAGGCTATATTACTAACCTATTTGTGGATATTGATCGGATTGATTTAATTTGATGTGTGATGTGATCTGAGAGTGTGATTGTTGGAGCTCGATTTACCAAGTGTCTTGGGGCCAATCACACTAACAGTCAGACTATTGGAGCTCAGTTGATTTAGTGTCTTGGGGCCAGTTTACTGTCCAAATGGAACAAGTGAATATATTTGGAATAAGTAAGTTTATGTGGCTAGAGTGTTGTCTAACACTATTTGAGGTTGCAATCATTTAGGATTCTATTTGATCCTTCATAATCAAATATTATTTTCAGTATTTATATAAAAGGATTTTGCTGCATCTGTGTGATTTTGCCTGTATATATATTATATATATTATTGAATGTGTGCATTATCATTTAGTTATGCATGTATATATATTATAACAATTCATTTAGTGAGGCCTAACTCCCCTCTGTTGACTATTTTTTAGGAGAGTCTTCGTCTTCAGACCTCAGTAGCAGACCCTTACGTCGGATTTCTTCTGCCCCGACTTTACTAAGTAATCTGCTCACTTGATGTTATTTTATATTATAGATACTGCAGTAGTTGTAGTCGATTGTGAGATTTATGTACTATGTTTGTATGAGATATATATTTTAAAGATTTAAATTGAGATTGTATTAAAAGATTATTTATATTTATAAGAGATGGATTTGTATTATTAAATCTATTGGCAGATTTTTATTTTATTTTATTTATGAGATTTATTTTCGCTGCAAGTTATTTTATTTACGTTATTATTATTGCATATTTTTATTTTAAAGGCTTGCTACGGGTTCTGAATTCGAAAGAATTCCCGTTTTTCAGCGCCGGTCATGCCCCTGTTTTGGGTCGTGACAAATTTTCAATTTTTTTTTCATTTGAAATCTACTTTTAAAGGTTAAGTTAAAAAAAATTAGTAAATTTGATAAAATTGTAATTTGGATGCTATATATATATATATATATATATATAAAATTATTATGACTTAAAAAAAGAAAAAATAGATACTATTATTTTTTGATAAAAAAGTAAATTTAAATCATTTTAATGGATAATTTAATTTAATTGTATTATTATTATTATTGTTATTATTAGTATTATAATAATAGCCGTTAGCAAAAAATTCCTAGAGCTATTAGGAAAACATTCCTATTATTATTATTACAGTTATTAGCAAAAAATTCCTAAAGTGATTAGAAAAAGGAAAAATGTATAAATTGGATTTTGAAGTGAGCACTAAAGTTAACATTGGATCTTAATATATATTTTTAAAATTTTGGACCTTAATTTTTGAAAATTCAAATATATTAGACCCTTTTTTAAAAGAATTGAACTCTTCTTAAAAAATTATTACAATTAAATTCAAAAAATCAAATCAAGTTTAACTTTAATGTTGATTAATAAAAAGTAGATCAAAAAACAATGTAAATTGATGAAATTGGTTTTAAAATATAAATTTACGAATTTTTCAAAAATTTTTATTGTTAAAAAAATATTTTTTTAATGTTTTAAAATTTTGAAAAGTGAAAAAAAATTATAAACCTAGAAATTTTTAAAAAATTTAAAAATTTTACAATTAAGTTATAAGAATTATAAAATTTTATATAGATATATATATTTTTAAATTTTTTATAAATTTAAAAATTATTGAATGTATGGAAATTTTTTATTCTTTTTTTATGTAAATGTATGTCATTTGATTATAAATTTTAAAATTTTTTATTTATAGAAAAATCAATTTTAATTTTTTAAAATTTCTAAAAAATTAGCAAAATATATTTCTATATAATTTATATTTTAAAACTAATTTTTATTAATTAACATTAAAATTTAATTTAATTTTGATTTTTTAAATTTAATTGTAACAATTTTTAAAGAATGACTCAATTATTTGAAGAATAGTCTAATATGCTCGAATTTTCAAAAATTAAAGTCTAAAATTTTAAAAAATTATATATTATGATACAAGTCCAATTTATGAAGTTGTTGATTCAAAATGAGAAGTTGTTGCTACCAAAGAGGTCGTAGCTGCTGTGCCTGAGCCACGCCTAGTAATTGAAACTGTTATGCGTCTTGGTTTGCACGGTGAGAAAATAGAGTTTGAGGTACTAACATTGCCTCTTTAGTGAAGTCCTTTAATAGTTATGGAATTTTTGTAGGTTATTGAGCAGTTTAATTCACATAGTTATTTTGATTTCGTCGACATGCAGGCCATTTTCGTAATATGGATTATTTCAGCTATACACTCTTGTTTGTCGCAGGTGCAAAACATTCTACCTTGTCCAATGATTTCTCTGTGTTCTTTTTCTATCATATGTTTCTTGCTCTGTTTTATAATTTTCATGAAGTCTGCTATTTGATGATTTTCTTAATAGGGATCTTGAGGTTGTTATAGAAATGAGCCCCTTGTCCACAAAGTGTCTCAACTTCGCATCCATCTGTTATGTCATGGTAGTTTGTGGAAGCAGTTGTTGGGATACGAGCAGGTTCCAAGGTAAGTTGCTGCCAGGAATTGTCATTTCCTTCAAACAGGCAGTTGTTTGTGACTGCATTTTTGCGTTAAGCTCCTTTTATTTTAGGATAGTGTCTCGAGGGAAAAAGGAAACTGAAAACAAGACATAGTATATCTTTATATTTGTATCAAGGCATTGAAATATTATTTTATGTACTAATTTTTTAATATTTGCTTAATGATAGTATCGAAGTGAACTGCCCCATATTGTTCTTATAGAATCCAAGGGGCTTGATGATCGAAGGCAGAAACAGCTAATAGCTAGCATACAAGATAAAGCATGTAACTCTCCTCTTGTTTGATGCTTGTAGCGCTTTGTGAGGTATTGTTGGGACAATTCATTGCAAGTATTAGCATCTATATGATTGCCATCCTATTAAAAGAACTGTATTAATGACCAGACTGATTAGAATCCATAGTAGATCCGCATGGTTTGAGGGATTGTTGGTTACCATATGCATATAGTTTTCATGCCTTGCTTATCTTAAAATTTGATAAATTGGACTTAGTTAATCAATATATAGAGGTTTTGGGGATGAATTAGTAAGAAATATATATATATTTGGAGTGAATTGAACTGTTTCTTTGGCAACTTGATTAATTAGTGTCTTCTCAATTTTGATTGCAATTAAACTAGGAACTACATTTAAATGGTGATTGTCCCTTTTTTTTTTTTTGTTAGGGTCCTCTCAGCCTAGCATTTTTGTAGGTTATTGAGCAGTTTAATACATATAGGCATTTTCGTAATTTGCATTATTTCAGCTATACACTCTTGTCGCAGGTGCAAAATATTCTACCTTGTCCGATTATTTAGTTGGGCATAAAGTACATTTTTTTCTGTGTTTTTTTTCCTATTTTCTGTCTCTTGCTCTGTTCCTTTTCATGGTTTCAGATTATAATGTATGTGTTCCAGCTTTAATTGATGATTCTAAGTCCTTGCCATTTGACGTCTCTCTTCAATACTCTTGCTGGAGATTCTACAGGCCTGGGTGGCTGCTGATGGAACTCGAAGAGGTAAAAATTTTTATTGTATTTTACTTTTAATTTTCTTTAAGTTTGGGTGGTGCTGGTGCAAACAAAATGGAGCCTGGTCAAATGGGGACTGCTACTGAATGTACAAGTTACAACCATCTACATTTGCTAATTGGTCTGTTTTCATAAATTCTTATGTTGGATTGTCATATGTGCATGATTGTTGTCTACGTAGAGCACATTATTTTGTGGATCATGTCTATGTGGGGCATGTTAATTTATGCAGGAATTAGTCTTCTTTGCCAATTAACTCTCATCTGACCTAAAAAAATTTATCTTTTTACTAGGCTTCAAAAATTATCCTTCAATCTAAGTTGTTTGGTTTTTGGAACTATTACATGTACAACACAGGCAGTTCTGCTGTTTTCTTAGAGTTTCCTTTCCCTAGAGTTTAGAGGGGAGAAAGAGACTGCACTTCACAGATGCCATCACCCATGGTTTCTAACTGTAGCTTGGCTAGAAAACTAGCGTCCATGTTGGCCATTTTGGTATGTATGAACTTAACTGTATTCCACTATTTTGAAGAAAGTCTTTAAGATTAGCAGTCTCCTTTGAAGTACCTAATTTGAGCTTTCATAAATTGGCTCTGGATTGTAAAATTCTTTTAGCAGATTAGTCTATGTCTAGGATTTTTGGGCTTTCCACATATGCTCCACATTTGATTTTATTTTATGCAGGCTTTGCCTTTGTGCATTATCAGATCATAGGGAGAGCACTTTATAATTTTATTCATATAATCAAGATGTGACAGCAAATCAAGAGGGAGTCGTATATTATATGATTTCTATTTTTTTATTTTTGATTATGATGTCTGAACTTATCTTCCACTGCTGCTTGTCTGGTAGGAGAGGTTAAGGAGCTGTACTTATATGGGTACAAAAAAATGTTCTTTCATTGCCTTGATTCTGTCCTGGACAGATTAGTCATCAGTGGTTTGAGCACATATTGAAATCAGATTTTTGTCTTTCCTAGATATCTAAATTAGGAAAATTGAAGTGTGAGAATGAAAGTGACTCAGCACAAGATGTAAAAGCTGACGTTCTGTGACAGATTTTTTTTGCCATGATAGAGGAGGTGAGTTGTTGCTGGGAAGTTTTCATAATATGCATACTCTTTCTGATATGCCTCCGCATAAGCAGGTACCTTTTAAAATGAAAAGGGTTGGTTAAAAACAAATTGTTCTTTGAATATTTCATTATTATTTTAATGTTACTACATTACATGCAGCCAAGCATTGCTATGGAAACACTTCAGGTATGTATCAAATCAAGCTGATGTATTCTTCTAGTTCAAGGCACTATCACAAACAAACTATTTGATTATTTCATATGTTTGTCAAATGAAATTTGAATTACAATTGTTTTTGAGTATCTGGTTGTCCAACTTTGAGCAAATTTAATTTGTGCTAACTCCAAATGCATCATTATTGCCTATATGGTTATGTGCCTCTTTTACTCCTGCGGACAATTTGGATTTTTTTCTTTTTTTAGAATTTTCTGCTAAACTTATATTGCTGATCATGTACATGATTATTCTTGCAGTCTGAGATTTAAAACGTATTACTGCATATCTGTACAAAGAACACGTGAAAGAGCTTGTGGAGGTAAGTGTCTTGAAATGATTTTTAGTTTCAAAAAGGACTATCTTTACTATCCTGAAGGGCCTTAGACCTCGGACTGGGGGAGTATCAATTTCTGCGGTGCTTGTTCTTTTGAACAGGTTAACTCTGTTTGTCTGCACCATATTTTGGGATTTCATTCTGGGAGTTCCATTCTCAATTGATCTCAGAGCAGATTCTCAATTGTCCTAGTGCTTAATTCATGTGTTCTGACATAAAATTGACTAGATTATTTTTGTGACTTAAGTTTCTCTTTTCTGGTGGCAGAGATCTTCTTAAATGGTGCAAACGGATTGTAGGATTAGGCTTGAGTACCACAGGCAATGTACTGACAGCTTATCAATGTCGTTGAATCTACCAAGAGGTCTGATTTTGTTGCATACATCTTGCCTTTTTATATGCGTATTTACTATATGCATGCTGTGAAAGTCATGACTAGCTTACTTCTTCATTTGAAATTCATGAATTTATTGGCTTCTTCTTTTCAGGTGATAGAAGTATTTGCAGCATTTTCTGCATCAACTGAGACTAGGTTGACTATAACGAAAGATATTGCAAAATTATGGATGGTTGTGCCCTCTGAGGCAGAAATTCTATATCCTTATAAACCTGAAATTCAGGTACTTGATGTTGATGGTATTTATGACCTAAATTTTTCTAGTACTTCCATTTCTTACTCTGTTAGATTAAATGGAGGGTTTTCTTGCAGAGCTAAGAATTGGAAGAGTTGCTGTTCAGCACACATAAAATGCGGTTAGTGAAATCCTTTTAGAGTGTCTCAATTTCTTTCTTTCTTTTGTTCTTTATTTTTCTGCTGCTTTACCGATATTGTCATTTGTTCTTTCAGTTGCATGGCCCAGAGAAAATTGTCCAGATGCGTACTTCTCTACATACACTTGAGAGAATTGCTTGCTCTGATCGTTAAGTACAATGAGCCTGTTCTCTTGATTGGTGAAACTAGAACCAGGAAGACCACACTTGTACAGAATTTGGCTGCAATGCTTGGTCAGAGACTTACTGTTCTGGTTTGGATGCCATTCCTCCTTTCTCTCTTACAAGCACACACACAAATCTGCTTATGTGTATCAATTTTATTAATATATATGTGTGGGGGTGTGAAAATGTGCATCTTCGGTTGGTTGTTGAGTCCTTATTTGTCATACATCTGATTGAAGCTTACTTCCTTCTCCAGAACTTGAGTCAACAGAGTGATGTTGCTGACAAGGGAAAGAACTTACAGCAGAATCATGATCCTGTGTCCAATGAAAAGATTGAAAATGATTTCATTGACATGGAGATGGTGGATTGAACAAGGAATGATTCTCAAGGTGTGTGCTCTTCTCTTAAGTGCTGTGAAGGAAATGTAAATGAAGGGCCTTCAGTAACCATAGAAGCCTCAAAAATTAATTTTATATATATATATATATATATATATATATATAGGAATTAATTCTAACTCCCACATGACAAAAAAAGGAAAAGAAAAAGAAAAGCAAAAGTTTTTGCTTCTCATTTTGAACAATTAGCAATAATTTTTTCTGTGGACTTCTGGGAATCTCTTTCATGTAGCTTGGCAAGGAAATTTTGAGGCATGGATACAGGACCCCTTACACATAAGATCTATATACTACTTCTCTTATGCTCATTTTTTCTCGTGCATTTTTTAATACTCGAATGGTCAATTCTTTGTAGTGTTATTTTAGGGGTTCCAGCATTCCAAGCATCTTATTTACGGCTTGAATCTCCAGATGCAACAGTGTGCATTCTCAGATAGAGGATTATATACAAAGGGCATTAAACAAGAGTCGAAGCAGTATTAATCAAGAGAATGTCTTGGTTTCGGATATGCATTCTAACATCAATTTACTTTTGAGGCCTGACATAATCAACAACTATATTTTGTTAGCTCATCATATGGTCTGCTCGATATATCATATGGTCTACTAGATATATCAGAAAGTTTGAAATCTAAGGTGCCAGCATGTATTCTATTTTCATAACTTTGCAGTCATAAGGAATCTTCCTGCATTGCGATTCTCCATATGTGACGGGGACTATTGAAAACGAGAATTGAACTATATGCTGCATAAATGACCGGTTGCTTGGCTGTTGTTGAGTTCTATGGTTATGATCCTGCCCCAATGAGCATGGAATGATCACTTTCTCAGTGTTAATAATCAGTTGATCATTGTTTTCACGAGTTGGTCATTTGTTAGGTTGGCTTAAGTCAATGTTAGGCTATCCTGCTTAATCGGAAAGCTTAAATTGATTTGATAACTTCAAATTGATATTTTACTTGTAAAACCTGCATCGATGAGGAAAATGAGTAAAGGGGTAGAATTTCTCTCATAAACATTTCGAAGTTTAAATCAGTAATGATATGAGAAAAAAATATAATAAAACAAATAGGCATAATAGAGAAGAAAATAAAGAGTGATTGTTTGAATGATGTAGTGATGTAATGATAGAATGATGTCTTGATGATATTGTATGATAAAAATGAATAATATGAAATGTATTTATAGAAGAAGGTATTGTTTAAATCTCTTATAAATATGATTCCTTAATCTTGTAGGATTGTCTTATTTAAGAGAGGAGTATATTTTCTTTATAGTTAATTTTTCTAATTGAAATAGACTTCTTTATTAAATTTTCTTCTTATTTAAGTAATTCTCCTTTTTGAGGGAAATATAATCCTTATTAGAATAAGATATTGATATGAGATATCAAAAATCTCCCCTGAAAGTATGTTCAGATATTTATGTTCAATGTATTTGTCACGACCCAAAACAGGGGTCATGACCGGCGCTAGGGAACGGGAATTCTTTCGAATCCGGAACCCGTAGCAAGCCTAAAAATAAAATAAACATGCACTAATAATAATAATAATAATCTCACAGTTAAATAAAATACATTGCACCGGAAATAAAAATCATAAGTATCACAATAACATTTCCACCAACTGGATTTAAATTAAATACTCATCTCATATATATATAAAAACTCTTAATACAAATCCAGTTCAAATGTTTAAAGTACATATCTCGTAAATTTATATAACTATTGCAGTGTCTAGATTAATAAAATAAACTCAAGACTCAAATAAGCAGTTTACACAAATAAGCTGGGGCGGAAGAAATCCGGCGTACAAGCCTGCTACTGAGGTCTGATGAAGATGACTCTCCTGAAAAATAGTCAACGAAGGGGAGTCAGACCTCACTGAGTGAATTACTATAATATATATACATGCACACTAAATGATAATGCATACAATCAACAGTATATATCTAATATGTATATATACAGACAAATACACACAGATGCTGTAAAATCATTATATATATATATATATTTTACTGAAAATCATCGTTTATGAAGGATCAAATAGAACCCTATAATATCGCAACCTCGAGAACAGTGTTAGACAACACTCTAGCCATACAGGCTCACTTATTCCAATTATATTCACTTATTCCATTTAGACAGTAGACTGGCCCCGAGACATTAAGTCGACCGAGCTCCAGCAGTCTGACTGTCAGTATGATTGGCCCTGAGACACTTGGTCAACTGAGCTCCAACAATCACACTCCCAAATCACATCACACATCAGATAAATCAATCCCAATCAATATCCTCAAACTGGTTAGTAATATAGCCTAAATGCTATAAGCGTACCGGTACGTACTTGGTCCTAGTCCTGCCCACTAGGTAGCACGTTCTATTGATATCCTTCATTAATAAATATAAAACATTCATTCACAAATAAATGATGCATGAATTTAAATAACATAACAATATAAATCATATATATACTAGAAATATACCAAAAATAAACCAGGTATATTTCAAGTATATATACGTCAAATAAATCCAATTAAATTACAAATTAAGCTAGAAATATATTTAAAAACATTTTAAATATGATTTATTAACAAAACATGCATATAATTCAAAATATACAGTAAATAAACCAAAATAAACTAAAAATATACTTAATACAAATCACATTATTTATGCATATTTAATCAAAATAAAACATATATTTCTAAAATCATGCATCCTAAAGCACATATATATAAAATAGTAACTCACACTTAGTGCGCTCCTCGAGATGGGTCCGACGAGCCTGGTCCACTAGGTCTCGGTCTCGACGCAACTAAACAAACAATAAACAACAGATATCAGAATAAACCTAACAGAAAATCCTAGAACTCGATCTAGAATATTAAACACAGAATCGACATTAGGGTTCGACCTGACATCACGTTTTATGAGAATTCTATCAAAAATTCGGCAGAACCTCCCCTGTAAAATGGACATTTCTCTACTCAAAGAGTAGAGCCGACCCTGCAAAGAAATACACTTTGAAAAACAGGTGTAACAATCCATTCACAACCCCTCGGTCGGACTCCAAACTACAGTCTACCGACCGGGGTCCACAATCACAGAACAATTACAGAAATATCAAAAATACCCTTATAACATTGAAATTCATTTTATAAATAGAAATTACATAATTAACCTTTAAACATAGTAAAAACCGATAAAAACTCATTTTATTAGTAAAATCGTATATTATATATATAATTGAAAATAATTCACGAAAAATAGTTTTAATTAATTAAAAATACTAAATAATTTGTAGAAATCATTTTTATACCTTAAATAATTATTGAGACCAATTTAATTACATTTTTAGCCAATTTTGTATAAAATTACCAAAATACCCCTATATATATAAATATGCTAAAATTACGTCAAAAATTCACCAAAAATAGTATAATTATCCAAAATTAATTTTCTCAAAATATTTATCAATAATATAAATAATTAAACTCAATTAACCAATTAATTTCAATTAAAAACACAATTAACCCTATTTTTCAAAAATTCCATAAACTAATTAAATTCAAAATAAATACATAGAAATTCATAAAAATTCCAATTAAATTCCTATAATTCATTTCAACACCTATATTTATCATAAAACACAATTTCATAATTTAATTAATTAATTTCCGAAAATTAGAAAATAATATTAAAATATTCAAAAATACCCAAAAATCAAAATAATTCCCAAAAATTCTAAAAAAATTCCTAAATGTAGATTAAGCTAAGGGGAACAATATTTGTGAAGGAATTTTTCATGAATCAATCAAATTGAAGTCCAAAAAATTCAAGAACCCTAATATAGCTGAAATCGAAAATTCAAAACCTAAGCAAATCAAGACAATTTTAAGTGAAACAAAGCTTGGAATCACACTCACCGGAGCTCAAGGAGAAGAAAGAGACTGGCGGTGTCAAAAATGGTGGCCGGAAACGTCGTGATCTACGATGAAGAAGAATTCGGCTTCTCCGGCCAAAATCAACCTCCAGACGCCGAAAACGGCTGCAACAGGCGGCGAGGAAGGCTGAGGAAGGTGGTGGCACGCCGGACGGCACACCAACGGCAAGAAATCGACATGACAGGCAGCGAAATGGCGATGGGGATGCTCGGGGAAGAAGGGGATGCTCGGGGGCAATTCGGTAATTTTTCAAAATTTGATTTTTTTGACTTATTATATGTATATATATATACTTTACACTATATAATAAAATAATATTAAATTACACACATTAAATATACCACACACATATAATTTAATATTTTAAAATTTAATAATAAATAAATATAATTAAATAACAATAAAACTAATAAATAAATAATAAAATATTAGGGTAATAAATTAAACCCTAATTAAATAAATATATACACACATAGGCTTTATTTAGTAATTTAAAAATACGTATGAGTTCATGCAAGTCCGTAAATCTATTTAAAATAATTAATAGTAAATTATTTACGTGAAAATTTCCCCGAAAATCTAAGTCCCGGGAAAATTTTACGTAAAGGATTGTAAATAATACACAATAATTAAAATAGGTTTTAAATACACATCAACTCGTAAAAATATCATAATATATATACAAAAATTATTAACACTGCATATCCCGATGCAGTATTAAAATATTTAAAAACACGAGATATTACAGTATCCAAGTCTGTAAGGTGATGGAAACGTCATTCTTCTGTCTAGAGAGAGATTGCTTGAACCACTGCATTTAATTTAGAAGGGTGAGCTGAGGTGGCCAGCCTCAGTCATAGGAAAAGATGAAGTTCGGTACCGAGTCTTAAAATCATCATATAAGAACATCATTAAAGTGTCAGCTGGACTTGAGTGTACAAAACCTACAATAAAAATGCTTTTGGGGTAAAAGATTAACCCACCAATATGGAGATAATTTGGGGGAATCAGCCGTCGCTAGAGTTTTGATGCTTAGTGCATTAAAAGCGTGGCCCGAGTGCTAGATAATCTTGGTGCATTAAAAGTTTGGCCCGAGTACCAGATAATCTCAGTGCATTAAAAGTGCAATCTGAGTGCCAAATCTCAGTACTATAGAAGCGACCTGAGGGTGCTAACTTTAATCACTGGACTTAGATGCTCGAGGCTTAAATGCTCGGTGCTATGATTCGAGGCTTACATGCTTGAAACCTCAATACTATAAAAGTGACCTAAAGGTGCCAGCTTCAGTCATTGGACTTTGAATGATTGAGGCTTAGATGCTCGGTGCAAGGACTCAAGGCTTATATGCTCGATAGTGTGTCAGATGTCATTTGACAATTTCTGCATGTTAATGCCGAGTGAGATGATCAAAATGTCTGACTGCTTGGACTAATTGGTACTTAAAGTAGCATCTTTAGTAAATACTTTTTCCTTATCTATAGTGATAGATAAAAAAAAATAGTTATGGGCTGTTTAATTAATCTCCATTTAATGATCGGTCCTCATGTAATAAATATATCATATGTAATTGATGTATGTTTTGCACGAATAATAATCATATATATATGGACAAACATCTATGTGTAGATGTGTAAGCATGCTTGTGTGACAAGATAAAAATATTCATATAAGAATAAATAATTAAGTGAAGATAAATGTAAAAATAAATAATTGAGAAGAAAAGTTTATCTCTTTATGACTTCTTGTCCTGCCTTTGAGTTTAACGAATATTTATGCTCGGTGTTCGTTTCAATTATTGTCTGAATGACCTTGTCCTTGAAGATGTTGCCATGACTTTTGCTTTATGTAATGTTGAATATCCAAGTTTTAATTGGTTTTAATATGCTGCCATGTACTACCTAAGTTTGTGTGTATCCAATTCATTGGCATTTTGTGTATATACAACTCATGAAAATATGTTGTCCGAATATACTGCTCTGAGATTAACAGCTCGATCAAGCTCCCAAAGGCCATAATGATTATTTTTTTTCCTTGATACTCATGAGTATCAACGTTAAGGTGCTCATGGTAACATCTACACTTGTATTTTTTTATTATAACAATAAACAATAAAAGAACGAGAATCTCAGGATCGCTTGATCCATCTCAATTAATGATCAATTCTTGTATAATAAGTCATAATAATTTAAGGAAAATGGATATGAAAATTAATAATTAGGAAAGGAACTTATCTTGGTTGTAGTGCTTCTGTTCCACCTCTTGAAGTAACGAGTATTTATGTTTGTTAAAATTGTCTAGTTATTGTTGAGTATTTGTAAGTCTCTCTATAATTTATGTTGTTAATGTAATTTGACTATCGAAGAACATCTATGTTGTTGTCTGGGTTTTGAATATATTATACTCCTTGACACTTTGTACTATTTTAATTTCATTATTCAAGAGCAGTCTTGAAAGTCCTTTACTAGCTTTCGAGCCTATTTTACTTGATTAACTAGGATTTGTCACTCGTTGGAGTTTGGATGCCCAGGAAGTCGATATCCGTCCAGAATAAAATCAAAATAATTCAGACTCAAGTGCCTAGGATTTGAAAAATTAAGAATCAAACCTTGATGTCTGAATATCGTTGAGTTTCGGATGCTTAAATCTTCGATGTTCAATGCTTCATGCTTGCTTGGAAATCCATGGTTATAATAATAGAGACTCAGATGCTTGAGAGTTTATAGGTTTTAATACTATGATTCAAACTTTTGATGCTCAAACTCTTTAATGTTTAGACTCGGATACCCATAATTTGTATGCTCAAAAAATCAATGTCCTGTATCAAATGCTCATTTGAAGTTTAATGTATGAATTTTCAAGGCTCGGTGACAAAGATTGGGACTTTTTCTAGCAAGTTCGGTTTCCTGTTTCAATAAAATGTATTGATTCAGGCCCGCGTCTCTGATTATCTATGAGCTTCGATGGTCAATGCTTTAGTGCTTAGATTTTGGCTTTTGATCTGAAGGTCACTCTCTATAAAGTTCCCTTCCCTTTGTTGGCTTCACCGACTCTCAGCCTATTTTTTATATACTACAAATAACTTTTATAATTGGAGTTTTTCTAGAGTCGAACTCAATCAAGATGCAAGCATGGGACTTAGTTAACTCAGTCTCAACTACACCTGACTTGGACATGAAGTCTCCTTATTTTGAATGAGCTAAAAAATCTTCGACTAAGATAATCAAAATATTCGATTGAAGTTTGATGAGAACCTTTCAGCTTTGGATCTGAGAACCAAATTCAGATGCTTGACTATCTCTATGCTGCCACGGATCAAGATTTGTCATGTAGGCTGATCTCTGAATTACTTATATCGAGTTCTTTATCAAAACTATAGCCCATTATGGTTCGCTGCTATTCCTTCTTTTTTTAATATATTAATGACGGATATTCTGCCTAGCCTAGTGACTAGATCTTTAGTCCTTTTGTAACAATTTTTAAATACCATTCAAATATGTCATGCAGCTTAGAACCTTCACTTCTTTGTTAGAACCTCTGCACTAGATGCTGCTTGGGTCGATTATTGTATATTCTTGAATGTTTCAATTAATGGATTGGTAGGACTCTCAATTCCATATAGATTCTGGCCAAGATTGTGTTGGAACTCAGAGTTGCAAGTCATTCAAATTCCAAACACGAATAATGAGTGTTCCTAAGTAATAAAGTTTTGGGTGCTTTGATGTGCTTTGATGTTCATTCAAATTCAAATTCAAATTCAAGCTCGGCCGTTTGATGATCTCCATGCATGAAGGCTTGTGGCGGGTGGATGCTCGGCACATTCTCAGTAATTGCTTGGTGGATGCTCGGTGCTCGGAGCTCAACATATGATCTGAGCAACGATTCTAAACAACTTTGCTTTTCTATAACTTCTGAGTATTTGAGTGGATGTTGGCCTACACATTTTGGTTGATGTTTGTCTTATAAGCCTAGCTCCTGGTTTGAGCTTTTAATGCCACTCTTATTCCGAGTTTCCTGACTCTGCTGCTTTGAGCTTCAAGCTTTTTCTCATATTGCTAACTTCAACGTGGTCACAATTATTTGGCATTGAGTGACTTAGGTCTGTTATGAAGTTTGTCTCTAGGATTCATTGCTAAGAACTTAATGGCCGATCTGAAGTTCATGCTCCATACTCAGTGCTCAATGAATGCTAAAGGCTTAGAGCTTTTAATCTATGATTTTGGTATTTTGCCACTTTGGTGGTTATTCAGTGCTCATTAATAAAATGACTTCATAATGGTCAACATTCAGATAACTAAACTCAATGGATAAGTCTTTGCTACCAAGAAATTTCAAACACAGTTCTAAATTTGTTGATGATGGACGAATCTTCGAGCTTTGTGACTAGGTCTCTACCGTAGTTTTTTATGTCTTTTCTTAAATAGGTAAGCAACAATCATTTAACAGATATGAGCAGCACTTTGTTACTTAGTCATCCCTTTGTTGTTGCTTTAAGTTCCATTAAAACCAAACGACTAAACATAAGAATTAATTATTGTTCAATGATCTTTGTAACTTATCTGACTATCAAACTTGGAATTATGAATGGAATATATCAATTGAATCTAGTTCAGTGACAGCTTGGTTTAAAAGCAGGTGATCTGAGAATCCTATAATCATGACATGTGGTATTAATATACTTGGAACTTATAGTTGGATATCTATTATTTTTAGGCGTTGATGCTCTGAAGCTCAATGATTAGCACTTTGTTGGATACTTAATACTAAGCATATGAACTTTTATTTAGAGGCTGTGCAGATGATTTCATGTGATGGAGCTTTAGTGCTTAGACATTGCTCTGATATCCAAGGCTTTAGTGCGTGGTTACCTTAGGATTGAATGGATACTCGGTGCTCAGAGCTTGGGTTTTTCATGGCCATTGGATAAAATGAAGAAAAAGGATAACAGTTGTGTTCTTATGTATTATTTATAAAATATTGCATAATTCATTGGGCATGGAATATACTAGTTTAATATGTAGGCTGCGACTTGATCTCTTACTGCTCGAATGCTTACTCGAGCTCTTTTTAATTGCTTAGTTATTGATCTGAGCACCAAATTCGTTGACGACCTCTGTGATCTAACCATCCAAGTTTCTTCTTCGTTTTTTCTTTAAAGATTATCGTGCCATATCTCCCTTGGATTGAAAGTGGAGCTACTAAGCATTTGCTCGAAGTTCGAATGCTATAAAGTTAATTATCGATACTCGATGCTCGGTTCTCCTTGTTCAATGGGTGCTCGATGCTCGGAGCCCGATGGTAGGTGTTTAACAATCAGAACTCGGTGTTTGATGGGTAATCCATGCTTGGTGCTCAAAGCATGATGCTTGGTAAACAGATGTACATAACTCCTTTAAGGCTCGATGCTCTATGCTTTTAAAGCCTAAATTATTTAAAGATGTACCCTCTTTCTTTTTAAATATGTATTAATGCTCGAACGCCTTGGATTTTATAGAGGAATCGTCTCATTGTCCAGCTTTAATCAATTCTATCATGATTGTATTTTGTATTTTTAAAGTTCTTCCTTAGCTTTTGCTAGCTGAACCAAGTCTTCTCCTCAGTAAGCTTTGATTCTTAAAGCTGTATACTTCAATTTTCTCCCGTTCGTTGCGTGAACATACTTTGGAGTTGTACAACCAAAAGATACTATCGAAGCCGATATAATAGCTAAGCCTTGCTCGATTAGCATCCTGGCTAGATTGAAATCAACAATTTTTGCATTGAAGGTCGAGTCAAAAAATATGTTGCTTGATTCAGCATTCTTGATAAATAATAGGAGGCGAACAGTCATGATAGGTCCATTTAGATTTTTTTTTTTGCATGAAAAGATTTGGAGAAAGAGTTGATTTGGTTGAAGGTTGAGTTGCGGAGCTAGGTTTCTAACAAGCAAAATAAATCAGGAATTTAATTCGGTTGTAATTAGCTCTTGATTAGTTTATTTTAAAGCAAAATAAAACAAGTTAGGTTATTTCCACAAACAGTGTCACTTGATAACTCCAAATTGATATTTTATTTGTGGAACCTGCATCGACGAGAAAAACGGATAAAGAGGTGAAATTTTTCCCATAAACAATCTAAATCTTAAGTCATTAATGGTATAAAGAAAAAATATAATAAAGCAAATAGACATGATAAAATAGAGAATAAAAAGTGATTGTTTAGATAATGTGATGATGAAATGATGTCTTGGTGATGTTGTATAATGAAAATAAATGATATGAGATATATTTATAGGAGAAAATATTGCTCAAATCTTGTACGAATATAATTTTTTAGTCCTGTAAAATTGACTTATTTAGAAGAAAAATAGATTTTTTTTATAGTTAATTTTTCTAATTAAAATAGATTTTTTTATTAATTTTTTTTAAATAATCTTTATCTATAAGGAAAATATAACGTTTATTAAAATAAGATATCGATATGGTATATAGTATGGTAACATTGTATTGACACTTACTAGTTAGTTGCAAGTCTTTGGGAATATATGTTGGAATGGCGCTAAATTCTTAAAGCTTATAACAAACAATTTAATTCTTTGCGCCCTGGATCTATGCTGCGTCAATTTGTGCATTTACATCGGTAACAGCTCTATATTTACCTGTTTGTGCGAGCATGTGCTTCCCTCTAATGAAAAACTCTTACAAAACATTGTGTGCTTCCTGTGGCGTTTATTGTTGTAACAGAATCATTGTGGGCTTATTGATCAATCGCGCCAGTGCTTTGGAAATGGTATCATATCATGCAAAAGCTGTAACTTCAGAGAATTTCTTTGTCGAGGGAAGAATCTTCTTTACCTGTTTTTGTCCTTACAGCGTAAATCGGGGTCCCTTCGATTGACAACATTTATGACTGGTTTCCCTCCCTTTCAAATCATATGGCCCGCTCACTACTTTTGGCATTCTTATAAAATTATGTGTGGAAGATTATTTATTTATTTATTCAATTTCTTTCTTATGGTGGTTTGAACTTTGGAACCCACAAATGAGAAATGATTGAGTTGGCATTCTCGTGTCGACTTGAAACTCCAAGTGTTCATTGTCACTTATTGTTAAGATATATAATTGTATAAGCAATCAATTATAGGAAATAATCTCTAAAATGTCGGTTTTCTTGAAAAATATAGGTAAAAATTAAAATTAAAATAAGTAATTTTAATTTTTAGTGTTTGATTTATTAAAATTTTATATAAAAATCACTCATTTTCATTCTATGCTACTTTTAAAGGTAAAAAATAATTTTTCATTCCTATTAAAATAAGTTAAATTAATTAAAAATTTTAAATTCTATCATATATTATTAAAATTAATTTATGAAGTATAATATTTTTTCAAATAATAAAATAAAATATATAAATTTATAAAATTTATTATTTAATATATTTTTATATATAAATAAGATTAATTCTGATACCGATTCTTAGTAAATTAAATACTTCATTAAAATTTTTATTTCATTTTAATTTTTCTCTATTTCCATTCTAATCCCCGAGTATGAGATGGTTGATATAAATGCAACCTATCTTCCATCTCATCACCCTAATTTAATGAATGACGGTTGGTTGGGGGAATGTGACGGCATTTACATTTTAATTTCCAACTGATTAATCCTTATTTAATCATTCATGTGCAAAAGTCTCTCACATGAACTTCTCCAACAGAATAAGTGTCCAACATATGGTTTTGCATTTTCTGCTTTAAGCTTCTTTCCCTTATAGAGAGAAAGAGAGCATGGGTTGCAGAATTCTCCAAGAAATGGGGATGGTCTGGTTTCTTAGTTTCATCATTCTACTATCAAAGTCTTCGTTTGGGAAACTTGAAGGCATGTACTTTCTTTACTCAATTCACTTTTTAAATTGATATGTTATGTTAATCTATTAGCTATTGGTAGAAAGGAGTATGTATTTAACATAATTCATTAATGCAATAATGACCGTTTTGCAGAACACAAGTCATCAGCCAATCAGTCCAGCATAAAGCTGAGCTTATATCATGTACATGGGGCTGACCCCTCTCTCAATCCCAACTCTTCCTCATCACTCTACGACATACTCTCTCATGATGAAGAACGTGTAAACTCTCTAAGCCGCAGATTCGGAAAGGATGGCACATGGGGTGCTACCTCCTTCTCCCACGGCAAATCAGGACATCCCCTGGAACAAAATTCAGCCAACATTCCATTGAATCCTGGTTTGTCTATTGGCTTGGGTAACTATTACGTGAAGTTAGGTCTGGGCTCCCCTCCTAAGTACTATGCCATGATTTTTGACACGGGTAGTTCTCTCTCCTGGCTTCAGTGCAAGCCTTGCGCTGTATACTGTCATAGCCAGGTAGATCCTGTATTTGAACCATCTGCATCGAGGACCTACAAAAAACTATCTTGCAGAACCACCGAGTGCTCTTCGCTCAAGGCCGCCACTTTGAATGACCCTCTGTGTACTGGCTCTGGTGCATGTGTATACACAGCCAGCTATGGTGATGGATCTTACTCCATGGGCTACTTGAGTCAAGAGCTTCTGACGTTAACACCGTCGCAGAGTTTGCCCAGTTTCACATATGGATGCGGACAGGACAACCAGGGATTATTTGGAAGAGCTGCTGGTATGATAGGGCTAGCCCGTGACAAGTTATCAATGATAGCACAACTATCCTCCCGATATGGATATGCCTTCTCCTACTGTCTTCCCACAGCTACCTCTTCTGGTGGAGGTTTTTTGTCCGTTGGAAATATTTCTCCATCCTCCTACAAGTTCACGCCCATGATTATAAATTCTCAGAATCCTAGCTTATATTTTTTGAGGCTAGTAGCAATTACTGTGGCTGGAAGGCCTGTGGGAGTGGCTGCTGCTACGCGCCAGGTCCCCACCATTATAGATTCTGGAACTGTTATTACACGACTTCCAACGTCCATATATGCTGCATTAAGACAGGCCTTTGTAGCAATCATGTCCAAGAGGTATGCACAAGCTCCGGCTTATGCCATATTGGACACATGCTTCAAGGGAAGTCTAAAGAGCATGTCAGCTGCGCCTGAGATACGAATGATTTTTCAAGGAGGTGCAGACCTCTCTCTTGGGGCCCCCAACATCCTGATAGAAGCTGATAAAGGTGTAACTTGTCTGGCTTTTGCAAGTACTAGGAGCAACCAGATGGCCATCATTGGAAACTATCAACAACAGACGTATAAGATTGCCTATGACGTCTCAGCTTCAAGAATTGGGTTTGCTCCTGGCGGCTGCCGATAGTCAGTTGCGTAGCTAGCCTTTTGTCTAACCACCGTGAATCAATAAGAGCCAACAGTAGTTAAACTGCTCTGTCGTTGTTCTCAAAGTACAGTAAAAAATAATGATGATGATAATAATAATGGGAGTACAAATACCATACAGGAACGGATTGTGTCAGATTAATGTCTGTATTGGAACAAATATGTACAATTGCACATATTATTGCGACGATTTAAGTGCATATCTGTATTCGATAACCAGCAAGTCCTTGGAAGAAAATTCAAATTCGCTTAATGTTAGATGTTGAATCTTATTCATGTTTTTAGTAATTCCAGCAATATCTAGTATGATTAGTTACTTTAAGACTCGATAGAAATCGCCCATTGTTGTTTTTTTTTTTTCAATTTTATACACACTATAGTTCGTCATGCACAAGGGATAGTTTATAAGAAAAATTCATCAAAAGGGAGCTTGACATGTTGAAAGTTAACTTGTGGATGGAAGGCGTTGGAAAGGAGGAACACCTTTAGGTATGATTCCCGTTTTGAAGGTTGCAGTAAAACTGCAGCTGAAGCTTATAGTATCTTAGAATGCCCAGTAAAATAGGTTGGCTATTGGCGTCTGGGATGATATTAATTTATTATAAATGAAGTCTAATTTCAAAGTTGAAAACTTTGAATTTTCTTGGAGTTGGATTCTAATGCTAAACAAAGTAAGCACCCACGTGCACGGCCCTACAGAGCTTTTATTGACCGAAGTTTTTGGCCAATTCATGGTAGCAACCTAGGCAACATGGCTTCATCCCTCTCACCAATTGTTAGGCGTCTACATATGCAGCTGCGCTAAGAAGTTTCCCCTGTTTGCAAAAAATAAATAAGCAACAACTCTGCGGAACACAAGACATTGGAGAGGGACCCTAGAGCTTATGCTCTGCAATGCTACTTATCCGGCAAAAACATTCCCAACATTTGGAAGCAAGAACCAGAGCCGGCAGAAGCATTGTGACTGAAAATCCTTGTAACTGTTTGTGACATTACACTGAGTATTAGTTTGTAAATTTTCGTTTAGCTTCTTTGACAGCAGCCTGTCCTTAACCATAGCCCAATGGTTAGTTCTCCACCTGCAGATTCATTCTAGGCTTGTAACTCTGCTTTGTTTAATGGATTTATTACGTTAAAAAAAAAAAGTCTTCAAAAATATATTCTTTTAAAAGCTCAAGCTAAGAAAAGGGAAAATTTTCTTCCATAATTCTCATTTTTCAGTGAGTTTTAATCGAGGAAAGACTGATGCGTGTTGATTTGGAGGTTGTTCTTGCTTTAGCTGCCATCAGTTCTAACCCATCATGCACTAGTCCGAGATAACCTATGAAATTTTTTGCTACAGTACAAACATTCTTGATGTTTCATGCTCATGATAAGCATTGAGATTTCATGGATGTCAAAAAGCAAGGAAATCTTCTTGCAGAAGAGTGATTTTGGCCAGTTTATCTGGAATCATTTAACCAAAACATTACTTTTCAACTGGATATAACACTCCCTTTATCTAGTTTTGCCTCCAATATCAGCAGAAGGAGCAACACTTTTTTGGTGAAAAAAAAAAAGCTGGAAATAAAATTTCAAAAAAAAAAAAAAAAAGTAAAAAGTAGAATACTATCCCAACTCATAGTTATGATGTGATCAGTTCTGACAAATGTACACTCCCAAGCATTCTAACATTCTTTCCGTTATTTTACAACTTTTGCCTCCCAAAAGAACAAAACCAAAACAAAACCTTTCATTTCTCATATATTGATGCCCACTATTATTTGAACCCCATGTACCATAACAAGAAATTACAGCGGTAGCATTTCTCTTTATCAGTCCCTTCTCAACCGCATGCAACATAAGGTATGTCACCCGTGTTTAATAACATTACTAACGTTGGACCTCACATCCTCATGTTCATCGGGACATGCACGTGAAATGCCAGCACAATTTCACAACTAAACTTACAGGGTTAAATCACAGGAAGGAGTCCAGAAACGTATAGCTCCTGCATCGGTTGTATTGAAGGAGGCTTCCATAGGTGCGATCCCACACTCCTATAAAGAGGGATTCTGTGTCAGGGCTAAAAGACACACCAGAGATCTCCCCAAAAAAATCAATCTCCTGCTCTTTCTCAAATCCATTCTTCACATCATACACGTGCACAAAATCAGCTGGCTCTGCCATTGCCATGAACTGCCCATCAGATGTAAAGCGTATTGATCTAATGGCTCCTAAGTTGCCCTTGAGCACAGCAACAGATTTAGATAAGTTTCTAGCATCCCAAATACGGCAGGTCTTGTCTTGATTCCCAGTAGCAAAAACATGCCCCCCAGGATGCCATGCAGATGCAAATGAGAAATCCAAGTGTCCGCATAAAGGCGCAATTGTCTGCAACAACAAAGATTTAAAATTTAGATGAAGGTCTCAGTTCAAAGGATAGAAAAATGTTTTGGTGAAGTCCATAAAAGAAGTTTGAACTAAAGAGCAATGGAGGAGCAGGTAACTACCTTTCCCGTTTGAGAATCCACCAGTATTCCCTCTGGGTTGTCACCAACAATGGTAAGAAGCTTTCCATCAGGGCTCAGTGAGGTGTGCTGCAAACAGAAATGACACAAACATTTAAAGCATAAGATGAAGGAACTTGCTTGCCCATTTAATTTAAACATGATAAGCGTGTCCATTCAATAAATCAAAATGAAACAAAATGAAATTGTTCCGACGCAATTGATGAAAAGCAACAGCTACAGCCCAGTCCAAGTCCAATAAAATGGACCTCTTTTTCACAACTTCCAAATAAATTTCTTTGCTTTTCAATTTGAAAAAACACTGACAAACAGATTGATGCATATCCACAGGCATGCACCCACACCCATGAGCAAAGAGAAATTATAATGTATACGGACACATGCAAAAATACTCAATACATTTCAGTAGCAAGCTGGATTGAAGGTGATGATTTCTGCCTTGAAAACAAGGCCAGACATGTATTCTCATAGTTCTTAACATGAAGTTTGACGATCAAAGTCACCAACATAACTTATGACAACAGAAACATTAGAGACAAATTACAAGACAATGATTTGCATTGATTGTAACAAGGCATGTCTCAGAAAGCATTTTGGTGTAGTACAGATTGTCCTGTCCAATCAGGGAAGGAATCCCATTTGTAGTCTCTTACAATCAACAGCGGTACTCCTGAAACAATATGCCATTTTGACATGGCACAAAATTATTTGAGATCATTTGACAAAACACGAGTTTTGGGGACAAAATTCTATTGCGTAACAAGAGCACAAAAACATTTGGTGAACTTTTGCTTTATGATACACATATTGGAAATTTAGTAGCACAAATCACCTCAACCATACTTAAAGGATAAATGTGAAAGTAAAGAATATATAATCAACGGATGATCTCATCAGCATAGATGTTACATCAGACCAGCAGTTCTGAAAAGATGAAATCAGATGGAAGCATCAAATGGGAAAACAAACAAACCTTTATGAGAAAACTTCTCTCAATATCAAAAAATACCATGTGATGATTATACATTCTAAACATACAGAAGAAGGCCCTTAAACAACATACTGATATTAATTTACAAAATCACATCCTCAAATTTATTGGGTAAACCCCCAATGTGCATGTTATTTTCTCCATAAAAGACATTAATAGCTAAGGACCTAACAAGCATTTAGAAACAGAAGGGATACTCACATTCACTGGCCAGGGAAAGCAGAAATGCTTAGACAGCTGAAATTTCTCCATGTCAAAGTCTCTAACTCCACAATCATTATTTGAAGCCATGAAATGAACTGCACCACTACAATAATGTTGATTTCAAGTCAGCTAAGATAAACAAAATCCACTATTACTCAGTCTCAGACTAATAAGAAAAAAAAAAAGAGAAAAAAAAAAAGAAACAAATAAAAAAATGTGTGCAAAGAAAAGAAAGAAAAACAACCTGGCATAGTCACTAATAAGAAAAAAAAAAAAAAGAGAAAAAAAAAAAGAAACAAATAAAAAAATGTGTGCAAAGAAAAGAAAGAAAAACAACCTGGCATAGTCATAAATCTCAACTGCATTTGTGATAGCATTATCATCATAAGTTGTTCTGTAACAGAAGCTAACTCCTGGTCGGTCTAAATGCTGCTTCCAATACAAAAACATGCAACTTATTGTCCATTATTTATAATATTCCAATGGAGCCAATCAAATCTTACTACAGAAACATGTAATATAAAATCAAAAGAAAATTGCTTTAACAGCTTTATTATAAAAATTAAGCATGCTGTCCACTAGGATCATAACCGAATAATAAACAAGTAGACAGAAAAAAGGTTAAATCTAGGTTATTGCATGCAAAAATGTTGTATGTTTTTAATGGTAACAATGACCACATGAAGGAAAATCGTAAAAGCACTAGTAAATCTGATTAACAAGGTTACCTTACAAATAAGTTCTCCCTGGAACCCTCCAGCAATTAACAATTTATCCCGTACTGCCAGGGTACTAACTTGGGTTTGAGTAAACCCTTCCAAAAGGCTCCCAGGATGTTTCTTTCAAAGAAAGGAAGTACAAAAACAAATATCAGCAGTGCAATAATAACCAAAAAAATTTAAGTATAATAATAAAAAATAAAATCTTATATGATAAAATAGCAAGAATCAGTGCGTACTTCGCGTGGTGCCACATGTCCAGAAACATTAAGAACTTCAGTCTTCTTGCAGCTTAATGAAGACCAGTGGATGATGGAGAAATGTGACATAAGGTAGACATCATGTTTTGTGGTTGACCAGACCAGGTTACGCAACTGCAAAGCTCAACACAAGAATAAAACAAAATCTTGAGTTATCTTTGCATTTCTATAAATTCAGAATATTATAAATGACCACCAAAACACTTAAACACCAATTACTTCAAGCATGGATGTTGTACACAAGTTCCACAGAATCCTAGATAAGGCAGACAACCACATGTTAGCTCCCAGCTAAGATCAATTACTTGCTCAATTTCTCCACATCTAAAGCTTTAGCTTCAATGGGAAAGTGCAAATAATGCTTCCCAAGGATGGTTAAGTTGCAATTATTCACCAAATTGAAATATTATTTATTGTTACTTTCCCCAATAACTTCAATGATAGATATTCAAAATGCAAGAGCTTCAGTGTCCCAAAACTAAATTGCTCATTCACCATCCTTTACAATAAATGTTGATCTCCCAACCTATCCATAATAGCACAATATGGGAGAAGAAACAAGTGAATGAGATGAATAATGATATCAACATACTTGAAAATGAAGAATAGTTGATGTGACTGATCTCGTATTCCGCCAAAAATTGTAGTAAGTCCCCCCTTTCTTTGTTGGCTTGCATTCCTGGAGACAACCAGAATAGAAGAAGCACAAACTAAAGGAGTGTTTTGAGAACACACTTTCATTACACCCTAAGGAAAAAATTTTATTCTACCTTTTCTGAACCTTCTCCCGATTGAGGGATGTTCTCATAGTTCTTGTACTGCTCTAGCCTTGTTTGTCTGTACTTGTCACGGGAAATGCTCAGCCTCTCCCAAGGAATTCCCTGAATATCCTTTCCTCTCCTGGCATCTGCAGCAGATGTATCTGTTATCTTATTGTCCTGCACAACAAGCCACCCACCACCAATCCCATCCCAATGAAAACAAGTGGAGCACACAAGCATTGTTAGTTTAAAAAAAAAAACATCAAATAAAAGCGAAGGAGACAAATGATGTAAGCATTTTTCATAAGAGAAATAGGAAAAGTTTAAGCTTAAGTATAGGAAACAAACAAACCAAATGATCATATTCATCATCATCATCATCATCAGACTCTGAATCACCCATGAATCTCTCACGGAAATACATATCACCGTCTACTTCTGCCATATCATAATCATCAGCCATGTAATCCATTTCATCCTCCTGGTACTGGGACATGTTTGAAAAAGCAAAATACACCTGAGCCAAAAGTAAGTTATTATGAAAATGGAGCCCAACAACTATTTAATGTAACATTTGTCTCAAAGTAGATTGGAGCAATGTTATAGAGTTACGACTAATTAGACCATGGGGAGTTTTTACCCAACAAATTGATTTCTAAAGTCATGGCATTGATATAAAAGAAGAGATCAGGAAGCTTGTGCTGTTTTGAAGTAAGATTTGACTGCTAATTAAGTTGTAGATGCTCAACTAAGAGGCATATTCTATGTCAAAGTTCTTTATTTACTGCCCTATCAACTTCTTACAAGCAAAACATCTGTCTGCAACTGATAAAGATCCTCAGCAAAACCTTGTCAAGCGATACAACCATGGATTCTTGAATAAATTTATGTGGGCAAAGAGAAAAGGAGGAGGCATTAATAAATGACATTATCCTTTCCTTCTCTATAGAATCATTTTATGTTACCATCAAGAAACTCTCTATTTGAGAAGTTAATAAATTCTTTACTTTGAAATTGATTCTAAAGACTACCTAGAGAAATTAAGTTGTTATGCCTTAACTTAAGGAAAGTTTACCCTTTTAAAGACCACCCTCCTTGTATATCCAACTTTGGCAGCTGAATCCACAGATAAAAACAATTTAGACCCGATGGAGAAGTATGGGGAAGTTAGATAACCACCTCTTAAGACGAGGAAAGTTTGTCTACTCAGTCAACGTTGTTCACTATGTCTTGATTAATTAGCATAAAGTTATTAAAAAGAAGAGAACTTTCGATTCACTGAGCAGATGTTGATAAATGTTTCTTTTGCAATATGGTTTTTGTGGATTGCAACTTGGTGGCTTTGAACAAAATACCAGACTGACAAAAGACTCAAAGTTGAAGACTTTGACATGAAAATTTCGAAGTTGAAATATGAAACAATAATTAGTTACGGGAATTCAACACAGATGATGTGACGCCATAAATATTGGAATGAAATCAATTTAAAAAAAAAACGAGATCTTTAGGATTAGGAGGCGATCTGCATCTAAAACTTGCAATGAATGAAAGAAATTGAAGTTGAAGGACAGAAAAAGATAAGATAGGGTGAGCTAACGAACCAACCAGAAAGGATTGAAGGAGGCGGTGGTGGAGCAGCGGAGGGAGGCAATGTCAGTTGATTAATCCAACCAAAACCAACATTGTTGTCATCACCATCGTATGTATATCTTAAACTAATCCAATCCAATATACCGTCGCCGTCGTTGTCGTCATAATCATCAGTTGTGCGAGATGGGAGGCATAAAAAGACGGGTGTGGAGACGGACAGTCACCAGTTTTACGATTATACCCCCCAGCCCCAATTTCCTTTACAAATTTTGTTACAAACAATGTGCAATCATGTTAAAATAAAAAAAATAATAAATGAATAAAAATCAAAACAAATTTTACTCCAACTCATTATTTTATTTTTCAATTAAAAAAATTTCATACATTTTTTATATTTTATTTTACATTTATACATTTTACACACTATATTCAAAATTTATATTTAATTTACATTTTTATTTTATAGATAAATAACAAATTAAATTAAATATAAATCCAATGATTTTATTTATAAATTAAATGCATGTATTTCTTTACTCGTAAAAATATAAAAAAAATTGTGATAAAGCCTACGTCATCAATCATAATTAATTGAATTCTATAACAAAAATGAAAATTATGATTAGAGCAGTAACTAAAAGTATAATTGGATTTTAATTAATTTAGATTCGATTCACTTATAATTGAATCAAATTAAAATCGGATTCGTTATATCACTTGATATTGACAAAATAGATATTGATAGATGTTTATATATTTTACAAATATATTTCGATATACAAATTTAAACGAATTTTTATCGAATCGTAGAGTAATAATCATATAACATTTTAGGTAAATTTAACATAATTGGAGATACCTAAATATTGGAGAATCCAAAATAGTAAAAAATTATTTTTATTTTAGTTTTTATAATATTTTTATAAAATATTAAATAAATTAAATTTTAATTTTGAAAATTGAGCTTGTGATATTTTTATTTAATCAGTTTATAAACAACAATAATAATAAAGAGGAAGTTGAGGGGCAAAATAAAAGGAAAAAGGGGTGGAGATGGTAGCGTTGCAGTAGCATTAGTGAGCAGGTGGTGCAGTGCAAGTTGTGTTTGATTAGTGGGGACTGGAGGGGTATTGAAGAGAAGAGAGGGCCGGGGAAGTGGATGAAATGGGAATGAATGCTAATGCCAATAATACAAATCTAATAGCTAATCAACCATTGATGTTTGTCAGGTCTTCTTATCCACCAGTTTCAGTTAGTTTTATTCGTTGCTCCAGGAATCCTTACCCTTACCCTTACCCTTGTGGTAGAGGCGGTCGTAGACTGCGTTTCTCAACGGAGACAGCTATTGTAAGCACTGAAAAAGCTGAAGGTGACTCCAAATCATTATCAGTGGGGCGTCGCCTTATTCTACTTCGTCATGCCAAGAGTTCTTGGGATAATCCTTCCTTGCGAGGTAATATCAATTAATTACTTATTGCATTGCATTTGCAGGCTCTACTCTACATCTTCACCATCGCCATGGTAATCTTATGTTGCAATTGATTTCCTTTCTTCCCAAGTGCCTTTTTTTTTTTTTTTTTTTTAATAATATTCGTTTTGTTAATTACTAGATCATGATCGGCCTCTGAGCCAAGCCGGAAGAGCTGATACTGCTACTGTCTCTCTTAAGCTCCAGCATCTTGGTTGGATTCCTCAGCTTATCCTTTCTAGGTTGGCTTTCCCCTTCTTATTCTTATTCTTCCTACTTCTCCTCCTTTTTAACTACTACTGCTCCTTCACTTTCTCAATTCTTGTTTGTTTTTCCGTCTCTAATTTGTTCAGCGATGCAACACGCACTAGGGAAACACTTCACCTAATGCAGCAGCAAGTCCCGGCCTTTCTGGATGCCCAAGTTCATTTCATTTCAAGCTTCTATTCCGTTGCTGCTATGGATGGACAGACTGCTGATCACCTTCAGCAAGCTATCTGCAAATATTCTACAGATGACATCCTTACTGTCATGTCAGTTCCCTTCCCATCTTAATTTCTTCTTACCTGCTGCTTCAACTTTTACAACTTCATTGCTTCATCCAACTTCTTCTTCTTTTTCTTTTTCTTTTTCATTCCCAACTGTTTCTTATTAAGCCCATCCAATTCTGTGCCCTTCTCCATTGATATTATTTTTATGAAATTTGTTACAAAGGAAATGGAAAGGCAAGCTCTCAAGATAAGTTTCAGGCTTTTTGATTTTATGCTTGTTCAATCTCTCATTTCAATCCTGTCATTTTTCATACCAACAATTTACACTCATGTAAAGTAACAATTACTTCAACGATTATTTTACATAGGTGCATGGGACATAATAGGGGGTGGGAGGAGGCAGCCTCAATGTTTACTGGTGCCTCTGTGGAACTGAAGGCGTGCAATGCTGCTTTGCTTGAAGCTGCTGGCAAGTCCTGGGAAGAGGTTAGACCAATATCCTTTCATGAATGGCACTTGATCAATTTTTATGATTCACTTGTCAATCTACATATTTTAAACCCGTAAAAATGTTCTTTAAGATTTTATAGTTGTTTTGGATACTGGCATTTAACAATTGGCTCGATTTGAAAATTAGCTACTATTGACACTTTTCTTGGTCGCAAAACAAGAGCAAAAGACATCGGATGTCTATAAATGAAAAACTGTGTTGTTCTCTTGTTTGTATATGGGGAGGAAAATAGAGAGAAACGTGCCCTATCAGAATTATACACTTTTTTTTATCTAAGAAAAAAGGGGGAGAAAAAAAGAATATTTGTGGAGGTTCATTTTTTTTCTCTGTATATCTAACCTGGAGAGAAAACTGTTTATGGGTACTTACAACTGGCTGAAATTCTCAAGTCCAGCAACCCAGGTTTAGGTATTTGGTGACTTCTGAGGGCATATCTCAGAAGATCCAGAATCATGCCTTCAAGAAAGTAGGTGAATCTGAGATTAGAGAAAAGCTAGTAAAGACAAGACAGATAAATAACTTGGCATTGCATTAGGCTAGATCCTTATTGTTAAGCTATGTCACAGCTGGGGAAAAATGTATCAACATTAACAGGGGCCTGTAACACGTACGATAATAGCATTGCTAGCTGAAACTTTCAACTCAAGCCCTATATATGTGAACAGTTTTGTTTTGTTTTTTTTCTTTTTGTCACATCCGCTGCCTAACCTACCATTTAGGTAGTAACAGCAAGATCCAGCTAAAGCATAGAACTTTGCATTGTGGCTGCTCCACTCTGCCCTGCAGTTCAGTTCTGTAGGTGCCTTCAGCCTGCTGTGTGACTGAATCTAATACTGAAGTATTGAGTTGCTGTTAGAACTGAAGGTGCTACCTTCCTTTTCTCTTTCTTTGAGGAAGAATGCCCTTTTTATCCTTTACACTAATTTAACATTCATGTAAATTGAGGTCCCAGTATGTTTAGATGTTCATGAAAATATCATTCTTCCTCAGGGCCTAAATGGGGATATTATATTGAATCTGGATTTTCTTTATCAAGAATTCTTTAAATAAGAATACTTTTAAGGAGGCTCTTCTGTGTTGCTATACAATCATCATCAGGAACTTTAATACATTGTCGAAACATTCTTACAACTAAAATTTCAATGTAGCGCATAACTTTCCACTCTAAAAATAAAAGGAAGAAAAGGCTGGTGGTATTATAAGTTTCAGCTTACTATTCAGAAAAGCAATGCCCATTGCAAAATGCTAAGTTTTTGTGAAATGATTGATGACATTTTTTGTATGATACCCATCCATAAAAGCTTGGTTTTGGAGTGTTTTAAATTGATAATTCAACTGCAGAAGGAAACATGTTTGGGGATCTAAGGAAATGAAACTTAATTAGAAAATCTTTCAGATATTACAAGTCCAATAAGTTGTTTTGAATGAGATGTTAGAAATAGTGGGATGATTGTTTATAGACGGTTCATGGAGGATAAAATTGTTTACCTTACTAGGGGTAAAAATTTTGTTATTTGTAATGTTCATTGCTCTTTATTTGACCCAGTGTGTTTATGCTCGCAGGCATTTGCTTTAGCAGGACTTGGAGGATGGAAGCTTCAGGGCATTGTAAAACCAAGTAATGGCCTGTAGCATTTGCCCAACATTTTTAGTACCATCCACAACATTAACAGCCCCATACCCCCCTTTCACAAGACAAAAGCGAAGAGATGCAATGCAAGCTTACCTTTTGGTTTATGGTTTTAAGTATATATGTCATTGGCTGAACGAATATGAACCCATGATCTTCCAGGCCTTTGATTTAGTGGAAAAACAATGTCTTCAATCTGCTCAAGAAACATTATTCTATCATGTTATGTGAAGATGAAATGAAATGCAATGCTTCTGGCCAGTGGAGATCTATCTGCTTATGGAGCTAAATGTCATAGATGTGGCAACATCTTCTTTGTGCACCATGTTGAGGACCCTGTATAGATGGTATCACTTCCAGCCGTTCATTGATCTGATAGGTCTCCATCTACTTGGTAATACTGTTGATTATTGGAATGACAAATCATATGGATTGCATGCCTTTACAGATGCTAACATTGGTCGGAGTATATTTAAGTGAAGAATAGCGATTGTCTTAAAAATGTTGCAGGTGCCACCAAAACCCTTGTTGGGGTTGGCGACAAAGATCATTGCACCAGCCAAATCTTGTTCCTCCTGCAAATATTATGCATCTCCTGATAAATCTATAAATGTGGAAACAAGTTGAGAAATATATACTGCCATTTTGCTCTGGTCGGACTAGCATGCATTTCCACAACAATGGAATTAAAAAAAAGTAGTGTCCTTCAAAAAAAAAAATAGTGAAGTTGCTGGTGAGGTGTATTCCCAAAGAGGATTGATTAAGGCTTTTTGTTACAAATTTCGTTTGTCTGACGGCATTTTTCATTCATTTGAAAGTTGAAATGTCATTTTGTGTTGATTATTTAGTTATCATTTTGTATCAATGACCTGAAAAAATTGAGATAAGAGGTCATGTGGACCACAACAAATTGTTTGGGAAGTGAGTTTGGGCATGCAATCAAGACGGTGGCTTTGTTCGCAATCGCACACTCAAGTGATTGCAACCTCGGCACGTTCAGAGTTCATTAGGAAATATATAATAGGTTTGGAGCTCAAAACAAACATAGAATCATCACTTGGATGAAAGCCAAGACACCATACAGTAATTGAATTTCACAAAGGTTTTCAAAAGTCATTATCAAAAATCGGGTTTAAAAATTGAGTATGAGCTTTTAGAATGTCTATCTAACCTTGCGGTTGACCTCAATGTATGTTTTGTATTTTATTACCTTTGATTATTAATTTATTTTCTTATTAACATGCTAATGGCTATTGGTTTTTCAATTTTAGATTTTATCCCAAGTTTGCACATTAGTTTCATTTCATGCTTATATTCCCAACATTTGATCACAAATAAAATAAAATAAAGCAAATAAAAATAATTTATAACCATTCATTCCAAATAAAAGGGATAGAGATTAAAAATTACAACTTTTAATGTAAATAAATGTAAACATACTAAGAATAAACCATATATAAACCGAAAATAAACAAATTAATTATACAAATCAAAATTCTTAAGGATTAATTAATAAAACAATCATCTAATACTTACAAATCACAATATAATTTTTGCAACAAATACGTTACGACCCAAACTAGAAGTCACGACCGGCACTAAGGAACGAGAATTCTTTCGAATCCAGAACCCGTAGCAAACCTTAGAAAATAAAATCATGCAATAATTAAATAAAAATACGACAGAATTAAAATTTTTCAAATCAATATATAATATAAATACTTCAAATCCTTCTCAATGAATATATCTTCGTATAGTAATCAAATACAAATTTTTAGAGTACATAATATCAAAACAATATAATACTCTTCCGATACAATAACACTATTACTGCAGTTTTTAGAATAAAAATCAGAGTTCAAAATATACGTTTGCATAAAATGACCGGGATCAAAGAACACCAGCGAGGAACTCTACAACTAAGGTCTGACGATATGGGATCTCCAGAAAAAAAAAATTAAGGGGGGTCAGACCTCACTGAGTGAATTATTATACTATATATACATGCAATCTAAATCATAACAATCAGGCAATCTTATATATATATATATATATATATATACATACATTTCACACAAATGTCAAACTCTACTTATATAAATATACAACATGCAGAAAACGTTTGTTTTAATTCATGAAGGATCCATAGAACCCTAATAATAGCAATCCCAATCAACCCCATCATCACTCTAGCCATACAGACTCACTTGATTCCAAATAGAACACTTATTCCAAACTGGACAGCAGACTGGCCCCAAGACACTAACTCAACTGAGCTCTAGCAGTCTGGATGTCAGTGTGATTGGCCCCGAGACCCCTGGTCAACCGAGCTCCAATAATCATACTATTCATCACCTCACATCTCTATCAACCCAATAGATCATTCATTCCACTATGGACAGTAGACTGGCCCTGAGACACTAAATCAATCGAGCTCCAGTAGTCTGACAGTCAGTGTGATTGGCCCCGAAACCCCTAGTCAACTGAGCTACAACAATCACACTATCTAACATAGTATTAATCTTAATCAAATCCATCAAATCAATTATAATCACCACAATTATTTCTCACTCAACCCTTATCTATCGCACCGGTACGTACACGGTCCTAGTGCTGCCCACTAGGAAGCATGTTCTATTGATATCCTTCATTTAAATAAATCATTCATTCAAAAAATAATTAATATAGAACAATATTCATAATAGTAAAACTAACTATATATATATATATACCAAAAATAAAAAATATACCCAGTATATTTTGGGTATATATATATATATATATATATATATATATATATAGTGCTGCCCACTAGGAAGCACGTTCTATTGATATCCTTCATTTAAATAAATCATTCATTCAAAAAATAATTAATGTAGAACAATATTCATAATAGTAAAACCAACTATATATATATATATACCAAAAATCAAAAATATACCCAGTATATTTTGGGTATATATATATATATATATATATATATATATATATATATATATATATATATATATACGTCAAATAAAATATGAAATAAACTAAAGATAAATAATTAATATAGTTAAAAACAATTTAAATGTCTAACAATAATATAACATGCATTTTCTTAAAAATATACCTAAATATACAAAAGATATGCCCTAAGTACACAAATCATTTAATAAAACATTTATGTATAAATGTTCATTTAAATATGTGTTTAGGTTTAACATATATTCACATTCTACCAAAATAACCTAATTTTTTAGCATGCATAAATCACAATTAAACCCTAAGTATACCACTAATGTTTTAGGTTTCAATTAATAATAAAACATACATTTATTTAGGGAAATATATAAAAAATATATCAAAAATAAACTTAAAAACAATTTAAGTGTAGGTTTATAATTTAGCATGTAATTATTTAAGAACAAACCTAAAATCTACTGAAACTATACCTAAAGTATACTAATCATTTAATAAAATAATTATGTCTGAATGTGCATTTTAAACATGTATATATATTAAATGTATTAAACATAAATCTAAATGTTTAATGTGCATATACCAAAATATCATCAATAATTATTTAACATGCATATATATATACAAAAGTACAACCCTAGATATACCAAAAATATTATAACTTAAATCACTTTAAGGACATAAAATGAAAATAAAAATCCTAAGTGATGCATTCTATATGCAATGCATATATATTCAGTATAATAACTCACATGCCAGTGCTCCACGAGACAAACTTGGCGGGCCTGATCCGTTAAGCCTCAGTCTCGGCGCAACTAAACAAACAAATGACAACATGAAATCAGAATAAATTTAACGAAAATTCTAAAGACTCGATCTAGAATTTTAGACACAGAATTAGAATAGGGATTTGACCGGACATCACGTTTTATGAAAATTCTACTGAAAATCCAACAGAACCTCCCTTGTAAAACGGACATCTCTCTACTCAAAGAGTAGAGCCGGTCCTGCAAAGAAAACACACTTCGGAATAACACCAAATTCACAACCACAATCCCTCAGTCGGACTCCAAACTACAATTCACCGACCGAGGTTCACAATTCACAGAATAATTATAAAATACCGAAAATGCCCTTTTATAATAAAATACATTTTATAATTTCAAATTACATAATTAACCCTAAAACTTATTAAAAACCGATGAAAACTCATTTATTTAGAAAAATCGTATAATATACATATAATTTGAAAATAATTTATGAAAAATAGTTTTAATTAGTTAAAAATACTAAATAATTTGTAGAAATCATTTTTATACCCTAAATAACTATTAAAACCAATTTAATTACATTTTTAGCCAATTTAGTGTAAAATTACCAAAATACCCCTATATATATATATTTACTAAAATAAATCCAAAAATTCACCAAAAATAATATAATTACTCAAAATTAATTTTCTCAACATATAATTCAATAATATCAATAAATATACTCAATTTACCAATTTATTTCAATTGAACACATAATTAACCCTATTTTTCAAAATTACATAAACTTAATAAATTCCAAATAAATATATAAAAATTCACAAAAATTACAAATAAATTTCTATAATTCATTTTAACACCTATAATTACCATAAAACACAATTTCATAATTTAATTAATTAATTTTCGAAAATTAGAAAATAATAATAAAATAATCAAAAATACCCAAAAATCAAAATAAATTCCAAAAATTCTAAAAAAATTACAGAATGTAGATTGAGCTTCCAGGATCAAGGTTTGTGAAGGGAGTTTTCATGAATCAATCAAATTGAAGCTCAAAAAAATTTGAAACCCTAAATGGCTGAAATGAAGAAATTGAAACCTAGGAAAATCTAGACTATTTTAAGTGAAAAAAAGCTTGGAATCACACTCACCGGAGCTCAAGGAGAAGATAGAGACCGGTGGCATCAAATTTGGTAGCCGGAATCATGTCGATCGGAGCTTGATCGATTTTTGGCTTCTTTGAGAAAAACCTATCAAAACTCGCCGACAAAGGGAGCTTTAGGCGTCGAGAATGGCTGGCAAGGGAGGAGGAAGGCTGAGGGGCACAGTGACAGCAAGAAACAGAGGTCACAGTGGCTAGAAATGGTGGAAAACTTATCAGGAGGGAAGAAGATGAAGATAGTGGCAAAACTGTAAATAAAGTAAACTTCTGATTTTTGATAAATAATAATATATATATGTATATATATATATGTCCACCTTATATTATAATATTATATATATTCCCACACACAAATAATACTCACCACACAAATATTTTAATATATTTAATAATTTATACACTTAAAATCAATTAATTAATATTAAAACTAAATAATAAAAATTAAGGTAATTAATTAAATCCTAATTAATTTAAATAAATACACATATATACATTTTATTTTAGCACTTAAAAATTATGTATGAGTTCATGCAAATTCGTAAAACTAGTCAAAATAATTAATATTAAATTATTTACGTGTCAATTTCCCCGAAAATACAATTCTCGGGAAAATTTTACGTAAAGTACTTAAAATAATATAAAATAATTAAAATTAGCTTTAAACAAACAAAAAACTCATAAAATATCATAAATATATAAAAAAATTATTAACACTGCATATCCCGATGCAGTATAAAAATATTTAAAAACTTGGGATATTACAGTCTTCCCCTCTTACAAGAATTCATCCCCGAATTTTAGAAAGAAAATTATAAGATCAAGAAGGAAAGAGATACGGGTAAGAATCTCGCATCTCAACTTCAGTCTCTCACGTGTGCTCTTTCACTTTGTTGCTACGTCACAGAACCTTGATCATCTGAATCTAGTTCAAACATAACTATCGAGCTTGATAATTTACAATCTCAACTGATTCCTTCTCAAACTTCAGATCTTCATTCAGTTCTATATTGTTCAACTGTAACATGTGCGAAGTGTCCAAAATACACTCTCTCAAAATTGAGACATGGAACACTGGATGCACATGAAATAGATTTGGAGGCAAAGCCAATTAATATTCAATCTTACCGCGTCTCATCACACCACTTTTCTGAGACATCTTCAGAATTACAGTCTTCGATCTGAAACTCCATATCTCTGCATCTAGGATCCACATCGCTCTTCTGATCACAATAACTTTCTTCGCTATATTCTGAACCATCTCATATCTAGTTAAGACTTCTTTCCATAAAAGCCTCAAGTGGTGTCATTCTAATACTACTATGGTAGTTGTTATTATAAGTGAATTCTACAAGTAGCATATAGTCGACCCAGCTACCTCCCAGATCCAAAACACACATCTTCAACATATTATTTAGTGTTTGGATCATCCTCTCAGACTGTCATCTTTCTGAGGATGAAAAGCAGTATTGAAATTCAATCAGGTGTCTATTACTCTCCACAATCTCTGCCAAAATTGAAAGGTAAACACTGTACCTTTACCATATACAATGGACACAGGTAGTCCATGCAGGCATACAATATGCTTCATATGCAGCTTAGCCTACTTAGCTACTGAATAAGTGGCTTCCACTGGCCAAAAATTAGCTGACTTGGTCAATTTGTCTACAGTAATTCCAATGGAATCATATTCACCCTTCGAACGAGGTATCCAACCACAAAAATCATAGCCATTCTTTCTCATTTCCACTCAAATTCAAAAGATATCGAAACTTCCCAGAAGACTTTTGATGTTCAGCTTTCACCGGCTGGCAAATTAAACACTTAGAAATACAATCAGTCACATCCTTCTATAATCCAACCCACTAGTACTGATCCTGAATACTTTGATAATTCTTGGTAATCATCTGGATGTACACTGCAAGTTCATTTCCACAGCTTATATAGAATCCTTTTCTTAGATTACAACATCAACCCTGTATCATTAACTTGTGCATCTCCTATCAGCAGATCATTCTATGGTGATATGTCATGATGACATGCTATGATGAATGTCATGATAAGATGATATGATGAAATGTTATGATGAAATGTTGGAATGAAATGTCGTGATGAAATGCTGTAATGAGATGCTATGATGATATAATGAAATGCTATAATGATATCAAGTCTTATCCTCTAAAGTTCACATAACCCTCAGATCAACGGTCTTCTTCAGTATTTGGAAACTATTCTAACAAACATTTGTTCATACAAACTTCCCATTCTTCTGAGTTATGCTGGTCATAGGAACTGCAATTCTAGAGAATTTTGTTCAGATTTCCTATGATACCTAGAAAATTACAGATCTCAATGGATTCAGTCAGTCTGGGCCATTTAGACACTGCTTCGATCTTTTGTGGATTAACTTGAATACTATCCTTAAACGCCACACTTCCAAGAAAAACAACACTCTCCACCCAATGATCACACTTCCTAAATTCAGCATAAAGATAACATTCTCTTAGTGTCTATATTATAGTCCTCAAGTGATATACGTACCCTTTCATTCACTTCGAATACGCTAGTATATCATTAATGAAGACCACTACAAACTGATCCACAACTAATGATAACTTGACTTCAAATCAACTTTAGAAAAGAATTGTGCACCCTGTAGCTGATTAGACAGGTCATCTATCCTCAGAAGAGGATACTTGTCCTTCATTATTACCCTGTTCAGCTCTCTGTAGTCAATGCACAGTCTCAGGGTACCATCCTTCTTCCTTATAATAGGACTAGTGCACCCCAAAGAGAAACATAAGGTCTGACAAAACCTTGGTCATACAGCTCTCGAAATTGCTCCTACAGCTCTGCAAGAGTCATTCTGTAGGGCTACATTGAAATAAGAGTTATATCAGGAACCATATCGATACAGAATTCAATCTCTATAAGGTGGTAAACCTGGTGACTCACAGGCAATTAAAATATCTGGGAGAAAAAACTTCTCCACTGAAGTATACTCAACTAGAGCCAGATATTCCTAACAACCCTTTCACATCTCATCAAGATTAATTACACCCAAAAGACTGAATTCACAATAACTCTTTGAATCTCAATTCTTGATTCAGATGCCAATATATTAAGCTTAATCCTATAACACATAATTCTACCAGTCTCCTCTTATACTATATTATGTCTTCAACATGACGTATTAGATTGAAGAGTTTACAGGTAATCTTCTCAACTGATTGCTCTTCCCTTACTCTATGCAATAGCTGATACAGGTAATTATCCTTCCTTAAAGGTGGATGGAAGTATCTTAGAAATCCCTCTTTAACTCAAATTATGTGTTACAGTCAAAATTGACAGCTTGCCATAAGGAATACAAGAGTGCTTCGTCTTCATTAGACATTTTGCAATTCCCCCGTCAAAATATATTCAAATAACTGTCAAACTTGATTGAATGCTATCAAGCTTTTATTAGTCTCGGCTATCGTAGTCACAATTGCTGTAAGTTCAAGTTCAAAAGAAATGCTTGTAATGCTTACAATGACTACCTTAACCCTTAAGTTATAGTTGCCTCTGACTTACCCCTATATTAGATAGGTGTAGTAGGGCAGAAACTGTAACCATAACCTCAACTTGAAAAGACTGATTATCAATATTGTCTCTGCAGAAGAAACAATTCACATTCACCACACTGAAAAGATATAGAAACTTAACAAGATTCAGAATATGGAATATCCGCAGAATTGACATATCCTGAGTTCTCGACTGAAATAGAAATTACATCTACTGTACAATTGAAGGTATCAGCACTGCACCCTACAAATCTCCTATTACAGAAGCAACATCATCGTAATACTAAGCCACTAGCTCCTCATACAGTTGTTCCTACTGTCAACAACGATCATTAGGCTTTCTAAATCCATCTCTACCCTTACGCCTACAGGATGCATAGGGGGTAGAACCTCGTGCTCAAAAGATCAACTATCATCGATCTCATCGATCGATGGAGCGACTCACGCTCAAGGCAATCAACAAGGAGCAAAAACAAACAAATAGTTCAAACGATCATAACATCATCAGACACCCTAACGGTTACACGGAATTCCTAATGCAAGGAAGACTTTTCAAAGACATGACCGAACCTAATTTAACTGTAGTAGTTCCAAAGAAAACATGACTTGACAACCTAGGTTCACATCTCTAAACCTATGCTCTGATACCAACTTTGTCACAACCCAAACTAGGAGTCATGACCGACGCTAGGGAATGAGAATTCTTTCAAATTCAGAACTCGTAGTAAGCCTTAGAAAATAAAATCATGCAATAATTAAATAAAAATATGATAGAATTAAAATTTTTTGAATCAATATATAATATAAATACTTCAAATCCTTCTCAATGAATATATCTTCGTATAGTAATCAAATACAAATTTTTAGAGTATATAATATCAAAACAATATAATATTCTTCCGATACAATAACACTACTACTGCAGTTTTTAAAATACAAATCAGAGTTCAAAATATATGTTTGCATAAAATGGTCGGAACCGAAGAATACCAGCGAGGAACTCTACAACTAAGGTCTGACGATATGGGATCTCCTAAAAAAAAATAATTGAGGGGGGTTAGACCTCACTGAGTGAATTATTATACTATATATACATACAATCTAAACCATAACAATCAGGCATTCTTATATATATATATATATATATATATATATATATATATATATATATATATATACATACATTTCACACGAATGTCAAACTCTACTTATATAAATATACAAAATGCAGAAACGTTTGTTTTAATTCATGAAGGATCCATAGAACCCTAATAATAGCAACCCCAATCAACCCCATCATCACTCTAGCCATACAGGCTCACTTGATTCCAAATAGAACACTTATTCCAAACTAGACAGCAGACTGGCCCCGAGACACTAAGTCGACCGACCTCTAGCAGTCTGGTTGTTAGTGTGATTGGCCCCGAGACCCCTGGTCAACCGAGCTCCAATAATCACACGATTCATCACCTCACATCTCTATCAACCCAATAGATTATTCATTCCACTATGGACAGTAGACTGGCCCTGAGACACTAAGTCAACCGAGCTCCAGCAGTCTGACAGTCAGTGTGATTGGCCCCGAGACCCCTGGTCAACCGAGCTACAATAATCACACTATCTAACATACCATTAATCTTAGTCAAATCCATCAAATCAATTATAATCACCACAATTATTTCTCACTTAACCCTTATCTATCGCACCAATACGTACACGGTCCTAGTGCTGCCCACTAGGAAGCACGTTCTATTGATATCCTTCATTTAAATAAATCATTCATTCGGAAAATAATTAATGTAGAACAATATTCATAATAGTAAAACCAACTATATATATATATATAATATGAAATAAACTAAAGATAAATCATTAATATAGTTAAAAACAATTTAAATGTATAACAATAATATAACAGACATTTTCTTAAAAATATACCTAAATATACAAAAGATATGCCCTAAGTACACAAATCATTTAATAAAACATTTATGTATAAATGTTCATTTAAATATGTGTTTAGGTTTAACATAAATTCACATTCTACCAAAATAACCTAATTTTCTAGCATGCATAAATCACAATTAAACCCTAAGTATACCACTAATGTTTTAGGTTTCAATTAATAATAAAACATACATTTATTTGGGGAAATATATAAAAAATATACCAAAAATAAACTTAAAAACAATTTAAGTGTAGGTTTATAATTTAGCATGCAATTATTTAAGAATAAACCTAAAATCTACTGAAACTATACCTAAAGTATACTAATCATTTAATAAAATAATTATGTCTAAATGTACATTTTAAACATGTATATATATTAAAATGTATTAAACATAAACCTAAATGTTTAATGTGCATATATCAAAATATCATCAATAATTATTTAACATGCATATATATAAACAAAAGTACAACCCTAGATATATCAAAAATATTATAACTTAAATCACTTTAAGGACATAAAATGAAAATAAAAACCCTAAGTGATGCATCCTATATGCAATGCATATATATACAGTATAATAAGTCACATGTTAGCGCTCCACGAGACAAACTCGATGGGCCTGATCTGTTAGGCCTCGATCTCGGCGCAACTAAACAAACAAATGACAACATGAAATCAAAATAAATTTAACGAAAATTCTAAAGACTCGATCTAGAATTTTAGACACAAAATTAGAATAGGGATTTGATCGGACATCACGTTTTACGAAAATTCTACCAAAAATCCAGCAGAACCTCCCTTGCAAAGAAAACACACTTCAGAATAACACCAAATTCACAACCACAATCCCTCAATCGGACTCTAAACTACAATTCACCGATCGAGGTTCACAATTCACAGAATAATTACAAAATACCGAAAATTCCCTTTTATAATAAAAATACATTTTATAATTTCAAATTATATAATTAACCCTAAAACTTATTAAAAATCGATGAAAACTCATTTATTTAGAAAAATCGTATAATATACATATAATTTGAAAATAATTTATGAAAAATAGTTTTAATTAGTTAAAAATACTAAATAATTTGTAGAAATTATTTTTATACCCTAAATAACTATTAAAACCGATTTAATTACATTTTTAGCCAATTTAGTGTAAAATTACCAAAATACCCCTATATATATATTTACTAAAATAAATCCAAAAATTCACCAAAAATAATATAATTACTAAAAATTAATTTTCTCAACATATAATTCAATAATATTAATAAATATACTCAATTTATGAATTTATTTCAATTAAACACATAATTAACCTTATTTTTCAAAATTACATAAACTTAATAAATTCCAAATAAATATATAAAAATTCACAAAAATTACAAATAAATTTCTATAATTCATTTTAACACCTATAATTACCATAAAACATAATTTCATAATTTAATTAATTAATTTTCAAAAATTAGAAAATAATCAAATATACCCAAAAATCAAAATAAATTCCAAAAATTCTAAAAAAATTACAGAATGTAGATTGAGCTTCTAGGATCAAGGTTTGTGAAGGGAGTTTTCATGAATCAATCAAATTAAAGCTCAAAAAAATTTGAAACCCTAAATGGCTGAAATGAAGAAATTGAAACCTAGGAAAATCTAGACCATTTTAAGTGAAAAAAAGCTTGGAATCACACTCAAAAGAGCTCAAAGAGAAGATGGAACTGGTGGCGTCGAATTTGGTGGCCGGAATCACGTCGATCGGAGCTTGATCGATTTTCGGCTTCTTTGAGAAAAACCTGTCAAAACTCGCCGGCAAAGGGAGCTTTAGGCATCGGGAATGGCTAGCAAGGGAGGAGGAAGGCTGAGGGGCACAATGACGGCAAGAAACAGAGGTCACAGTGGCCGGAAATGGTGGAAAACTGATCGGGAGGGAAGAAGATGAAGATAGTGGCAAAACTGTAAATAAAGTAAACTTCTGATTTTTGATAAATAATATATATATATATATGTCCACCTTATATTATAATATTATATATATTCCCACACACAAATAATACTCACCACACAAATATTTTATTATATTTAATAATTTATACACTTAAAATTAATTAATTAATTAATATTAAAACTAAATAATAAAAATTAAGGTAATTAATTAAATCCTAATTAATTTAAATAAATACACATATATACATTTTATTTTAGCACGTAAAAATTATGTATGAGTTCATTCAAATTCGTAAAACTAGTCAAAATAATTAATATTAAATTATTTACGTGTCAATTTCCCCGAAAATACAATTCCCGAAAAAATTTTACGTAAAGTACTTAAAATAATATAAAATAATTAAAATTAGCTTTAAACAAACAACAAACTGATAAAATACCATAAATATATACAAAAATTATTAACACTGCATATCCCGATGCAGTATAAAAATATTTAAAAACTCGGGATATTATAAAATATGAATTATCTCTATCTCACCAACAACAACAATATCTACAAATCATTCACAAATAATATTTACAAAAAAATATGAAAAATAATAAGGGATAAAAAAAACTCACAAATAGTTCATTAAGTAATACAATAATATAACATAGAAATAATATTGATCAAACATAACAATCATGCATACAATCAAGAAATATAACATATTAGATAAGGAAATTATGCCAAACATGCAAGATAATAACTAAAAAAATAAGACAGGAACCAACAGAATGCTGGTCAAAAGGCGATGCCATCGTCGCCTCTTCAACAGGGATAGAGATGTCGCCTCTTCAACAGGGACACAGACAGACTACATTTCTTAGATCTTAAGAAACACAACGATCATGCAAATAAACAAGAAACAGACGTATATATACAAATATTAACAATCAATATTCAATGTCTCATGCAATCATGATTCTTTATCAACTTAAATAAGTATTATAGCTTAAGAAAACACACAAAATAACAACAAATCAAAGCTTTTAATAAGGATAAAAAAACTTGAAGCTTTAAAAACAGGGAGACTTACTGACTTGGGCGAGTTAATGCTCCTAATTGAGCCCTCAAAGCTTGGTTAATGGATGGATGGCGTTGAATGTAAGGAGGTCTCTTCCTCTTCTTAAGAGTCAAGTCTTCTAAGCTTCAAAGTTTCTTTCCCTTCTTCTTCCTTTCTTCCTCTCCTTTTTTTTTCTTTCCCTCTATTTTTTTTTCTTTTCAGACATTTTTTTCAGGTTGTCCCTTTGAATTCCCCAAACTTTTTTCCAACCTTCTCTCTCTTGCCTTCACATCCCCTTTTAAAGCCTTTTAACTTCTCCCTTTTTTCAATTTCCTAAAAACCATTCTCACCTTCTCCCCTTACCTTTTTTTATTCCCCAAGCTTTTTCTGCTTTCTTTCCTTTCTTTTACATAAAAAATGACCAACTCTTCAACAGGTGAGCCTCCAACCGCTGTCATTAATGACATTTAATGCTGTAGAGAGTAGGTGTGAAGAGGCACCTCCTCTTCGATGAGGCATCGCCTCATCGATGCTTAGGGTGAAGAGGCGACACCTCTTCGTTTAGGCGATCGCCTCTTCACTTCGGCCATGTTAGGGCCCTGGGTCAAGAGATGATGGGCTTGGGCTTTAGCTTTTATTTTAGGCTTAGATATGGTATTTGTAGGCTTGGCTTAGTGTTTGGGCTTTCCAAGTCGATTTTAGAGAAGTCTTGCGTTCTCCTTGCATTCAAAACTTGAACTTTCTCATCATCGGGCATTTATTGCCAGCCGATCAAACTCACAATGTCCATAGTTTGCCCCCTTAATTTTTTGAAAAATCAAATTTTCTAAAAATAATTTTTCAAAAAAGTTACATGCACATCAAACAATAAAAAGTAAGAATGACATACCTAACCTACGAGCTTTAATCGGGCCATCAGCCTCAAAAATTCAAACCTAAGAGGTCGAACTTCATCTTCAAAACGTGACTGTGATCCTCTGATTTTTCTTGCCTGATCAGTCACTCATGAATAATTTTGGCATGAATCTCAAGCATGGCCTAATCTTTACTCAGTAGAGACAGAAGAGAAACGTAGCCATGATCCTCGGGTTAAGCTAACTCGATCAGTTACTCATTATAAATTTGGCTTGATTCCCAAGTTTTCCTAGCTCAAGAAGTCACTCAGTAGAAGAGATGAAACATATCCATGTTCCTTGAGTTTTCCCAGCCTCGATCAGTTACTCATTATAGTTTGGTGAGAATCTTGAGCATGGTCCAGTCTCCACATAGTAAAAAAAGATGAAACATAACTATGTTCCTTGGGTTTTCTTGGCCCGATCAGTTACTCATTATAGTTTGGCATAAAACTCGGGTTTTCCTGGCCTGAGAATTACTCAATAAAAGAAGAATGCACTTCGGGGATTCAAATTAGACCAAAAACCTCTTGAGACACGCACTTCGAGGATTTAAACCCGACTAGATGTTTGTTCTTCCACGTACTTTGGGAATTCAAACCCAACTAGATGCTTATTTTTTCACGCACTTCAGGGATTCAAACCTAACCAAACGCTTATTCTTCTGCACACTTTAGGGATTTAACTCGACCAAATGCTTGGTCTTTCATGCACTTCGAGAATTCAAACCCTACCGTATGCTTGTTCTTCTTGATGCTTTGATCAGAATATTCTTATCCAAAGATTGACTTTAGGATATTCCTAAGCAGTGATGCAGAAATTCTCATTCAATTTTTTTTAGCGAGCCATGAGTCGTTCTGTGTTTTATTTCATTGAGTGTGCCTCACCATCTTCTCCTTATCTTCCTTCCTTTTAATTTTCCTCTTCTTCCCTAATCATATTAATTCTCACTTTTCTCTTTCAAGGGTCGCTTTCACCTTTTCAATTCTTTCTCCTTACACTTTTCTCTCCTTTCTTTTTCTCTCTCGTTCTCTGGCATGGAAGCTGCATGAACCCTAAATTTTCCCATGTGGGACCCCATGACACCTGTAGCACACCCTTCCCAGAGTTTTGGGCTTAGTATCAGAGATGAGATCCCCTTGCTTATAGACGTACGATCCCATACCTATGGCTTGGCCACCGGAGAGGTTAGTACCCAACTTCTTTGATTTTTTCCTGCAAACATCATCAAAAAACATAGGGTTACTACACATATACACACACACACACACACACACACATATATATATATATATATATATATATATATATATATATATATATGTTTATCAATTTAGCATAAAGAAATTAAATTTTATGGATTGAAAATTGAGATTTTGAATCATTCTGTCAAATTGCCGTCACAAAGAGGCTTTGCCTTTTCGATGAGTTGATCGCCTCTTGATAAAGAGGTGTTTGCTTCTTCATATGTAATAAGGCGATCGCCCCTATATCAGGAGGCATGCCTTATTACTGAGGTGATCGCCTTTTCGATAGAGGCGTTCACCTCATCAATGGGATTTGGCAAAAATTTTGAAATTTTATTACATAAAATGACAATTCTACTCCTTGTTTTACTTCTGTAGCTTAATGCCCACACCCTCAAGGGTGCTGGGAACTTTAGCAGTGTGCACATCTGATATGATGAGCTTTCTAAGGCCGTACAGACTCGGATTCATGACACCAGCTTCTTCGACTTTACACTCCCAATACAATAGGAGTGTACAGACTACCTTTGCATGCCCTGATGGAGAGGTGGTCTGACACCACCCATACATTTCATCTTCCTTTTGGGGAGTTCACCTTGGACCCGGTGGCCTTTGCTATAATTACTGGCATTGCTTGTGTTGAGGATTTTGTTCCTTTTGATGCCAGCCTCCATCAATTATCTCTCGACCATCTCGCTTTCATCAAGCATCTGCTTGGGATGGTCCCAAACATGAAGGGGACCAATACAGTGAAGCTCGAGTCGATTAAGAGCTTCTACACCTGTGCTAGAGTTGAGGCAACCACTACACCCTTACAGATTGATCAGGTGGTGCGTGCTTTCCTTATTTATATACTGGGTACCACACTCTTTGCTGACACAGCCAATTTCATGGAATTTAGCTTCCTGATGCCTTTGAGGGATCTAGATTTAGTGGCGACTTATGATTGGGGCAGTTATGCCTTAGCTTGTCTTTATAGGAGCATGGATGAGCTAGTGCATAGAGCTAGGTGACTTTGTGGTTTCTGGCATGCCATACTAGTATTTTACTTTCTCTTCTTCCTTTATATTCCATCCTAATTATGACAACCCTTTGCTTATTTTGCAGGACTGGGCTCTGGAGCTAAAGTTAATAGTGGGGATTACTAGGGTCTGTGACACTCCCTTCCTTGCGATGGCGAGGTGGGGTCCCAGCTGAGCTTAGAGGAGGCCTGTGGCTTATGTTTATATCCTCCGTGAGTGACTAAAAACACTCACTTATGACAAGGTAAGTACATGCAAATGTAATTGGAATTAGTAATAAATTTATTAATCAAATTCATCCACTTAATTATTTATTATTGCAATTATATCCAAACTTATGGGGCCCTCAGGTAGGGTGGACGCAGGCCATGATTCACTCTATCCCTCTATCTAAGAAGTGGGTTTTGCTCAGAGGCCCTTATTGTAGAGTTTGGTTCCTCGGGGAGAGGATACATCAATGATGATCAGGTGCCCAAGTAAGGTGTCCACCTTTTGCTCCTCCCTAGCATATCTTCTGGGTGCATGAGGTAGAGGGAGATGAGCTCAATCACACCTTACAGGGAGAGGATGTCGCAGACTATTGCGAGTAGAGGAAGTCTCGCTATGTGGACTTTACACGAGCTCATCTTCTGCAACGAGTGCCTCTTCCTGCACTTGCACTTCAGGTAAGCATACATTGTTTTCTTTTACTTATTTTATATTTACTTATAGATGTTATTTTCTAACTTGTCTTTCATCTTTTAAGCAGCTACTAGGGCCCCTACTCCTCGCCCTAGGCCTTCTGCACAAGAGAGCCCTCATCAGCGCCCGCACATCATTCCCAGTGGTGAGGTCTTTTCTTCTAAAGCGCCATCCTAGATAGACCCTTCTAGTTCTCAGTCCCAGGTAGTGGCCAACATACTCATTGCCACTCCCCATCTGCTAACTCATTATTGGATGCCTTCCAGTGAGCTCTCTCGTCAGTTTCTGATGTTTTATATGACTCTGGAGCTAGCATTCTTCCCAGAGGCTACTACCCATGTAAGTTTCCTTTTTTTGCAACCATGTTCTCAAGTCTTATAACACATGGTTAGTTCTAATATTATTAATGGAACATATACCTCGAGATCAGGGAGAGTATATGTACCGAGTAATTGAGGCCCATAGGGACTTCTTGATGCAGGTGACTCAATAATGGAAGGTAAACACAAAATATGCTTTATTTCTACATGTATGCGTGCTTTCATAATTTCTTACCTTTTATCGTGCTTTGACATGATCAAGATAAGGCCAGTCAAGCTAGGATTCCTACCCTTGAGTGCCAGCTCGCCGCTCTTTAAGTCAAGGGCGATGAGGAGGAGAGGGCAGCCAACAAGGAGTTTAAGGGTAGCAAAGATGATAATAGGACTGACCTTATTGATACTTTTGGAGATGAGCCAACTAATGAGCTTATGGATGAGCCAGCTGACGAGGAGGCCGATGAGTCTGAGAGTGATGAGTAGAGAGGACCCTCTAAAGATTTCTACTAGCATAGGGGTGTTCTTGTCTAGATGCATTAGATGCTTTACACTGTCATCCTCTTACTGTCAGAATTGATTCTTTTTATTTTTACACCTTTATATTTTACACTGGATGGATGATAATTGTGGCTTTTATACTCAATTTTTTGCAAAATTTTAAATGAAATAGAGGCCTTTTTTATTTCTAAAATATTATGTTCTGACTTTAGATATACAACCTAGAGAATTTTTGGCGATGTGAAGACCTATTCTGCATATCGTATAGGCATCGCTTCTTTAAAAGGGCATCACCTCTATGTGAAGAGGCGATGGATAATTTACCTCTTCTGATAGAGATGTCACGTCTATCCTATAATTATAAAAACCCCCAAATCTTCATCCAAATCCCTAATTTCTTTATCTCGCTATTTTCCTCTATTCTTCTTTCCCAGACAACATTCTAACCTCAAATCATGACTGAGAGAAGCTTGAAACAGCTACAATCGATTCTAAAAAATCTGGATAATGGGTTATAGGCTAGAATGGAGCCATTTCACCTATTTGCCTTCTGATCTTTACATGCTAGAAATATCAACTTCTCATTTCTACACATTTTTATTCTGTTTTGGGATCCTCAAAAACATGTTTTTTGGTTCAATACAGTGGAGATATGCCCCTTGATAGAGGAATTTAAAGCTATCTTGGGCTCCTAAATAGATTTTTTTAACAGATTGTCATTCCTTTAATCGTAAACCCTATATTTGTACACCATTCAATATCAAATGGCAAGGTTAGTCAACATGTACCCTCAATCCTCTCTTCACTACATTTTCAACAATGAAATCTTGATGAGCCCTTTTATAAAAACTATAGCAACTATAAATAACAGCAAGGTTCCCTAGCCTTGAATGATAGCACTTTGCCTATATGCTCAGTTCTTGTTAGTCTCCTCCTCCGACAACTGTGACCCAAAGATCCTACATGTTCTAGACCAAGTGGAGAGTGGAATGAACCTTTTCCCTCTTATTTTTAGTTGAGATTATTATCAGGCTTGACAACTTCTCTAAGATCAGGAGATTTTCTAAGAGTCCTTTTCTATTAGAGGTGAGTCCCTTCTTCTTCTTATCAGCTTTTGCTTTCCATCGTTCTTACTCATTTGTCACTTCTGCAGGCTTGGTTGCAAGAGAAGCTGAGGTTGCTCAAACCACCTAGAGACATTGCTCACTATAAGGCCAAACACTGTTGTACTAGAAGACTTTAGCTATTCCAGAAGACACTCATAATTGGTTATCCAGCTTCCCCGATACTTTGATTTAATGGATGTGCCCATGGTAGAGACTACAATATGTGCCCCTCTAGTCCTACACTTACTGTGTTCCTTTGGCCAACCTTTATTTTGCTACCTTATATGATCTGGCTTGGCTTTACAAGTAATATGGATAGAAATAGTGGATTATAGAGCTAGTGCATGAGTTTGAGCTAGGGCCTTTTTCTTAAAACTTTCTAGACAACCTGGTTGCTATTTGGCCTCATAGAATCATCTAGAGGTTCATTGACTACAGTGGAGATCAGTCTATTGATGACCAGTACAAGGCATTGATTCAACTACAACTAGTAAAAAAGGATGAATTTATAAGAAATAGAAGGACAATGACATTACAGGCATCGAGTGCCTAGGGAAGTCACAAGAGAAGCAAATGATATTAGTTTAGTTTATAAAATTTAGTCTTTTTATATACTTTCTTGTTAGATGGGATTTCCTTTTGAGTTAAACAATATATAATAAGCATTTAATACAATGTTTATAATAGTATAGACAATCCATTCCATTTAATTTAAGCACAACAAGACAATATAATTTTGCTTCTTACATATCCCCTGTTGTTAATTGGCTTGCCCTTGCAAGTTTTTCAATTAACTATTTTCTTTTCCTCCCTCTCTCCTTTTACATGTCCTTTACTTTTTTCTGGACTGCCTTTTCAAGTTTTCAATCCAGCAGGACTTTTTTACTTTTTTTTATCTCTAACTTTTACCTAGGCAGCCTCTTTTGAGGTTTTCTCCCTAGCAAGACTTTTACAGAAAGTATTTCTTGAGCTTATCCATGTTGATGGGCTTTCTAAATTCATTTCCTTTTAAGTTAGATAGAATAGCAACCCCTTTGGAAAATAACTTCTTCACTTGGTAAGGACCTTCCCAATTCGACTTGAACTTCTCCCGCAAATCAATCATGATTGGCCTAGTGAGCTTTAAAACCAAATCACCCTCTTTGATCTTGCTTAGCTTAATCTTCTTGTTATAAGCTCGGGCTATGCTTTTCTAGTACAACTGAGAGTGGTACATGACCTTTATCCTCTTTTCATCTAACAATGTCAGTTGTGCCTATCAACTTTCTACCCACGGATACTCAGGGATTTTAGACTCTAGGAGAACCCTTAATGACTATATTTTAACCTCAACTGGAAACACAACTTCACACTCATATACCAGAGAATACGGAGTGGCTCCTATTGATGTTCTGGCAGTGGTTCTGTATCCTTATAATGCAAACTGTTGACCATTTACATGATTAAACTCCTAATTTTGGACTTTGACAAACAACTTTTATACTAATAATTTTCAATAAGTGTGTAGGGAATTATATACCAAACATATACCAAGCATATACACTTTTGGATGAATAGTGACTTTTCAGGCTGATTGAACCTTTAAGATTCAAGAAGACTTTTGACATCTTTAGAGCTCTTAAATGAGAAAATGAGCTTCTTCACTTTTGAAGTAAACATCTTAAGCTTTTAAAATTTAGCTTTCTTGTCAAAATCCAAGTTCATTTGAGTATGCAAATCTTCAGTCGAAGTCAGCATATGTAGCTTGCATTTCAGTTTTCACAGTTCTTGGTATTTTAGAAATATCTTGAGCTAAAGATGTCCAATTGAGGTGATTAAGACAATTATCTACAACTTTTATGAAGAATGTTTTTGTTGAATTGATCGTCTTTAGTCCCGTTCACGAGCATCTTTCGAGGTGGTCATGAGCTATCCTTGAATAGAGCCTTTTAAGCACGTTTTTGCCAAAAACTAGCAGTACCCCTCACGAGCGCACCTCACGAGCGTGAGTGCTTGTGACCTACTCATGAGCATATCTATGACAGTAGCCAACAGGAATTTTTGAATGCAACAGATATATTTTTGCTCCTCACAAGCACTGTTCACTCGTGAGCCACCCGTGAGCATCCCTTGAGCTGCCAAAAGTCTAACAATTGATTCAAAATCAATTATAATCATTAGAGACATGATTGATACATCCAATAACTATATTTTTAAGTGTTTTTTATATATAAAAACAACTTAGAATTCAATTTAAAGGTTAAGAAAACTTGTTTATCATTCATTATTTTCTTAAACATTCAATTGAGCTCTTAAACTTTCCCTTAAATAATTCTTTGTGTATAACTCTTGTGAGAGTTGGTGAGTGATTAGAATAGACATTCTTATTCTTCTATTTTCTATTTTTAAAAAATAGAAAGTTTGATTCTATTCTAAAGGATTCAGTTTAAGTGTTTAACCATTAAAACACTTGGGAATTTGGTTTTTGAGTGAGCCTTGAAAACTCAAGTTGCAAGGTTGTAAGAGTGAGCCATAAAACTCTTGTGTATTCTCAATCTTGCGAATAAAATTGTGGGTGATTAAAAATCCTAATTTTGGGATAAGTTAGGTGGAGACGTAGGATTATTATTGAATCCAAACTCCTTAAATATTTGCGTTCTTCATTTTTCCTTCTCAACTCTTACTCAATTCTTGCAAAGAATTCTTTTAATTTCCTATTTTTGTTCAATAGTTCTATTCACCCCCCCCCCTTCTAGGACTCTTTCATTTGGTATCAGAGCTTGAATTCTAGGTACTTCATTGCTAGAATACAATATCATAGGGAGTGAATCTCAAAACATCTCTTCTCTTAGACCATTCTTTCATGGTATTGACTATCCACATTGGAAATTCAAAATGGAATTATATCTTAATTGTGATTCCATTAAACTTTGGGATATTGTCCTAAGAGGTTGGGAACCACCTACAACCATCATTGATAGTGTGATAACTACTCTTGTAAGAAGCCAATAGAGTGTTGATCAAAAGGAAGAAAATCATAAAAATAAAAAGGTTATGATTACTCTAGTCTCCTCTATGACAAGAGAAGAAGGAGGCAAGCTTCAACATTGCATTTCGACTAAAGAAATGTAGGAGACCTTTAGAAACCACTATAAAGGCAACATTCAAGTAAGAAGCAAGAAGGTTCAACTTTATATGTATGAATATGAACTCTTCAAAATAAAGCCTAAAGAATCAATCACAGAGATGAAAAATCATCTCAATGCTCTCCTCACAACCCTCAAGAAACTTAGAAAATATTTCTCCAAGGAAGAGGTAAACAACAAGATTCTAAGAATCCTACCTAAGAAGGATTGGGAATCTCGTGTTTCCTCAATTAAGGAAGCTCAAGACCTCTCTACTCTATCAACCGATGTACTCATTAGTAAACTCTTAACACATGAGCTCACCATCAAGTAAAGAGGTGAAGAATAAAATAGAAAAAAGAAAAGAAAAAGAGCATTGCTCTAAAAGCTCTTTAAAAATATAGTGAAGAGGAAAGCATTAAAGATTCTAGTGATGAAGATGGTGACATTGCCATGCTCACTAGGAACTTCAAAAAGTTCTTAAGAAAGAAAAATTTCTAAAGAACAAGGGACTTCAATAAGAAGTTTGAAGGAGATGGGAGGAAGAAAATAAAAGAGGTTACTTGCTATGAATGCAAGAAACTGGGACATATTAGAAGTGAATGTCCCAAACTCAAATTTAAGAGCAAGGGAGCAAAAGATAAGAAAAAGGCATTTAAAGCAACTTGGGATGATTCCTCCAAATCCAAAGAGGAAAAGGAGCAACAAGAAGTTTTCAATCTTTGCTTCATAGCCATTGAAAATGAAAATAAGGTACCATCCACTTCTTATTCTTCCTTTGATGATTGTGATGAATATTGTGATGATGATAAGAGCTCTATTGTGAGCAAATTACTTGTTAAATGCAAAAGTTTGTTATCTAAGAAGAAGTAATATAAACATGAGTTAGCTAGCTTAAATAAGGATTTTGAATGTTTAAAAATTGATTTTACTAAACTCGTTGCATCAAATGAAAAACTAGCTAGTAACGTTAAATCTTCTAATTCTTTAGAAGATCAACTTAAGAAAGCAAATGATGAAAATCATAAGCTTTCTAAAGAAGTCTTAGAATTAAAAAATTCCATTGCTAAATTTAAGAGAGAAAAAGAAACTTTAGATAGTCTTCTTGACTCTCAAAAATTTCATGGAGATACTAATGGAATTGGATATAAAAATGGAATGTCTTCATCATCCTCACCACATATTACTTCTGTTAAAGCTTCACATGACTCTACTCCTTCAACCTCAAATGAGATTCAAGCTTTCAGAGAAAAAAAAATCATATGTTAAATAGCAAGGCAAAGTCTCATAAGATTAACCCTTCATTAACACAAAGAGGTAAGGCTCAAACTAGAGCACCTTAACCTAAGCATGCTTATATGTACACTAAACATAATTATAATAGGCATGTTGTACAACATAATGCACATAAACATATTGCACAAACTTATTACAATATTCATCACCATTGTGAATGTATGTCTCACTTAATGTCATAAAATAATAAGAGATACACACAACACTAAAGGCATGTTGCATACACTAGAAAAGCATTTCATTCTAGGAGAAATAAATTTGAAAATGTTGTATGTTCATATTGCATGATCAAAGGACATACCAATAATGTGTGCTTCTATAGAAAACTACATATGAATTTGCTTCCTTTGGATTATCTTGAAACTAACCAACCTAAACCAAGAAAGGTTTGGGTTTAAAAGAAAATTTAAAATGTTTATATAGGTGTGCTTGAAATCCACAAGAATAAAAAGCAAGTGATATCTCGATAGTGGATGTTCAAGGCACATGACGGGAGACAAGGAGCAATTCACTAAACTTGATGCTAAGGATGAAGGACATGTTACATTCGAAGACAATGCAAAAGGAAAAATTATTGGCATTGGAGAAATAGGTAATCCTCAATCCTTATCTATACATTATGTATTGTTTATTGATGGTCTTAAACTTAATTTGCTAAGTATAAGTCAATTATGTGACATAGGAAATAAGGTGACTTTCTATCCTAGAAATTGCTTTGTTAGTAGTCTTGATGAAGACAAAGTAATTTTTAGTGGTGAAAGAGTATATAACATTTATGTTATTGATTTGAATAAAATTGATAATAAAGGCATAAAATGCTTAATGTTAATTTCTCATGACACATGGACATGGCATAGAAGGTTAGGACATGCAAATTTTGAGCTTTTAAATTATCTTTGTAAACATGAACTTATGATTGGTTTACCTAAGCTTGAATTCATTAAGGATAAACCTTATGATGCTTGTCAAAAGGGAAAACAATCTAATTCTTCATTTAAGCTAAAAAATGTAGTGTCCACTTATAGACCAATTGAACTTATGCATGTGAATTTGTTTGGACCAACTAAAGTTGCTAGTCTTAGTTGAATGCACTATGCTTATGTATTAGTTGATGATTACTCTAGATTTACTTGGGTGTTTTTTCTTGCTCATAAGAATGATGCATTTAAAGCTTTTGAAAATTTTTCAAAAAAAGTTCAAAAAGAAAAAGGATTTTGTATTTCATCCATTAGAAGTAATCATGGAACAGAATTTAAAAATGAATTTTTCAAAAATTATTGTAATGAAAATGGTATTTCTCATACACTTTCATCTCCTAGAACTCCTCAACAAAATGGGGTAGTTGAAAGGAAAAACAGAACTCTTATGAAAATGGCTAGAATAATGCTTCATGAGTATAATTTGCCTCTATACTTTTGGGGGAAGCCGTTAACACATCTTGTTATATTTCAAATCGAGTTTTCAAAAGATCAAATTTAAATAAAACATCTTATGAGCTATGGAACAATAGAAAACCCAAAATCTCATATCTAAGAGTATTTGGATGCAAGTGCTTTATATTGAACACCAAGGATAATCTTGGGAAATTTGATTCAGAAGCCGAAAAAGGAATTTTTATAGGCTATTCTATCTCTAGCAAAGCATATAGGGTCTTTAATAAGTTAACTCTAGTAGTTGAAGAGTCAATGCATGTAGTATTTGATGAATCAAACTCACTTGATCCTAGAAATGATGTTTGTAGTGTTGATAATCTTGTAGGTGACAATGAGATTATGGAATCACAAGAAAAAAATGCTTGTAATAACCTGAGTTTTTAAATTATTTTATTTTAAAATAGGATATCCAGTGTTAATAATTTTTAAAAAATATTTTATTATTTTATTATCTTATGAATTATTATCATTTTTATTTTTATATTTAATTAAAAATTTTCTACGTAAATGTATGTATTTAAGTTCATTATTTTGAGAAATATTATTTGATTAATATTTAATTTGGTGCATAATATTTTAATATTATTATTTTAATAAATTACATTGTGTGAATGTATTTAATGAGTTTATATATATATATATATATATATATATATATATATATATATATATATAACACAAAAATAACAAAAACCCTCCCCTCACTTTCTCTCTCCCCGACCATCACCATCTTCCTCCCTCACCGTCTGTTTCTTCCATTTACTGGCCGTCAGAGCGCATCCCCCACCAATTCACGTCGCCGCCTTCTTCTACTTCCTTCTCCAGCACTGGTGTCACCTCCAGTAGCTCATTTTTGGCCGAAGCTTCTCCTTCTCCATTCTCCTCTATTCGACCACCAAATCAGATGTTTCTAGTGGTGTTGAACTTGTGGAGCTTTGAGGAAGAAGATTTCAAGCTCCTTTTGGCCAGAAAACGTGTGGTGGTGAGGTTTTGAGCTCATTTTCATTTCGGCCATTCATGGGTTTTCAATTTTTTTCATTTATTTTTGCTTGATTCATGAGAAATCTCTTCACAAAAATTGTTCCCCTTAGCTTAATCTACATCCCTGAATTTTTGTGTGATTTTTAGGAATTATTTTGATTTTTGTGAATTTTTTCTTATTTTATTATTTTCATAAATTAATTAAATAAATTATGAAATTGTCATTTTTGGTGTTATTTGTCACGACCCAAAACAGGGGCCATGAATGGCGCTAGGGAACGAGAATTCTTTCAAATCCGGAACCCGTAGCAAGCCTTAAAATAAAATAAAAAATGCAATAATAATAATAACATAATTAAAATAATTTACAGCGGAAATAAAATCATAAATAATGAAATAATAATCCACCACGGGATTTAAATCAATAACTCATATGATATATATAAATAAATCTTTAATACAAATCCAGTTCAAATATTTAAAGTATATAACTCATACCAATATAATACAATATCTTTTTTCAATTTTACAACTACTGCAGTGTCTAGATTATAAAAATAAAACTCAAGTAAGCAGATTACATAATAAAGCCGGGGCAGAAGAAATCCGGCGTACGGGTCTGCTACTGAGATTTGAAGACGATGACTCTCCTAAAAAATAGTCAACGGAGGGGAGTCAGACCTCACTGAGTGAATTACTATAATATATATACATGCATACTAAATGACAATGCACACAGTCAAAAGTATATATAATACGTAAGTATATAAGCAAATACACACAGATGCAATAAAATCATTTTGATATATTTTTACTGAAAATCACTACTTATGAAGGATCAAATAGAGCCCTAGAAAATTTCAACCTCAAAACAGTGCTAAACAACACTTTAGCCATACAGGCTCACTTATTCCAAATATATTCACTTGTTCCATTTGGACAGTAGACTGGCCCCGAGACACTAAGTCAACCGAGCTCCAGCAGTCTGACTGTCAGTGTGATTGGCCTCGAGACACTTGGTCAACCGAGCTCTAGCAATCACACTCCCAAATGATATCTCACACATCAAATAATCAAATCCAATCAATATCCACAAATGGTTAGTAATATAGCCTAAATGCTATCAGCGTACCGGTACGTACTCGGTCCTAGTGCTGCCTACTAGGTAGCACGTTCTATTGATATCCTTCATTAAAATATAAAACGTACATTCATAAAAATAAATGAGGCATGTAATTGAATAAAATCTCAACATAAACCATATATATACTAGAAATATACTAAAAGTAAACTAGGTATATTTCGAGTATATATACGACAAATAAATCCGATTAAATTACAAAGTAAACTAGAAATATATTCAAAAACATTTTAAACATAATTCATTAATAAAATATGCATATAGTTTAAAATATACAAAAAATAAACCAAAAATAAACCAAAAGTAAACTAAAAATAAACTTAAGTACTAATTAAACCATTATGCATATTTAATCAAAATAAAACATATATTTCTAAAATCATGCACCCTAGAGCATATATATATATAATAGCAACTCACTATTATTGCGCTCCTCGAGATGGGTCCGACGAGCCTGGTCCATTAGGCCTCGGTTTTGGTGCAACTAAACGAACAAGCGACAATAGAAATCAGAATAAATCTAACAGAAGTTCTAAACACTCGATCTAGAATACTAGACACAAAATTAGGATTAGAGCTCGATCGAACATCACGTTTAATGAGAATTCTACTAAAAATTCGACAGAACCTCCCCTGTAAAACGGACATCTCTCTACTCAAAGAATAGAGCCGGCTCTGCAAAGAAATACACTTCAAAAATAAACACAAAATTCACAATCACAATCCCTCGGTCGGACTCCAAACTACAAATCACCGATCGAGTTCCACAATTCACAGAATATTCATAAAATACCAAAAATACCCTTATATACTAAAAATACATTTTATAAATTCAAATTACATAATCAACCCTAAAACACATTAAAAACCGATAAAAACTCATTTATTTAGAAAAATCGTATAATATACATATAATTTGAAAATAATTTAAGAAAAAAATAGTTTTAATTAGTCAAAAATACTAAATAATTTTTAGAAATCATTTTTATACCCTAAATAACTATTAAAACCGATTTAATTACATTTTTAGCCAATTTAATGTAAAATTACCAAAATACCCCTATATATACACTAAAATTAATCCAAAAATTCACCAAAAATAATATAATAGCACAAAATTAATTTTTTCAACATATATTTCAATAATATCAATAAATATACTCAATTAACCAATTAATTTCAATTAAACACCCAATTAACCCTATTTTTCAAAATTACATAAACTAAATAAATTCAAAATAAATACATAAAAATTCACAAAAATTACAAATAAATTCCTATAATTCATTTCAACATCTATATTTACCATAAAACACAATTTCATAATTTAGTTAATTAATTTACAAAAATTAGAAAATAATAATAAAACAATCAAAAATACCCAAAAATCAAAATAAATTCCAAAAAATTCTACAAAAATTCTAGCATGAAGATTAAGCTACTAGGATCAAATTTTGTGAAGAAAGTTTTCATGAATCAATCAAATTGAAGCTCAAAAAAATCAAGAACCATAATAGGCTGAAATTGAAAAATTAAAACCTAGGGAAATCTATACCATTTTAAGTGAAATAAAGCTTGGAATCACACTCACCGAAGCTCAAGGAGAAGATAGAGACTGGCGGTGTCGAAAACGGTGGCCGAAATTGCTGTGATCGATGGTGAGAAGGAGTTTTGGGTTTCCGGCGATTTCGAGCTCATTCGACGTCGAAAACGGCTGCTGTAGGTGGCGGGGATGGCTGAGGACGAAGGTGGCACGCTTAGAGGCACACTGATGGGAAGAAAATGGCGTGACAGGTAGAGGAATGGCGAGGAGGACGATCGGGAGGGAGAAGTAAGAAGACAGGGGAAAAGTTGTAATTTTGGCAAACTTTTTTATTTTTAACAATATATTATGTATATATGTATATATATATACTCACACTATATATTATAATAATATAAGCTCTCATACACACATTGAATATACACCACACACATATTTTAATATATTTAGTAATTTATACACTTAAAAATAATTAATTAATATTAAAACTAAATAATAAAAATTAGGGTAATTAATTAAACCCTAGTTTAATTTAAATAAATACACATATATACACTTTATTTTAGCACTTTAAAAATATATTTGAGTTCATGCAAATTCATAAAACTAGTCAAAATAATTAGTATTAAATTATTTACGTGTCAATTTCCCCGAAAATATAATTCATGGAAAAATTTTACGTAAATTTCTTAAAATAATTAAAAATAATTAAAATGACTTAATAAATAACAAACTTATGAAAATAATCATCAATATGTATAAAAATTATTAACTTTGCATATCCCGATACAGTTTAAAATTATTTAAAAACTCGGGATATTACATTATTGGTGGTTAATATTAATTTTAGAATTTAATTTATAATTTTTGTGTATTTTGTGTAATTTTTATAATTATTTTTAGTTTATGTTAGTTTTAGAAATATAGGTTAAATATATATTTTGTCAGTAATTATTGGTTAATTAAGTGTATTTGTTGATTTTAATTAGTAATATGTTGAGAAATAATTTTTGTGTAATTATATAATTTTTATTGGATTTTTGAATATTTTTAGTATTTTATGTATATTTTTATATATTAGGGGTAATTTGGTAGTCATTTTAGTTGAATATTAAATTTAATCAGTTTTAATATTATTTGAGGTATAAAATTGATTTTTACAAATTATTTACTAATTTTAACTAATTAATACTATTTTTCAAAAATTATTTTCAAATAATATATAATATACTATTTTTGTAAATAAATGGATTTTTAGTAATTTTTAATATGTTTTTGGACTAATTAAGTAATTTGGTTTTATAAAATGAATTTTTATTAATATTAGTGGAATTACCGAGAAAATCAATTTTTAATAATATTATATTATTAATTAGGGTTTTTGAGTAATTTTTAGGAAATAATTACTTTTGGTGTTTTAATATTTAAATTGCCATATTTTGATACTTAAAGGGTATTTTTGGTGTTTATTGAATTTTAATATATTTTATTGTGTTATTGAACTTGTGTTGAACTATGGACCTCGGTTGGGAATTTCAGTAGTTCGGGATCCCAATCGAGGGTTGTGAGAATTTTGTATTTCGAAGTGTACTTTTCTTACAGGACCGGCTCTACTTTTTAAGCAGAGAGATATCTGTTTTAGAAAAGAGGTTCTGCCGAATTTTTGGTAGAATTCTCTTAAACGTGACATCAGGTCTAATTTCGATTATGTATCTGTTTGTGCTTAGAAATTCTAGATCGAGTCTTTAGAAGCTTAAATTAGATATTTTGATATTGTGATCATTTTATTTAGTTAGTTGTGCTGAGACCGAGGCCTAGAGGACCAAGCCTGTCGGATCAGTCTCAAGGAGCGCATCCCTGTGAGTTCTTATGATATATATACATTGCTTAGGTTGTATGTTTTAGAATTCTATGTTTTAAAGGTAAGATTTTTGCATAATTTCTTTAGTGAATTCTTAAGTATATTTTAGGTATATTTTTAATATGCTTTTGGTATATTTTAAAATAAATTCATGTTTTCTTTGTGATTTACTTTTAAATTATGTTTAAGTATCTTATTGGTTGATTTTGAGTATATTACATAATTTAATTGAATTTATTTTATGTGTATATACCTAAAATATACTTAGTTTATTTTAGGTATATTTCTGGTATATATATGGTTTATTTGATCCTTTTGAATGGCTTTATACATTATTTTGTTACTCAAAGGTATGTTATATTGTAATGAAGGATATCAATAGAATGTGCTTCCTAGTGGGCAGCACTAGGATCGTGTACGTACCGGTGCGATAGATGATAGGTTGAATTATTAACTTATTATGGAAATTATGATTTGATTAAGAATGATATGATTGATTTAATTGAGATTAATGTGATTAATGGTGTGATTGCTAGAGCTCGGTTGACTAAGTGTCTTGAGGCCAATCATACTGACAGTCAGACTGCTAGAGCTCGATTGACTTAATGTCTTGGGGTCAGTCTACTGTCCAATTGGACTAAGTGAATTATTTGGAACTAAGTGGGCCTATATGGCTAAAGTGAGTTCTAATATTTGAGGTTACGAAAACATAGGGTTCCATTTGATCATTCAAAAATGATGATTTTCAGTATTAACATAAAATGATTTTCTCTGCATCTGTGTGTACTTGCCTGTATATATATATTTATTATATATACTTTTGAGTGTCTGCATTTGACATTTAGTTATGCATGTATATAAAATATAACAATTCACTCAGTGAGGTCTGACTCCCCTCCGTCGATGTTTTTACAAGACAGTCCTCATCTTCAGACCTCAGCAGTAGACCTATCTACCAGATTTCTTTCGCTCCGACCCTATTATATAAATTACTTACTTAGTTATTATTTATTGTACTCTAGAAAACTGTAGTAGTTATATTATGTATTAGTAGTGAGTTTATTTATTTTGATGTATAAGATTTTAATTCAGATCTTTAATCTGAATAGTGTATTAAACTATTTCATGATATAAAAAAGAGTTTATTCTATTTATATTAAATTGAAATTTTATTTACGGTATATTTTAATTATTTATTGTTATTTTTATTTTTAAGGCTTACTATGAGTTCCGGATTCAAAAGAATTACCGTTCCTTAGTGCCGGTCATGGCCCTCGGTTAGGGTCGTGACAATGCTAGTAAGCCTTTGGAACTTAAAGATCCAAGCAAGAAGGAAAATGAGGAGACACCTCAACCTACTTTGAAGGATGAACTTCCAAAGGATTCGTAATTCATAAAAGCTCACCCTCAAGGCCTCATTATAGGTGACACTACAAAAAGGGTAACCACTAGATCTAAACTAAAGCCTATTATTAATTTAGCTTTCATTTCTCAAATTGAACCCAAAAATGTTAATGATGCTTTGAGTGATGAATTTTGGGTCCTTGCTATGCAAGAAGAGTTAAATCAATTTGAGAGAAACAAGGTTTGGACCTTGGTTCCTAGACCTAAACATCATCCTATTATTGGCACTAAATGGGTGTTTAGAAATAAGATAAATGAACAAGGTGTCATAACTAGGAACAAAGCTAGACTAATAGCTAAAGGTTATAATCAAGAGGAAGGAATTGATTATGATGAAACCTTAGGATGTTAGAAGCTATTAGGATGTTACTTACATTTGTATCATACATGGATTTTAAACTTTATCAAATGGATGTTAAAAGTGCATTTTTAAATAGTTTTATTGAAGAGGAGGTATATGTTGAACAACCTCCGGGTTTTAAAAATTTTGACTCTCCAAATCATGTTTTTAAATTATCAAAAGCATTGTATGGATTGAAACAAGCTCCAAGAGCTTGGTATAAAAGATTGAGTAACTTTTTACTAGAGAAAGGTTTATCTAAAGGAAAGGTTGACACAACTCTTTTCATAAAGAAATTCAAGCATGATTTATTAATTGTTCAAATTTATGTTGATGATATTATTTTCGGTGCTACTAACCATTACTTATGTGAGGAATTTTCTAAGCTAATGCAAGGAGAAATTGAGATGAGTATGATGTGAGAACCCAAGTTCTTTCTTGGACTTTAAATCAAGTAATGTAAAGATGGGATTTTCATCAATCAAACCAAATATGTAAGGGACATTCTCAAAAAGTTTGGAATGGATGGAGTGTTATAACCCGGGTTTTTAAATTATTTTATATAAAATAGGATATGCAGTGTTAATAAATTTTAAAGATAAATGTGATTATTTATTCATTTGATAAGTTTTTATTATTATTATTTATTGTTAATTAGGGTTTCGATATATATATTATGATTAGTATTTCGATAATTTATTTTGTGTAATATATATATACACCTTATTTTAAATAATATTATTTGGTGTATTTTATTTAATGACATTATTTAAGTGTATTTTATAAGCTATATATATATATATATAAAAACTTACCCCCTTCTTCACTCTCCCTCTCGACCCTCACCATCATCACCCATTTGCAACACCAATCAACCACCATCGGTGTGCCTTCCTGCCTTCCACCGTCTGCAAGCCAGCTCCGCCGCCTCCAGTCACCTTCCTCGGCACCGTTGCAGTTTGAAAAACTATTTTGGCTGAGAATTGAGCTCACCTCCGTTCAAGTCGATTTCGGCCACCATTTTCAACACCGCTAGTCCCATTCTCTTCCTTTCTTGCTAGTGAGTGTGTTTCTAAACTTCGTTTCACTTAGTTTGACTTAGATTTCAGTGGTGATCAATTTTTTCATTTTGGCCATTTTTGGTTTTTGAATTTTTTGAGCTTGATTCCTTATGATTCTTGAGAAATTCCTTTACAAAAGTTTATCCCCCTAGCTTAATCTACATCCTAGAATTTCTGTGTAATTTTTGGAATTTATTTTATTTTTTGTGAATTTTTTATTACTTTTTTATTATTTTATAATTTTTTTAAATTAATTAAATAAATTATTAAATTATGATTTTTGGTGTTTTTGGTGGTTAATATTGATTTTAGAATTTAATTTATAATTTTTGTGATTTTTGTGTAATTTTTATAATTATATTTAGTTTATGTCAATTTTGAAAATATAGGTTAAATATATATTTAATTATAAATAATTGGTTAATTAAGTGTATTTGTGGATTTTAGTGAATAATATGTTGAGAAAATAATTTTTGAGTATTTATATAATTTTTATTGAATTTTTGAATGTTTTTAGTATTTTATGTGAATTTTTATATATTAGGGGTATTTTGGTAATTTGGTAGGAATTTTGGTTAAATATTAAATTTAATTGGTTTTAATAATTATTTGAGGTATAAAAATGATTTTTATGAATTAATTACTAATTTTAACTAATTAATACTATTTTTCAAAAATTATTTTCAAATTATATATAATATACTATTTTTGTAAATAAATGGATTTTTTTAGTAATTTTTAATATATTTTTGGTCTAATTAAGTAATTTAGATTTATAAAATGAATTTTTATTAATATTTGTAAAATTATTGAGAAATACCAATTTTTAATAATATTATATTAATATTAGGGTTTTTAAGTAATTATCGGTAAAATAATTACTTTTGGTGTTTTTAATGTTTAAATTGCTATATTTTGGTATTTAAAGGGTATTTGTGGAATTTTTATATATTTTATTGTATATTGTTGTGAATTGTGGACCTCAGTCGGGGGAATTTGTAGTTTGGGGTCTCGATCGATGAGTTTTGTGAGTTCTGTTTTGAATTGTATTTTTCTTACAGGACTAGCTCTACTTTTTAAGTAGAGAGATGTTCATTTTATAGAGGAGGTTTTACTAAATTTTTGATAGAATTCTCATAAAATGTGACATCGGGTCTAATTTCAATTATTTGTTTGTGTTTAGAATTCTAGATCGAGTCTCTAGAAGACTAAGTTAGATATATGTTCTGATTCGTGATCGTTTTTATTGTTAGTTGTGCCAAGACCGAGGCTTAGTGGACCAGGCCCGTCGGATCCGTCTCGTGGAGCACACAACTGTGAGTTATTATGATGTATATGCATTGCTTTAGGTTGCATGTTTTAGAAATTATATGTTTTAATTGTAAATTTTGCATAATTACTTTATTGGATGTTTGAGTATATATATTAGGTATATTTTTAGTATACTTTTGGTATATTTTAAAATAAATGCATGTTTTCTTTGTGATTTACTTTCAAATTATGTTTAAATATCTTATTGGTTGATTTTGAGCATATTACACGATTTAATTGAATTTATTTTACGTATATATACCTGAAATATATTTAGTTTATTTTAGGTATATTTCTGGTGTATATATGGCTTATTTGTTTAATTTAAATGTCATTATGCATTATTTATTTTCTGAATGTATGTTTTAATATAAATGAAGGATATCGATAGAATGTGCTTTCTAGTGGGCAACACTAGGACCATGTACGTACTGGTGCATTAGATTAGACCTAAATGAAAATTAATTATGGTGATTATGATGATTGATATTGATTTGATTGAGATTGATGTAATTGAGAGTGTGATTGCTGAAGCTCGGTTGACTTAGTGTCTCAGGGCCAATCACACTGACAATCAGACTGCTGGAGCTCGGTTGACTTAGTGTCTAGGGGTCAGTTTACTATCCATATGGATTAAGTGAATTTGCTTGGAATTAAGTGAGGCTATATGGCTAGATACTTTCTATTGGTATTGAGGTTGCGATCATATAGGGTTCTATTTGATCCTTCATAAACTGATGATTTTCAATATTAAAATGATTTTCTTTGCATCTGTGTGTATTTGCCTATATATATATATTTATTATATATACTTTTGAGTGTCTACATTTGACATTTAGCTATGTGTGTATATATATTATAATAATTCACTCAGTGAGGTCTAACTCCCCTCCGTTAATGTTTTTACAGGAGAGTCCTCATCTTCAAGCCTCAATAGTAGACCTGTCTACCAGATTTCTTTTGCTTTGGCTTTATTATGTAAATCACTTAATTAATTTTTATTTTGTACTCTAGACACTGCAGTAGTAGTTGTATTTGACTCTATCGAGTTGTATTTGTAGTTATACTTATATTAAAAGATTTTATTTATGTTATGAGATGTGATTTTATGTTATTAAAGGAAGAATTTATTTTATTATTTGAGATTTAATTTTTGCTGAATAAATTTTATGACCCAAAACAGGGGCCATGACCGGTGCTAGAGACAGGGAATTCTTTCTAATTCGGAACCCGTAGTAAGCCTTAAAAAAGATAAAATATAATCATGCAATATATGTTAAAATAAATAAAACATTATGCAGCGGAATTAAATCTCATAAATAAAATAATTATCCACCAACTCATTTGATAGCATAAAATCCATCTCATATATATATAATCTTTCAATACAAATTCTCGGTTTAAACTTTTAAAAACGTAAATCTTATACAAATATAATACATACAGCTCACTAAACAACTATTGCAGTGTCTGGAATACAAAGCAAACTCAGGTAAGCAATTTACACAATAAGGCCGGGGCGGAAGAAATCCAGCGCAAAGGTCTACTACTGAGGTCTGAGGATGAAGACTCTCCTGAAAAATGTCAACAGAGGGGAGTCAGACCTCACTGAGTGAATTATTATAATATATATACATGCATAACTAAATGACAAATGCAAACACTCAATAGTATATATAATAAATATATATATACGCAAATACACATAGATGCAGCAAAAATCATTTTATATATATAACACTAAAAAATATCTGTTTATGAAGGATCAAATAGAACGCTAAATGATTGCAACCTCAAATAGTGTTAGACAACACTCTAGCCATACAGGCTCACTTATTCCAAATAAATTCACTTGTTCTATTTGGACAGTAGACTGACCTTGAGACACTAAGTCGACCGAGCTCTAGCAGTCTGACTGTCAGTGTGATTGCCCTCAAGACACTTGATCAACCGAGCTCCAGCAATCATACTCTCAAATCATATCTCACATCAATCAAGTCAAATTAATCAAGTCGTAATGCATAAATAGGTTAGTAATTTAACCTAAATTCTATCGTTATACCGGTACATACTCGGTCCTAGTGCTGCCCACTAAGTAGCACGTTCTATTGATATCCTTCAATTAAAATAAACTCATACATTCATAAAATAAATGATATATGACATTAATTTAAATGACAATATAAACCATATATATACTAGAAATATACCACAAATAAACCAAGTATATTTCAAGTATATATATGTTAAACAAATTCAATTTAATTACAAAATAAACCGGAAATAAACTATATAGATATACTTAAAACAATTTAAGTATAAATCATGGATAAAACATGTATTTAATTCAAAATATACCAAAAATATACTGAAATATACCTAAAGTATACCTAAGCATTTATTAAATCATTTATGCATAATTCATAAAATTTAAACATACATTTCTAAAAACATGCATCCTAATACACGTATATATAAAATAACAACTCACAGTTGTGTGCTCCACGAGACGGGTCTGACGGGCCTGGTCCATTAGGCCTCAGTCTCGGCGCAACTAAACAAATAAATGACAACATGAAATTAGAATAAATCTAACGAAATTCCTAGAGACTCGATCTAAAATACTGGATACAGACTAGGAATAGGGATTTGACCGAAAGTCACATTTTATGAGAATTCTACTAAAAATTCGGCAGAACCTCCTCTATAAAACGGACATCTCTCTACTCAGAAAGTAGAGCTGGTCCTACAAGAAAACACACTTCGAGTATATATAGTCACACAACCCCTCGGTCGGACTCCCAAACTACGATTCTATCAACCGAGGTTCACAATTCACGAGATATACACAGAAAACATTAAAATTCCAAAAAATATCGAAAATACCCTTTATATATCAACATATAGCAATTTAGGTATTTAAACACTAAAAATAATTATTTTACCGATAATTACATAAAAACCCTAATATTAATAAAATATTATTAAAAATCAATATTTCTTGATAAATTCACCAATATTAACAGAAATTCATTTTATAAATCCAAATTACTTAATTAGCCCAAAAACATATTAAAAATCATTAACAACACATTTATTTACAAAAATAGTATATTATATATAATTTGAAATTAAATTTCAAAAAATAATTTCAATTAGTTAAAAATACTAAATAATTTGTAAAAATCATTTTTATACCTCAAATAGTTATTAAAACTAACTTAACTTAATTTCAACCAATTTACTACCAAATTGCCAAAATACCCCTAATATATATAAATTCACATAATTTCCTATAATTATTCAAAAATTCACTAAAAATTATATAATTACTCAAAAATTATTTTCTCGACATATAATTCAATAAATTCAATAATTATACTCAAATAACCATTTAATTTTAACAAAATACTTATTTAACCTATATTTCTAAAATTCACCTAAACTAAATAAAATTATAATAATTACAGAAAAATCACAAAAATTACAAATTAAATTCTAAAATTAATTTCAACCCCTATAAACACCATAAATCACAATTTCACCATTTATTTAATTAATTTATGAAAATTAAAAAATATTAATAAAATAATCAAAAATTCACAAAAATAATTCCAAAAATTCTACAAAAATTCCAGGATGTAGATTGAGCTAATAGAAGAAACTTTTGTAAAGGAATTAAGCTTGAATCGCCAAGATTGAAGTTCAAATAAATTAAGAAGTAAAAGAGGCTGAAATTGAAATCAAGCTTAAATCCTTACCAAATTGAGTTTTCAAGCTTCTAGGAGCTTGGAATCAGCTTTTATGGAGTTCTAGGAGCAAAACCACACTAGAATCATAAAAAAAGGTGGTCGGACGAAGGAGAACAGAGTTGGTGTTAATTCTTGGGTTTCCGACCAAACAACGTCGGAAATGGGTGGAAGAGGTGGCGGGGCAGCTGAGGAAGGCGATGGCATGCCGGCAACCACACCGAACAGAGGGGATCAGCGTTTACAGTGGTGATGGTGAAGGGAGGGGCGTCGGGTGTTAGAGGTTGAAGACGATGGCATATATGGTAATTTTTGGTAAGTTTATATATATATATATATATATATATATATATAACTATAACTTTAACACTTAATTATTAAAATATACTAATATTATATTTTAAAAAAATCCCTCACCACACATAATAAATACATACATATACAGACACATATATCACACATGATAATATTAATAAAACTATAGTATATACATAGTTAAATAACAATAAACCCTAAAAATGTTAGATATATATATATATATGTATATATGCATGTATATGTATATATATTAATATGAAAAATATAATCATGCATGATGCCATGCGATTTAATAAAACGAGCTAGCGTAAATAAATAAATAATTATTTAGGTTTTATTTTCTCAAAAATATAAATATCGGGAAAATTTTACATAGGAAACTTGAAATAATTAAAAATTAACTTTAATTATTAACAAATTAATTAAATAGTAAAATATATTTATTAAAATTATTAATATTGTATATCCTGATGCAGTATCAAAATATATAAAATCTCGGGTTATTATAATAAATATTTTATTTTATTACATGTTTTTCTTTTAAGGCTTGTTACGGGTTCCAGATTCTAAAGAATTCCTGTTCCCTAGTGCTGGCCATGGCCCTCTGTTTTGGGCCGTGACAAAGTTGGTATTAGAGTAGAGTTTTGTGTTAGGGCCTTAGTTGTATGAGTTGTGGCCCTAGTTTCAGTGTTGTGTTTTCTTGCGAAACTATTGCAGTTAATTAGATTCGAGTATGTATTGATACGTATTCCTTGATTTAGTTTTCTGCATTATCCTCCATCGTCTGTTTTGTCTGAATCCTTCTATTTATCTTTTTAGAATGAGGAGGTGAGCGCGTGTCGCTCCATCGATCATTGAGGCCGAGGACGATGAGTCCTTCCAGGATGAGGTTTTACCTCTTGAGCCGCCAGTTAGGCGCAGAGGTCATGGCAGGGGTAGACCTCGAGGAGCGGTAGGTTGCCATAGACAGAGAGAGCTACAGGATGAGGAACTTATAGAGCCAAAGTACGAGGATATTCTAGTACCTTCGGTTGCACCGCCTGTTCAGCCTGCCTATTAGCAAGGTATGTCTAACCCTGAGGCAACCTTGTTTTATGCCAGAGTCGATAGGATCGCATTCGATGGGACTTCAAACCCTTTAGATTTTCTACATGCAATCGAGACGAGGACTCAGACTGCTCACACTGAGTACCAGCGGATCATGATAGTTGAGATGTCTGTTAAGGGACCAGCCCTGGACTGATTTATTCAGATGATCCAGCCATACATAATAATGATGACTTGGGCTCAGTTCAGAGAGCGATTTATGAGGAGATTCCGCCCAGAGCCACTTCATATGAGTTACAGACTTCGGTTGACCAACATTTATTGAGGTGATAGATTTGTTGAGGATTATACTAGAGAGTTCCTTCAGCTCGACAGATATGCAGAGGATCTAATGCAAGACCAGTACTTTGTAGGCACTACCTATGTCACTAGTTTGGGTTATGTATTTGCTGGTATGCCTACAGCAGGCCTTACTCTGGAGTCAATGATAGATTTGGCCAAGGAGATTGAGCTGAGGCTAGTCAGGTAAGGAGCTATGCCTGATTATTACCAGTTAGGCGTTCAGTCAGGTGGATTCCAGACTACTCCATACTCGAGTTTTCAGATTGGATCGAGTAGTCAGCATAGGTGTCACGACCCAAAACAGGGGCCATGACCGGCGCTAGGGAACGGGAATTCTTTCGAATCCGGAACCCATAGCAAGCCTAAAAATAAAATAAAATAAAATAAAGCATGCCATAATAACAATAAAAATATAATATGCAGCGGAAATAAAAATCATAATATCATTATATTATCCCTATCAACTGGATGTAAATAAAAATCTCATCTCATCACATATATATATAATATTTAATACAAATCCAGTTTCAACATAATACATCTCTTTAAAATAAAGTACATAAAATCCAATACTTTAATTTACAACTACTGCAGTGTCTAGATAAAATAAATAAGACTCAAGTAGACAATTTACATAAAGAAGCCGGGGCGGAAGAAATCCGACGTATCGACCTGCTACTGAGGTCTGAGGAAGTTGACTCTCCTGAAAAATAGTCAACGGAGGGGAGTCAGACCTCACTGAGTGAATTACTATAATATATATACATACACACTAAGTGATAATGCATACAGTCAACAGTATATATAATATATATATACAGGCAATTACACACAGATGCAGTAAAAATCATTTTATATATTTTATCTGAAAATCATCTTTTATGAAGGATCACATAGAACCCTAGAATATCGCAACCTCAGAAAATAGTGTTAAACAACACTCTGGCCATACCGGCTCACTTATTCCAAATATATCCACTTAATCCATTTGGACAGTAGACTGGCCCCGAGACACTAAGTCAACCGAGCTCCAGCAGTCTGACTGCCAGTGTGATTGGCCCCGAGACACTTGGTCAACCGAGCTCCAGCAATCACACCCAAATCACATCTCACACATATCAATAATCATAATCAAATCAATATCCACAAATAGTTAGTAATATAGCCTAAAGCTATAGGCGTACGGTACGTACTCGGTCCTAGTGCTGCCCACTAGGTAGCATGTTCTATTGATATCCTTCATTAATAAATAATAAAACATTCATTCACAAATACATGATGCATGAATTTAAATAAATCAACAATATAAACCATATATATACTGGAAATATACCAAACATAAACCAGGTATATTTTGAGTATATATATGTCAAATAAATCCAATCAAATCATGAATTAAACTAAAAATATATTTAAAAACATTTAAATATATTTTATTTACAAAATATGTATATAATTTATTATATACCAAAAATATACCAAAAATATACTTGAATATAAATCACATTATTTATGCATATTCAGTCAAAATAAAACATGCATTTTCTAAATCATGCATCCTAAGCATATATATATAATATAGTAACTCACCTAATGCGCTCCACGAGACAGGTCCGACGGGCCTGGTCCACTAGCCCTCGGTCTCGACGCAACTAAACAAGCAATAAATAACCGACATTAGAATAAACCTAACAGAAATCCTAGAATTCAATCTAGAGTATTAAACACAGAATCGAAAATTAGGGTTCGACTGGATATCACGTTTTACGAGAATTCTATCGAAAATCTGACAGAACCTCCCCTGTAAAACGGACATCTCTCTACTCAAAAGAGTAGAGCCGACCCTGCAAAGAAACACACTTCGAATAAATGAGCTCAACACAATCAAAATCCCACGGTCGGACTCCAAACTACAGTCCACCGACCGGGGTCCACAAACACAGAATGATTCCAGATATAACAAAAATATCTTTAAATCACAGAAATACATTTTATAAATAAAAATTACATAATTGACCTTGAAACACTATAAAAACGATTAAAACTCATTTTATTAGAAAAACCGTATATTATATATATAATTGAAAATAATTTACGAAAAATAGTTTTAATTAGTTAAAAATACTAAATAATTTGTAGAAAATCATTTTTATACCTTAAATAAATATTAAAACCAATTAAATTACATTTTTAGACAATTTAGGGTAAAATTACCAAAATACCCCTATATATATAAATATACTTAAATTACTTCAAAAATTCACCAAAAATCATACAATTACCCAAAATTAATTTTCTCAACATATTTATCAATAATATCAATATTTAAACTCAATTAACCAATTAAATTCAAATAAAAACACAATTAACCTAATTTTCCAAAATCACCTAAACTTCAATAATTAAAAATAAATACTTAGAAATTCATAAAAATTCCAAATAAATTCCTATAATTCATTTCAACACCTAATTCAACCTTAAACTCCAATTTCATAATTTAAATAATTAATTTCCAAAAATTAGAAAATAATATTAAAATATTCAAAAATACCCAAAAATCCAAAAAATCTCCAAAAATTCTACAAAAATTCATACATGTAGATTAGCTACTAGGAACAACATTTGTGAAGGAAGTTTCCATGAATCATCCAATTCGAAGCTCAAAAAAATCGAAAACCCTAATAGGCCGAAATTTACAAATTGAAAACTAAGCAATTCTAGACCATTTTAGCTCAAACCAAAGCTAGAATCACACTCACCGGAGCTCAAGGAAGAAGAGAAAGAGACCAGCGGTTGTCGAAAACGGTGGCCGGAATCGACGGTGATCGACGGTGAGTTGATTTTCGGCTTCTCCGGCCAAAATCACTCTCCCGACGCTGGAAACGGCCTCCACAGGCGGCGAAACTGGTCGGGGAAGATGGTGGCACACCGGACGGCACACCCACGGTGAAGGAACGGCGTGACAGGCGGTGGAACGGCGATGGGGAATCGGTCGGAGGAGAAGAAGAAGTCGGGGGCCAAAATGTAATTTTGTAAACTTTTGTAATTTTTAACAAATATATGTATATATATATACTTTATACTATATATTAAAATAATATTAAATTACACACATCAAATATACACCACACACATAAAAATATTAATATTTTAATAATTTATACTAAATAAATTAATTAAATAACAATTTAAACAATTAAATACTTAATAAAATATTAGAGAATTAATAAACCCTAATTAAATAAATATACACACACAGGCTTTATTTAATAATTTAAAAATATGTATGAGTTCATGCAAGTCCGTAAATACATCTAAAATAATTAATAATACATTGTTTACGTGAAAATTTCCCCGAAAATGAAAGTCCCGGGAAAATTTTACGTAAAACACTGAAAATAATAGATAATAATTAAAATAGTTTAAAATACATATCAACTCGTAAAAATATCACATATATATTCAAAATTATTGACACTGCATATCCCGGTACAGTGTAAAAATATTTTAAAAACACGGGATATTATAGTCTTCCCCCCTTACAAGAATTCGTCCCCGGAATTCTAAAAAGAAAAGATCAAGAAGGAAAGAGATACGGGTAAGAAGCTCGCATCTCAGCTTCAGTCTCCCACGTATGCTCTTCAACTCTGTCGCTACGTCACAGAACCTTGACCATCGGAATCTGCTTCGATCGCAACTGTTGAACTTGATAATCAACGATCGCCACAGGTTCTTCCACAAACGTCAAATCTTCAGTCACTTCCACACTGTCAGGTTGCAACACGTGTGAAGGATCTGAGATATACTTCCTCAACATCGAGATATGAAATACTGGATGCACCTGTGACATACTCGGAGGCAAATCCAACCGATATGCAACAGTGCCAATTCTCTCCAGAATCTCAAACGGTCCAATATATCTCAGTGTTAACTTACCCTTCCTGCCAAATCTCATCACACCCTTCATCGGAGATACTTTCAGAAAAACGTAATCTCCAACCTGAAACTCTACATCTCTGCGCCTAGGATCCGTATAACTCTTCTGTCTACTAACTGCGGTCTCTAATCCTCGCTTGATCACGGTGACTTTCTCTGCAGCATCCTGAACCATCTCTGGTCCAGTCAAAGCTCTCTCACCAATCTCATCCCAACTCAACGGGGATCTACACTTCCTTCCATACAACGCCTCATATGGTGCCATGCCAATACTGCTATGGTAGCTGTTATTATATGCAAACTCAACAAGTGACAAATGATCATCCCAGCTACCTCCCAAATCCAAGACACACATCCTCAACATATCTTCTAGTGTCTGGATCGTCCTCTCAGACTGACCATCTGTCTGAGGATGAAAAGCAGTACTGAAATCCAACCTAGTGCCCATCGCTTCCTGCAACTTCTGCCAAAAACGAGAAGTAAACACCGAACCTCTATCTGACACAATGGACACAGGTACTCCATGAAGGCACACAATATGGTTCACATACAACTTCGCCAATCTAGCAACTGAATATGTAGCTTTCACCGGCAAGAAATGTGCAGACTTCGTCAATCTGTCTACAATCACCCAGATGGAATCGTATCCATCCTTCGAACGAGGTAAACCGACCACAAAATCCATAGCTATCCTTTCCCACTTCCACTCGGGAATAGGAAGAGGCTGAAGCTTCCCATAAGGCTTCTGATGTTCGGCTTTCACTTGCTGACACGTCAAGCACTTAGCAACATAATCAGCAACATCCTTCTTCAATCCATCCCACCAGTATAAATCTCTGATACTGTGGTACATCTTAGTAACACCTGGATGAACGCTTGTAGGCTGTAGAATGTGCTTCCTCTAAAATCTCTTCTCTCAAATCATCCACATCAGGAACACACAATCTACCATTGATCCACAACACACCATCATCATCGAGTGTGAAATCAGTGAACTTCCCTGCTCTGACATTCTCTGCAAGCTCTTCTAGAATAAGATCTCGGCTCTGAGCTGCTTTAATCCTATTCCTCAGTACAGATCGTACTTTAAACTGAGGCTAAACAGTCCACCTGATCTACTGATCTTCATCATCAGACCTTGATCCACCAACAGATGCAACTCCTGGATCAATGGTCTCCTCTCAACACTGATGTGAGCAAGACTACCTGAGGACTTCCTACTCAAGGCATCTGCTACCACATTAGCTTTACCCGGATGGTAAAGAATCTCGCAATCATAGTCCTTCAACAGTTCCAACCATCTTCTCTGCCTCAGATTCAAATCTCGCTGCTGGAAAATGTACTTAAGGCTCTTGTGATCAAGTAAATATCTCACAAGTCACCCCGTACAGATAATGTCTCCAAATCTTCAAAGCAAAGATCACTGCAGCCATCTCCAGATCATGTGTGGGATAGTTCTGCTCATGCTTCTTCAACTGCCTCGAAGCATAGGCTATCACCCTTCCATTCTGCATCAACACACACCAAGACCAATTCTAGAGGCATCACAGTAAACTGTGAACTTATCCACACTATTAGGCAAAGCTAATACTGGCGCTGTGGTCAACTTCTCCTTCAACAACTGAAAACTGTTCTCACAAGCTTCTGACCACTCAAATCTAACATTCTTCTGAGTCAAGCGAGTCATAGGGGCTGCTATCCTGGAAAAATCCTGCACAAACCGCCTATAATACCCGGCTAAACCCAGAAAACTCCGAATCTCAGTAACTGAAGTAGGTCTAGGCCACTCAGATACTGCTTCAATCTTCTGTGGATCAACCTGAATACCTTCTTTAGACACTACGTGTCCAAGAAAAGAAACACTCTCCATCCAGAAATCACACTTCGAGAATTTAGCATAAAGCTGATGATCTCTCAGTGTCTGTAGTACAATCCTCAAATGATATACATGCTCTTCCATACTCCTCGAATATACTAGTATATCATCAATGAAGACTACTACAAACTGATCCACATACGGTCTGAATACTCTATTCATCAGGTCCATAAAAGCTGCTGGTGCATTAGTCAAACCAAAAGACATCACCAGAAACTCATAATGGCCATATCGAGTGCGGAACGCTGTCTTAGGAATATCGGATTCACTGATCCGCAGCTGATGATAACCCGACCTCAAGTCGACCTTAGAAAAGAACTATGCACCTTGTAACTGATCAAATAAATCATCTATCCTCGGGAGAGGATACTTATTCTTCACTGTCACCTTATTCAGCTCTCTGTAGTCAATGCACAGTCTCAGGGTACCATCCTTCTTCTTCACAAACAAGACTGGTGCACCCCAAGGAGAAACACTAGGTCTGATAAAACCCTTCTCCAACAACTCTTGCAATTGCTCCTTTAACTCTCTCACTCTGCAGGAGCCATACGATAAGGGTGGCATAGATATAGGAGTAGTACCTGGAACCACATCTATACAGAACTCAATCTCTCTGTGAGGTGGTAAACCTGGCAACTCCTCGGGAAAAAACATCAGGAAACTCACAAGCAACAGGAACATCTGTGAGTGACAACTTCTCCACTGACGTATCCCTGACCAATGCCAAATATCCCTGACATCCTTTTCTTCAACAACTTCCTAGCAGAAATAGCAGAAATAAGATTCTGAGGGTGTTGAACTCCTATCACCAACAAACTAAATTCTACTTCACCAGGAATTCTAAAAATCACCTCCTTATTCCTGCAATCTACCACGGCAAAGTGCTGAGACAACCAATCCATTCCCAAAATAACATTAAACTCCATCACATCCAACAAAATCAAATCAGCGGGTAATTCTCTATCTCCCACGAGAACTGGACAACCAGAAAGAACAATATCGGCGTCCAAGGAATCGCTCAGAGGAGTGGCAACAGACAAAGGAAAAGCCATCCTCGAAGCTTGCCAACAAGATTTAGAAGCAAAAACAGGAGAAACAAACGAGATGCGTGGCACCCGGATCAAACAAAACCAATGCATCCAGGTAACAAACAGAAAGAATACCTGCCACGACTGCATTAGATGCCTGAGCATCCTGCTGAGTCAGATGGAAGACTCTCGCCTGACCTCGACCTCCCTGCTGACTGGTAGAAGCCTGGCCAACACCTCTAGCACCTCCTCTAGTACCTCTACCACGACTCTGCTGTGGAACAAACTGAGTAGAACTCTGATGCTGGGCTGGTGGCAACTGAAATGGCACGGGTGCTGCACTAGCAATCGACTGCTGTGGGAATCGCGGAATCGCTGCTGCTGATACCCAGAATAAGGACACGATCTGGCAAAATGTCCTGTCTGTCCGCATCTGAAGCATGTCAGTGGTGTCAGATAACACGGTCCCTGATGGACTCTACCACAAGTCTGACAAACACTGGCCGCTGATCCAGAACTACGACCACTACTGCTGCTCGAAGCACCTGACCCAAATCTGAACGATCTACGCTGACCTCCACGGCCATGTCTACTGCTCCGATGCACTCGCTGCTGCTGTCTCTGACTCTGCTGAGTCGAACCTCGCTGCTGACTACTCGAACCAACATGAAAACTCGAATATAGAGTAGCCTGCGATCCACTTGACTGAACTCCCAACTGGTAATAATCAGGCATCGCTCCCTGCCTAACTAATCTCAGCTCGATCTCCTTAGCTAGCTCAATCACAGACTCCAGAGTAAGACCTGTTGTAGGCATACCAGCAAAAGCTGAACCCAAACCAATAACATACGTAGTTAACAGCGAAATACTGAATCTCGCATCAGATCCTCAGCATATCTACCCAGACGAAGAAACTCTCGGGTATACTCCTCTACAGATCGATCTCCATGAGAAATACTGGTCAATCGAAGACGATAGCTCAAACGAAGAGGCTCTGGACAAAATCTCCTAATGAATCGCTCTCGAAACTGAGCCCATGTCATCGTCATCATATAGGGCTGGATCATCTGAATGAACCAATCCAAGGTTGGTCCCTCAACAGACAACTCAACAATCATGATCCGATGGTACTCGGTATGAGCAGTCCGAGTCCTAGTCTCAATCGCATGCAGAAAATCTAAAGGATCAGAAGTACCATCAAAAGCAATCCTGCCAACTCTGGCATAGAACAAAGCTGCCTCAGGGTCAGACATACCCTGCTGATAGGCAGGCTGAACAGGCTGAACAACTGGAGGAACAGGAACATCAAACTCAGGCCTCAACAGGCTCCTCGTCCTGTAACTCTCTCTGCCTACGGCGACCTGCCGCTCCTCGAGGTCTACCCCTGCCACGACCTCTACGTCTAACTGGCGGTTCAGGAGGTAAAACCTCATCCTGAAAAGACTCATCATCCTCGGCCTCAACGACCGGTGGAGCGACACGCGCTCACCTCCTCATTCTGAAAAGACAAACGGAAAGATTCAGACAAAACAGACAACGGAGGAATAACGCTGAAAACTACAGCAAGGAATACTTATCAAGACATACTCAAACCTAATACACTGCAGTAGTCCAATAGAAAACACAACTTTAAAACTAGGGCCACAACTCACATAACTAAGCCCTGACACAGAACTCCACTCTGATACGAACGTCGCTCTGATACCAACTTTGTCATGACCCAAAACAGGGGCCATGACCGGCGCTAGGGAACGGGAATTCTTCGAATCCGGAACCCGTAGCAAGCCTAAAAATAAAATAAAATAAAATAAAGCATGCCATAATAACAATAAAAATATAATATGCAGCGGAAATAAAAATCATAATATCATTATATTATCCCTATCAACTAGATGTAAATAAAAATCTCATCTCATCACATATATATAATATTTAATACAAATCCAGTTTCAACATAATACATCTCTTTAAAATAAAGTACATAAAATCCAATACTTTAATTTACAACTACTGCAGTGTCTAGATAAAATAAATAAGACTCAAGTAGACAATTTACATAAAGAAGCCGGGGCGAAAGAAATCCGGCGTATCGACCTGCTACTGAGGTCTGAGGAAGTTGACTCTCCTGAAAAATAGTCAACGGAGGGGAGTCAGACCTCACTGAGTGAATTACTATAATATATATACATACACACTAAGTGATAATGCATACAGTCAACAGTATATATAATATATATATACAGGCAATTACACATAGATACAGTAAAAATCATTTTATATATTTTATCTGAAAATCATCTTTTATGAAGGATCACATAGAACCCTAGAATATCGCAACCTCAGAAAATAGTGTTAAACAACACTCTGGCCATACCGGCTCACTTATTCCAAATATATCCACTTAATCCATTTGGACAGTAGACTGGCCCCGAGACACTAAGTCAACCGAGCTCCAGCAGTCTGACTGCCAGTGTGATTGGCCCCGAGACACTTGGTCAATCGAGCTCCAGCAATCACACCCAAATCACATCTCACACATATCAATAATCATAATCAAATCAATATCCACAAATAGTTAGTAATATAGCCTAAAGCTATAGGCGTACCGGTACGTACTCGGTCCTAGTGCTGCCCACTAGGTAGCACGTTCTATTGATATCCTTCATTAATAAATAATAAAACATTCATTCACAAATACATGATGCATGAATTTAAATAAATCAACAATATAAACCATATATATACTGGAAATATACCAAACATAAACCAAGTATATTTTGAGTATATATATGTCAAATAAATCCAATCAAATCATGAATTAAACTAAAAATATATTTAAAAACATTTTAAATATATTTTATTTACAAAATATGTATATAATTTATTATATACCAAAAATATACCAAAAATATACTTGAATATAAATCACATTATTTATGCATATTCAGTCAAAATAAAACATGCATTTTCTAAATCATGCATCCTAAGCATATATATATAATATAGTAACTCACCTAATGCGCTCCACGAGACAGGTCCGACGGGCCTGGTCCACTAGCCCTCGGTCTCGACGCAACTAAACAAGCAATAAATAACCGACATTAGAATAAACCTAACAGAAATCCTAGAATTCAATCTAGAGTATTAAACACAGAATCGAAAATTAGGGTTCGATTGGATATCACGTTTTACGAGAATTCTACCGAAAATCCGACAGAACCTCCCCTGTAAAATGGACATCTCTCTACTCAAAAGAGTAGAGCCGACCCTGCAAAGAAACACACTTCGAAAAACGAGCTCAACACAATCAAAATCCCACGGTCGGACTCCAAACTACAGTCCACCGACCGGGGTCCACAAACACAGAATGATTCCAGATATAACAAAAATATCTTTAAATCACAGAAATACATTTTATAAATAAAAATTACATAATTGACCTTGAAACACTATAAAAACCGATTAAAACTCATTTTATTAGAAAAACCGTATATTATATATATAATTGAAAATAATTTACGAAAAATAGTTTTAATTAGTTAAAAATACTAAATAATTTGTAGAAATCATTTTTATACCTTAAATAAATATTAAAACCAATTAAATTACATTTTTAGACAATTTAGGGTAAAATTACCAAAATACCCCTATATATATAAATATACTTAAATTACTTCAAAAATTCACCAAAAATCATACAATTACCCAAAATTAATTTTCTCAACATATTTATCAATAATATCAATATTTAAACTCAATTAACCAATTAAATTCAAATAAAAACACAATTAACCTAATTTTCCAAAATCACCTAAACTTCAATAATTAAAAATAAATACTTAGAAATTCATAAAAATTCCAAATAAATTCCTATAATTCATTTCAACACCTAATTCAACCATAAACTCCAATTTCATAATTTAAATAATTAATTTCCAAAAATTAGAAAATAATATTAAAATATTAAAAAATACCCAAAAATCCAAACAATCTCCAAAAATTCTACAAAAATTCATACATGTAGATTAAGCTACTAGGAACAACATTTGTGAAGGAAGTTTCCATGAATCATCCAATTCGAAGCTCAAAAAAATCGAAAACCCTAATAGGCCGAAATTTACAAATCGAAAACTAAGCAATTCTAGACCATTTTAGCTCAAACCAAAGCTAGAATCACACTCACCGGAGCTCAAGGAGAAGAAAGAGACTGGCGGTGTCGAAAACGGTGGCCGGAATCGGCGTGATCGACGGTGAGTTGATTTTCGGCTTCTCCGGCCAAAATCACTCTCCCGACGCCGGAAACGGCCTCCACAGGCGGCGAAACTGGTCGGGGAAGATGGTGGCACACTGGACGGCACACCCACGGTGAAGGAACGGCGTGACAGGCGGCGGAACGGCGATGGGGAATCGGTCGGAGGAGAAGAAGAAGTCGGGGGCCAAAATGTAATTTTGCAAACTTTTGTAATTTTTAACAAATATATGTATATATATATACTTTATACTATATATTAAAATAATATTAAATTATACACATCAAATATACACCACACACATAAAAATATTAATATTTTAATAATTTATACTAAATAAATTAATTAAATAACAATTTAAACAATTAAATACTTAATAAAATATTAGGGAATTAATAAACCCTAATTAAATAAATATACACACACAGGCTTTATTTAATAATTTAAAAATATGTATGAGTTTATGCAAGTCCGTAAATACATCTAAAATAATTAATAATACATTGTTTACGTGAAAATTTCCCCGAAAATGAAAGTCCCGGGAAAATTTTACGTAAAACACTGAAAATAATAGATAATAATTAAAATAGGTTTAAAATACATATCAACTCGTAAAAATATCACATATATATTCAAAATTATTGACACTGCATATCCCGGTACAGTGTAAAAATATTTTAAAAACACGGGATATTACAATAGGGGTCCAGCCCAACAGACTCAAAGACAACAACAGCGGGTACATCGGAGTAGTAGACATAGCCGTGGAGGTCAGCATAGACCGTTCAGACTTGGGTCAAGTGCTTCGAGCAGCAGCAGTGGTTGTAGTTCTGGGTCAGCTGCTAGTTTTTATCAGACCTGCGGTAGAGTCCATCAGGGACCATGTTACATGACACCGCTAACGTGTTTCAGATGCGGACAGACGGGACATTTTGCCAGATTGTGTCCTTATTCTGGGTATCAGCAGCCGCAGATTCTGTGATTTTGTTTTAAAAGTATTTGCTTTATCAAATTTACTTCATATACATGATATATTGTATTTCCTATTTACATGATCTTTGTGTTAATTTTATTTGATTTGGATTTATGTGGATTCATTCAATTTTTTTCAAAAGCCCTCATATTTTTCAAATTAATAAATAATTATTTAGCTAAATTCAAATAATTATTTCTCCTCCTCAACAAGATTTTTTTAATATTTTTAATTCATTTTATACCTATTTCTGTTTGGTTTATTTTTAGTATACTTTATGTATCTAAGTTTTGAGCTGTTAGTCTATTTTTTAATTCATTTTATATCAGTTTACGCTCAATTTATTTTCTGAATGTAAGCCATGAGCTATTTTTTTATTTTATAATTATTTTATGACATTTTACGCTCAGTTTATTTTCTGGATATTTTTTGGATATAAGCCATAAGCTGTTTGTTTATTTTATAATTATTTTATGACAATTTATGTTCAGTTTATTTTCTGGATATAAGACATGAGCTGTTAGTTTTATGTCTTTTCTACAATTGGTATTTTAATATCATTGTAGCTCTCTCCTTTTAATGCAATTTTATTTGCATTTTGACAATGAGGGAGAAATATTTGAGTTTGTTTAATTTTTCTTATTGTGTTTATGCATTAATATTTTTTTATTATGTTTATACATGTATAATTAATGTTTAATCTATTCATGTATCAATTCTACTTAGGAATTGTTTTAATCTTTGATATGACATGTATATTTTTTTAAGATTTGGTCTATCTTTGCTTTTGTCAGAGGCAAAAATAATTGAGTTTCCATGCATACTTAGTTAGTTTCTTTTAAGGAAGATAATTTTTTTACAAAGATGTGTTTATGTTAGTGACATAACTATGTGATAGTGTGTCCTTAATATCATTTTTTTTATTCATTGAAATGGGGGGAGAAAATTGTTTGAATTTATTTCATAGAAATTTTTTTTTATACATGCATAGTAACAATGTAAGTGTGGCTAGTTTTGTCCTTGTGATAAAAAGCCTTGTTTTGCTTACTTTATTTATATTTGACATGAATTTTTATTTATGCATGAATATTAATTGTGCTTATTCATGAAAAATTCATATTCATATATAAATTCTTTTTTCAAATGGTTTTTATCTTTGAAAATGACATGAATTTTATAAAGATTTTGAGTATCTTTGCTTTCATTATTTTGGTTCTTGATCTTTTATTCCCTTTAGTATTTTTGGCTCCCTTAGGTCAATTTCCCTTTATATCTCTCTCTTTTCTTTTTGTCTTTGACAAAGGGGGGAAGAAACTATGTGCTTAGGGGATAAATAATTATGTTTAAGATATGTTAAGTACCACATGATTATGTATAATTGATTGACTAGTTAAACTTTACATGATCATGTGATGTTTGAATATAGCATAAATACTATTTTGTGATGCATTATAGTAGCACTATATGTATATATGTTTGAAATTATTTCCTTCATGTTGTCTAACATTTTGTTTAATAATCATGTTATCATTATTTGTTCTGTTAGGCCATGTTCTTGATAACTTTTTTATATTGTCTTTATTTTTTGACAAGAAGGATAGTAAAATTTATTTATATTTCTTATCATGTCCCAAAAGGAGGAGAAATAAAGAAATATATTTGTTAAACATGCTACATCAACCCTTCTACATGCTATGATAAATTCATTTATTTATGTGCTCTGATACATGATAAATATTGAATTTATGCACATGTTAAGGGGGAGCAAAATATTTTCTCATTTTGAATCTATTTAATTTGAAAGGAGGAGCTATTTTAATTTAACATGCTTATACATGTTATTTATTTTTTACACACACACACATATTATTTATCATCTTTTCAAATTAGTTGTCAAAGCCAAAAAAAAGGGGAAATTGTTGACCATTTGCATGATAAAACTCCTAATTTTGGACTTTGATAAATAATTTTTATACTAATAATTTCAATTAAGTATGTAGGGAATTATATACTAAACATATACCAACCATATACACTTTTGGATGAATAGTGACTCTTCAGGCTGATTGAACCTCAGTCAAAAAGGCTTTTGACATCTTTAGAGCTCTGAAATGTCACGACCCAAACCGGGGCCATGACAGGTGCTGGTGTAATAACTTGAGTTTTAAAATTATTTTAATTTAAAATAGGATATAAAGTGTTAATAAATTTTAAAATAATATTTGATTATTTTATTGTTTTGTGACCAAATATTATTATTTTTATGTTTAATTAAAATTTTTTACGTTATTGTTTATATTGTGGTTTAATATTTTAGATAATATCATTTTAAAAATACTTAATTGGGTGCATTAATATTTTAATATTATTATTTTAATAATTACATTATTGAAGTGTATTTTATGAGTATATATATATATATATATATATATATATATATATATGCATGTGAATATTCAAGTGTGTGTGGTTTGGATATACACACATTATTTATTTATTATATAAAGTTATAAACTATATTATATAATAATATATATACATATAATATACAATATATATATACAAAATATCAAAACCTATCTCATTTTCTTCTCCCCTTTCCAGATCATCATCATCCCTGCCCCTCACCGTCTGTCGTCCGTTCACCCACCATCAGAGCACCTCCCTCCCACTTCAACTCTTGTCATCGTCTTCTTCTTCTCCCTTCCCTAGCTCCGGCAACAACAACAGCTTCCGTTTTGGCCGAAAGTTGACTCCCTCGTCGTTCTCCTCCGTCCGGCCACTAAATTGGACATTTCTGGTGGCGTTCAACTCATGGAGCTTCGAGGAGGAAGATTCCAAGCTCCTTCTAGCCTGAAAACGTGTGGTGGTGAGGTTTCTAGCTCATTTTCATTTCGTCCATTTTTGGTTTTTCAATTTTGTTTCGATAATTCTTGCTTGATTCATGAAAAATCCTATTACAAAAGTTGTTCCCCTTAGCTCAATCTACATCCCTGAATTTTTGTGTGATTTTTGGAAATTATTTTGATTTTTATGAATTTTTTATTATTTTATTACTTTCGTAAATTAATTATATAAATTGTGAAATTGTGATTTTTGGTGTTATTGATGGTTATGAGTAATTTTAGAATTTAATTTATAATTTTTATGAATTTTGTGTAATTTTTATGATTATTTTTAGTTCATGTTAGTTTTGAAAATATAGGTTAAATATATATTTTGTTAGTAATTATTGGTTAATTAAGTGTATTTGTTGATTTTAATGAATAATATGTTGAGAAAATAATTTTTGTGTATTTGTATAATTTTTATTGAATTTTTGAATATTATTACTATTTTATGTGTATTTTTAAATATTAGGGGTAATTTGGTGAGAATTTTAGTTAAATATTAAGTGTAATTGGCTTTAATAATTATTTGGGGTATAAAAATTATTTTTACAAATTATTTACTAATTTTAACTAATTAATACTAATTTTTGAAAATTATTTTCAAATTATATATAATATACTATTTTTGAAAATAAATGGATTTTTAATAATTTTTAATATATGTTTGGACTAATTAAATAATTTGGTTTTGTAAAATGAATTTTTATTAAGTTATATTGAATTATTCAAAAATTTTGATTTTTAATAATATTATATTATTATTAGGGTTTTTAAGTAATTATTAAGAAAATAATTACTTTTGGTGTTTTAAAGCTTAAATTGCTATATCTTGATATTTGAATGGCATTTTTGGTATTTATTGAATATATATATTTTATTTTAGTATTTGATTTTGTTGAATTGTGGACCTCGATTGGGGGTTTTAGTAATTCGGGATCCCAACCGAAGGTTGTTTGAATCCTGGTATTAGAAGTGTATTTTTCCTTGCAGGATCGGCTCTACTTTTTAAGTAGAGAGATGTCCGTTTTACAAAGGAGTTTCTACTGAATTTTTGGTAGAATTCTCGTAAAATGTGATATTGGGTCTAATTTCTATTCTGTGTCAGTTTGTGTTTAGAATTCTAAATCGAGTCTCTAAAATCCAAGGTTAGATATATATTCTGATTCGTAATCATTTTTATTGTTTAGTTACGCCGAGACCGAGGCCTAGCGGACCAGTCTTGAGTAGCGCATCCCTGTGAGTTATTATGATATATATACATTGTTTTAGGTTGCATGATTTAGAATTATACGTTTTAAATGTAAGATTTTGCATAATTGCTTTATTGAATGCTTAAGTATATTTTAGGTATATTTTTAGTATATTATTGGTATATTTTAAATTAAATGCATGATTTCTTTTTTATTTATATTCAATTTATGTTAAGCATATTATTGGTTGATTTTGAGTATATCTTATGAATTGTTTGAGTTGATTTTACGTATATATACCTGAAATATATTTAGTTTATTTTAGATATATTTCTAGTATATATATGGTTTATTTTATTATTTTGAATGACATTATGCATTATTTAGTTTTTTGTATATGTGTTTTATCTTTAATGAAGGATATCGATAGAACGTGCTACCTAGTGGGCAGCACTAGGACCATGTACGTACCGGTTCGATAGATTTAGGGTTGAGTGAGAATCATTTGTGGTATTATGATTTGATTAAGAATGATATGATTGATTTGATTAAGATGTAATGTAATTTATGGTGTGATTGTTGGAGCTCGGTTGATCAAGTGTCTCGGGGCTAATCATACTGACAGTCAGATTGTTGGAACTCAGTTGACTTAGTGTGTCGAGGCCAGTCTATTGTCCATATGGATTAAGAGAACTTATTTGGAATTAAGTGAGCCTGTATGGCTAAAATGACATTATTATTAATTGAGGTTGCGATTAAATAGGATTCTATTTGATCCTTCATAAATTGATATTTTTTCGTATTAAATATAAAATGATTTTCTTTGCATTTGTGTGTACCTGCCTATATATATATATTTATTATATATATATATGAGTGTTTGCATTTGTCATTTAGAAATGCGTGTATATATATTATAATAATTCACTCAGTGAGGTCTGACTCCCCTCAGTTGATGTTTTTACAGGAGAGTCCTCTTCTTCAGACCTCAGCAGTAGGCCTATCTGCCAGATTTCTTTCGCCCCGGCCCTATTGTGTAAATTACTTACTTAGTTATTTATTATTATACTCTAGAAAACTACAGTAGTTATATTATGTATTAGTAGTGAGTTTTAATTATTTTGATTTATGAGATTTCAATTCAGATATTTAATCTGAATAGTGTATTAAATTATTTCATGATATGAAAGAGATTAATCTATTTATGTTAAATTGAAATTTTACTTACAGATTATTTATTTTATTTATTGTATGTTTTATTATTTTAAGGCTTGCTACGGGTTCCAGATTCAAAAGATTCTCGTTCCCTAGCACTGGTCATGGCCCCCGGTTTGGGTCGTGATAACTAGGGAACGAGAATTCTTTCTAATCCAGAACCCGTAGCAAGCCTTAAAAGAATAAAAACATACAATAAATAAAATAAAATAAATATACCATAATTAAAATTTCAATTTAATATGATAAAATAAAACTCCTTCATATCAAGAAATGTATTAATACAATATTCAGAATAAATATCTGAATTAAAATCTCATACAACAAAATAAAATAAAACTCACTACAGATACAAATACAACTACTACAGTTTCTAGAGTACAATAATAAATAATTAAGTAGATAATTTACATAATAGGGTTGGGGCGGAAGAAATCCGACGGATAAGCCTACTGCTGAGGTCTAAAGAAAAAGACTTTCCTGTAAAAATATCAATTGAGGGGAGTCAGATCTCACTGAGTGAATTGTTATAATATATATACATGTATTACTATATGTCAAATTCAAACAATCATATGTATATAATAAATATATATACAGGCATATGCATATGAATGCTAAATATCAAGTTATTTCATGATACTGAAAAATATAAGTTTTGAAGGATCAAATAGGACCCTAAATGATCGCAACCTCAAATAATAATAAAAATCACTTTAGTCATACTAGCTCACTTAATTCTAAATAAATTCTCTTAATCCATCTGGACAGTAGACTGACCCCGAGACACTAAGTCGACTAAGCTCCAGCAGTCTAATTGTCAGTGTGATTGGCCCTAAGATACTTGGTCAACCGAGCTCCAGCAATCATACCCTCAATCACATCAATCTCAATCATGTCACATTTTCTCAAATAAGTTAGTAATTTAACCCTATGACTTGTCACAACCGGTATGTACTCGGTCCTAGTACTGCCCACTAGGAAGCACGTTCTATCGATATCCTTCATTTAAAATAAAACATACATTTAAAGTAAACAAATAATGCATAAAATCATTCATAATAATCAAATAAACCATATATATATAAGAAATATACCTAAAATAAACTAAGTATATTTCAAGTATAAATATGTAAAATAAATTCAAATAAATCATGAAATATACTTAAAATAAACCAACAATATACTTAAAATATACCTAAAATATACTCAAGCATTTAATAAAAAAAATTATGCATAGTTATACATTTAAAACTTGTATTTCTAAAACATGCAACCTAAGTTAATGTATATATAGAATAACAACTCACATAGATGCGCTCCTTGAGACTGGTTTGACGGGCCTGGTCCGCTAGACTTCGGTCTCGACGTAACTAAACAATAAAAATGATCACGAAATCAAAATACATCTAACTTAACTTCTAGAGACTCGATCTAGAATTACAAAATACAGACAGACACAGAATTAAAAGTAGACCCAATGTCACATTTTACGAGAATTCTATCAAAAATTTGGCACAACCTTCTCTATAAAACGGACATCTCCCTACTAAAAAGTGGACCCGGTCATGCAAGAAAAATACATTTTAAATATAGAAATCCACACAACCCTCGGTTGGGATCCCGAACTACCAAATTCCCCAACCGAGGTCCACAATTGACCACAATTCAAATAATATAATAAAATCTATTAAAAATCAATAAATATCATAAATACCCTCAAAATCTCAAAATATAGCATATTTAACATTAAAACACCAAAAATAATTACTTTCCCAATAATTACTTAAAAACCCTAAATAATAATATAATATTATTAAAAATCCATTTTCTCGATAATTCAATATAATTTAATAAAAACTCACTTTACAAATCCAAATAGCTTAATTAGTCCAAATACATTTTAAAAATTACTAAAAATCCATTTTATTACAAAAATAGTATATAATTTATTATTCGAAAATAATTTTCAAAAATTAGTATTAATTAATTAAAAATAGTAAATAATTTGTAAAAATCATTTTTGTACCTCAAATAATATTAAAACCAATTAAACATAATATTTTAATAAAATTATCACCAAATTACACAATTAGCCCTAATATTCAAAAATTACTCATAATATACTAATATTACTAAAAAAATCCACTAAAAACTATATAAAATACACAAAAATTATTTTCTCAACATACATCTCATTATTATTAACAAAAATATATAATTAACCAATAATTTCTTCAAAAATATATTTTTAACCTAATTTTTCAAAATTGACATAAACTTAAAATAATTATAAAAATTATATAAAAATCACAAAAATTACAAACTCAACTCTAAAAGTAATAATAATTAATAATAACACCAAAAATCACAAATTCATAATTTATATAATTAATTTATGAAAATTAATAAAATAATAATAAAATATTAAAAAATTCACAAAAATCAAAATAAAAATATATAGATGTAGATTGAGCTTCCAGAAACAACATTTGTTAAGGAGGATTAACTGAATCAAATGAAATCAACCTAAAAAAAATTATGAAACCCTAATACTCAAAATAAAAAATTCAAGAAAACGGAAAAATGGGTGGAGTAGAGCTCAAATCGAAGCTAGGATCGAGTTCACTAGAGCTTGAGGAGCTAAAGGACACTATAAGAGCTAAGAGAGGTGGCTAGAAGAAAGAGGAACGCCGGTGAGCTCACTGTCGCTGCTACTGCTCGCTTCTACTCGGAGAAGAAGAAGAGAGAGAGAGAGAGAGAAGAAGCTGGCGACGTCAGTAAGAGGTGGTGGACGGCTGAAAGGCACACCGTCGATAAGGGAAACAGACGGCGAAGGGCAGAGGGGATTGGTGGTTCGGGTTGCGCAGGTAAGGTAGTTTATGTATATATGTGTTCTGTGTTTTTTATGTATGTATATATCATTGTTAATAAACATTATAATATAATATTATTTTAACTTTAAACATAAAAATTCTCCACCACACATGCATATTATACACACACACACATCAATAACACACAATAATAAATAATACACACACAAATAATAATAACCCTAATTATTATAATATATAACATATAAAATAATAAAATTAATAAAATAATTTATTAACAAAATAATTAGGGAAATTAATAAAATAATAATAGAATAACAATACTAAAATAATCTTACAAATCAAATGACCCAAGATATTATTTTATGTAGGAAATTTATTTAAAAATAGAATAATAATAATTAATCACAAAACAGTAAAATAAAAATAAAATAATCAAATTTAACTTTAAATTTTTATTAACACTGTACATCCCATTTTAAAATAAAATAATTTAAAAATATAGGTCGTTACATTAAATGAGAAAATGAGCTTCTTCACTTTTGAAGTAGACACTTAAGGTTTCCAAATTGATCTTGCTTGTCAAAATCCAAGTTCATTTGAGTATGAAAATCTTCAGTCGAAGTCATCATATGCAGCTTGCATTTCAATTTGCACAGCTTTTGGTATTTTAGCAATATCTTGAGCTATAGATGACCAATTGAGGTGATTAAAAGATTTATGGAAATCTAAGACAATTATCTATAACTTTTATGAAGAAAGTTTTGGCTGAATCGATCATCTTTAGTCCTGTTCACGAGCATCTTTCGAGTGGTCATGAGCTGTCGTTGAATGAAGCCTTGTGAGCACATTTTTGCCAAAAACTAGTAGTACCCCTCATGCTCATGAGCACACTTATGAAAGAATCCAACAGGAATTTTTGAATGCAATGGATATATTTTTGCTTCTCACGAGCACTGTTCACTCGTGAGCCGCCCGTGAGCATCCCTTGAGCTGCCAAAAGTCCAAGAATTGATTCAAAATAAATTATAAACGTTGGAGACATGATTGATACATCCAAAAACTATATTTTTAATTGTTTGCTTATATAAACACAACTTACAATTCAATTGAAAGATTAAGAAAACTTGTTTATCATTCATTATTTTCTTAAACATTCAATTGAGCTCTTAAACTTTCCTTTAAATAATTCTTTATGTATAACTCCTGTGAGAGTTGGTGAGTGATTAGAATAGGCATTCTTATTCTTCTATTTTCTAGTTTTAGAAAATGGGAAGTGAGATTCTATTCTAAAGGAATTGGTTTAAGTGTTTAGCCATTTAAACACTTGGGAATTTGGTTTTTGAGTGAGCCTTGAAAACTCAAATTGTAAGGTTGTAAGAGTGAGCCATAAAAATCTTATGTATTCTCAATCTTATGTATAAGATTATAGGTGATTAAAAATCCTAACTTAGGGATAATTTAGGTGGAGATGTAGGATTATTGTTGAATTTGAACTCCTTAAATATTTGTGTTCTTCATTCTTCCTTCTCAACTCTTACTTAATTCTTGCAAAGAATTCCTTTAATTTCCTTTTTTTTTTGATAGTCCTGTTCACCCCCCCTCTAGGACTCTTTCACAAACTATAGATAACTTGTCCAGTCTTTATAATTTTCTAGTATTTTGGTCAAAATTCTTTTCATATTCATGTTTGCTGCTTCTACAGCTCCAATCGCCTATGGTCTGTAAGGGGATGATCTATGATGCTCAATTTTGTATTCTTCCAATAGAGTGGTCATTTTTTGCCCTAAATCGAACACCATTATTAGTGATGACATGATGAGGCAATCTATACCAACAAATTATATTCTTCTTTATGAACCTAGCCATATGTTTCACCCCCATAGTTATGACTGATTCAGTTTCTACCCATTTAGAGAAATAGTCAATCACCATTATAATTTAATAATGACCATTGGATGCTTTCAGCCTTATCTCTCTAATAATGTCAATTTCCTAAACTATAAATGGCCAATGAGAGGTCAATCCTTGAAGTTCCATAGAAGGCAGGTGGCTCACATCACCATACATTTGGTAATTGTGGTATTTCTTTGCATACTTCACGTAATCTGCCTCCATGGTTAGCCTTCCATTCTTATGAGGGCCACATACACCCTTGTGAACTACTTCCATAATTTTCTATGCTTCACCCTTATCAACACATCTCAAGTGCACTCCAACTGTTCCAGTTGGCATCCTTTTGTACAACATCCCGTTATAGCTAATGAACTATCGAGGTAGCATCCTCAATGATATTCTTTCTTTTTTATCAGCTTCCTCTAGGAATTACCCTATCTCAAAATAATGTTATAGATCATAAAACCAAGGCTTCTCTACCAGGTCGATTGACATTGTTCTGATATTCTCATAACAAGGAATCTAGGCCTTTATTAAGATAAGAGGCTTCATTTCTGCTCGTTTGCTTCCTTCCCATATCGAAGCTAGAGTGGCCAGCACATCTGCCATCTGATTCTCCTCCCAACGTAAGTGAATGAATCTATATTGCGCGAAGGATACTAAGATCATGGCTCAATAATCCCAATACAACTTTAGCTTATCTTCCCTTATTTCCCACTCCTTGGCGATTTGTTTCACTACCGGCATCAAATCCACATACATTGTCACCTCTTCTGCCCCCACATTCCTGAGTGCTTCCAAACCAAAAATGCAGGTTTTATATTTAGCTTGATTATTAATAACCTTAAATTCTAACCTTTTTACCATCAGAATTACTTCTCCTTCTGGCGAGACCAAAATTACACCAATGCCTACCCCTCTATTATTCATTGCCTCATCAAAGTACATTTTCCATGTCTATATCTTTATTGCCCCTAGATGTTCATCCAAAAATTCTAGCTCCCATTCTTGTCCATGGTCTACCGAATTCTGGGCCAAAAAGTCTGCCACAACTCTTCCTTTTGTCACCTTTTTAGTAACATAATCTATATCAAATTTTGTAAGCAGAACTAACCGTCTGGCTAATTTCCCTATCAATGATGGAGTCTGCTGAAGATATCTAAGAGGATTGTGCTTAAAAACTGCTTGAATCCTATAGGACTGGAAGTAATGCTATAGCTTCTTTATTGCCCAAATTACAGCCAAACAGGTTCTTTCTATTAGATTGTAATTAGCTTTATAGGGGAGAAGCTTCTTACTCAGATAATATACAACATCTTCAACTCTCCCTTCTCCTTCTTGAGCCAACATTGCATCAATCACATCTTTCTCTATACCCAAGTACATAATTAAGGGTTTCCCTGGTCTTAGGGGCTGCAAAATTAGAGGATTCATCAAATACTGCTTAATAGTTTCAAAGCCTTACTGGCACTTATCATCCTAGATAATCGACTGATTCTTCTTTAATAGCTTAAAGATCAGCTCACAAATGGTAGTTAGTTTGGCTATAAACCTGTTGATGTATTATAGCCTTCCTATAAACCCTCTAACTTCTTTCTTATTCTTTGGTGCAGTGTTGACGGTAGGGTTTAGCGCGAGTTCAAGATTTTAGCAACCGCAACACTGTTTAGGCTCAGGGCCTTAGAGAACACACTAACCACTGTCACAAAGACATGGCGTGGGGATGAGGAGTCGCCACCCAGGGTAATAACTGGGACAATTTCATTGGTGGTACTTGATTCTCTAACAGAAAATTAGCACCACAACCAGGAGATTCTGGATACGGAATACTAACTTCTCTTAGTCTCGTGTTCATTTAGAATAATTTTATAAATAATTATTTTGACCTCTAATTACATGAAATTTTATTAAACCCTAATTAACATCCATCTACCCAAAAAGGCAACAAGTCAATAAAATTACAAGTAAAAATGCATAAGAAGGCAATGTCCCTATGTCTAAACTATGTTAATTTTATTTTATAAGTTAGCTAAGTCTACATATTATTTGCAAGTGAGAAATAGACAATAGGTGGGCCTACATTTTATTAATTTAGTGAGCCTAGATCTGTTTATTTTAATTTGTCTAAGGAATGGGCTTAAGTCTATTCAATTTTAAAGGAAAATTAAATTAGTGGGCCTAAGTCTAACTTGGTTTTATTTTAAGTGAAATATGGGTCTAGGTCTATTTATTTTAAAAGAAATGAAATTAAGTGGGCTGAGCTAAGTCTAAACAATTTTAATTAACTAAGCGGGCCTAAAATCTAAATAACCTAATGGGCTTAAGTTGATTTTAATTATTTAAAAACCTAAATCATTTTTAATCCTATTTATTAAGTGAGTTAGACCTAAATGTGGGCTTGGGCCCAAAAACATAAAAATAGAAAAAAAAAAAAAAACAAGCCCAAAATAAATAAAACACAAAAAATAGATCAAACAAACATTATGGTGATTTTCTAGAAAAAAAACCCTAAATTAATTACATACAAACCCTAATTTAAGCTACAACCACCATTGATTTTAATTGATTTTTTTTTACCCAATTGAACCTAATTACTAATCAATTTTAAAATATAGAAAATGAAAATTTTCACTATTCCCACTACTGGGGCTATTACAAACTACGTACAAAAATTAAATTGAAATGATTATACACCCAGAAATTAAAATAACTACATAGAACACTAAAAATGAAAAAAAAAATAAAGAAAATCCTAAGAACTATTGAAAAAATAATGTAGGTTCATCCATGGCATTCCATGGATTTTCTGTTCAATTCTTGAATTTTAGATTGTTTCCTCCTGAATCCACAATCGAGCATCAAACAAAAACACATAAAAAATTAGATTAGTAATGAAATAAGAAAACAATAATGAAATAAAAAATAAAAAAGTTTATAAGAAGAGAAGAGAAGAAAAAATGTTATGCATATGCTTTGGCCTCTCAGACTAGGATTTTCACCATTGAAACTATTGCCGATTCTGGACTCAAGCTTAAAAAATAGTGATGGACCGTTATGGTTGAAAGAATTGTATAGAAAAAAAAAGCTTTGACAAAATTGAAGTTTTCTTCTGCCCCCAGCGTTCTCAGTGATGTCTCAGTTTCTAAGGTTTCTGTGTAATCCAGTGTTTCTATGTCAAAGAAGAAAAAAAACCACCCTAAAAAAAATCCTCCTCACGCACGTATGCAGACTCTGCATGTACTGACTTCCTCCAAAGGAGGAACGGACTGATGATCAGATAGCGTTTATTTTTTTTATTTCAAAAATATCTTCTGTGTTTAAAAAAAACCTTATCAGATAATCATAAAGATAAATTTTGAATTTTCAACCAATCAGAACACTGAAAAAATTGATAAAAAATAAGAAAAAATACGCGAAAAATAAAAAAAAAGGACTTATTACGCATCGGCACTGTGCAATGTCGACCAACATTATATAATGCTGATCAACATTATCTAATGCCGATCCTAAAAAATTATTTTTTTTACTTTTAATTACCAAAAGACCCCTAAAAAAATGACTTATTTGCAATCAAACCCTAAAAAATATTGCAAGTTAGTCCTTAAAGTCCAGAAAATCTACAACCAAGTTCAATTTTTGAATGAATTTCATCATAGGGGCTTACATCGCAATTGTACACAAATGCATCCCGAAATTGGGTGCTTACATGCAGGCATTTATTTAATGGCTCTGACTTTGTCCGAATCTACCTCTATGCCTTTCTGACTAACAATGTGTCCTAATAGTTTCCTAGATGTTACCCCAAAAACACATTTCTTTGGATTCATTCTGAGGTTGTACTTTTCAGGTCTTACCAGGACCTTGTCTAACCCTTCTCTGGTTAGAGATTTCACCATCATATCATCTACTTACACTTCTATCTCTTTGTGGATCAAGTCATGTAATAGCATAGTAGCCATTCTTTGGTAAGTAGCCCCTGCATTTCTTAACCCGAATGGCATAACTGTATAATAGTAAACACCCCACTCAATGATGAAAGAAGTCTTTAACTTATCAATCACTACCATCATAATCTGATTGTATCCTAAGAAGCCGTCTATAAAGGAGTACATGGCTGGAAGCTGCACTATCGACTAAGGTGTCAATGTGTGGTAGAGGAAAATCATCTTTTGGACAAGCCTTGTTCAAGTCCCTATAGTCCATACATATCTTGACTTTACCATCTTTCTTAGTACTATGTTAGGCAACCACTAGGTGTCATCTACCACTTTTAGGAACTTTGCTTTCAGTTATTTTTCTACTTTCTCTTTGACTAGGAGAGCCCATTCTAGCCTTAATCTTCTCTTCTTCTGCTTTATCAGTGTGATATGAGAATACATAGGAATCCTGTGTTCTACAATCTTTTTATCGATCCCAGGCATATCCTTATAGCCCTAAACAAATACTTTCTATCTTCTTTTAAAAGTTTCTTTCATTTTTTCTCTCTCATTAAGAGTTAAGTCAGAAGTAATAAGTATATTTCTAGGATTATCACTTGTGCCTAGATTAAATAATTCTGTTTGCACTGAATTAATGTCAAACATATACATGAAATAATCATCACACATAGCATAACCATTAGAAAACACATTGCACAAATAAGCATAATCAGATTTCATCACATTAACTTTAGAAAGAAAAATGTCATTAGTCTTAAACAAATTAGAAAGAGAAAAGTCAATGTGATCATAAAAAACATCCATAATAGAATCAATGACAAAGGCTCTGAAGTTAAATTCCTTTTCCTGGTCAGCAGCATCCTTCAGCTCCACAGCAGGAATGTCCCCTTCTGATTTCAAAGTTAGTACTAGCTCTTCTACCATAGGCTTTTTAACAACAAATTCTCTGATCCCATCCATATATTCAGTGAAGATTTTAAATCCGGGAACTAGCTTTTCAACAATCATCAAAGGTTCAGGAGCTCTTTGGTAAGGGTAATTGGCACCTTCCTCTACAAATGTTTCCCATAGCATCTTCTTCTTTAGCTTAGCCCTAATTCTATTCTTTTTAGACTTGCCCTCAACTTCTTCCTCTTCATCAGACTCATTTTCCCTGGATATCCTACCCCATGCTTCAAGATCAGCACTTTAGGCTCAATAAATTCCAGTGGGCCCTATTGATTCCTCCTTAATCCTATCTCAGGCATGAACTGTATACTTTTCATCATACTAACAATCTTTGGGTTTAGCTCATCTTCATAAATCATGCAAATTTCAAAACTCAGGCTGTTCGAGATCTCAGTAGGAGCTAATTTCAATATAGCAACTGCAGCCTCTATTTCAGTCATTATAGTAACCACCCATCCCTCATATGGAAATTTGATCTTTTGATGAATGGTAGATAACACTCCCTGTAAAGGATGTAACCATGGTCTCCTTAGAAGAATAGCGAAGGTGATTGGAATATCTATCACATGGAGGTTAACCCAAATCTAGTTTTGACTAAAGCCCAAAAAGTTCCCTCAATTGGCCTTTTCGTATCATCATAAGCCTTGATAACTATGTCAGAGGGCTTAAAATTAGCTACTGTCAGGCCCAGCTTTGGTAGAATCTTTAAAGGGCATACATTAATGGTTGACCCATTATTGACCATAACACAGCATGTCAATTTGCCATTTACTTTGGCTTTAATGAACAAGGCTTTGGTGTGATCCCTTCCTTTCAAGGGCAGGTCATTATCTATGAAAACAATTGCCCCCTGAGGGCTTTCAGTTAATGACTCCACCATTTGCTCTAGAGTGTGTGTCGAAGGTATCTTCTTATTATCGAGAGCCAAAACTAGTGTTTCTCGATGGGCCCAAGAGTTCATAAGCAGCTTCTAAATACTAGCAAGAGTTTTCTCATTTCTTTTGGCCTCAATAATATTCTCATCTTTCTCTGATCCTTCTTTTGAACTACTTCCCCCTTTCTCTACCTCAGCCTTATTTACCTCTTCCTTCCCCTCCTCTGATTTCTTAGTGGACTGTGTTGCTTTCTTCTCATTTTTCTTCCACAGATTAACTGCTCCTCCCTCTTTATCGTCAGAACTCCAATTATCAAGCACATTTACACAAGACTCAATAGTTTATTGTATCAGATTCGGGTCTTTTGGTTATGGTTTTGGTAGTGTGGGTACAACATCAATAAAAGAATTAATGACTTGTTCCTCTATTAGACTTGTGTTGATAATCAGGATAAGGGGATTTGATGGTGGTACATTTTGATAATTGGGTAAAAGGTTATTTTGGGTGTTTGGTTTTTTGGTTTCCGAATCAGTTATTTTGTCTGAATCGATCAAATCTTGAATCTCATATTTCAAGTGAGTGTAGCTTTTTGTATCATATCCAATGTTCTGGTGGTACTTGCAGTATAGTTTCAGGTCGACATTTGGGAAAGCAGGTCATTTAGTTAAGGGTTGTAAAAGGTTATTCTCATTCAATTTTTCTAGGACTTTTGAGAGGGGTATTCCAATAGACGGCGGGGTTTAGCGCGCGTCTAAGATTTTAGCAACCGTGACACTGTTTAGGCTCAGGGCCTTAGAGAACACACTAACCATTGTCATAAAGACATGGCGTGGAGATGAGGAGTTGCCACCCAGGGTAATAACTGGGACAATTTGATTGGTGGTACTCAATTCTCTAAAAGAAAATTAGCACCACAACCAGGAGATTTTGGATATGGAATACTAACTTCTCTTAGTCTCGTGTTCATTTAGAATAATTTTATAAATAATTATTTCATCCTTTAATTACATGCAATTTTATTAAACCCTAATTAACATCCATCTACCCAAAAAGGCAACAAGTCAATAAAATTACAAGAAAAAATGCACTCAAGATCATATTGTCCCTAAGTCTAAATTTTATTTAAATAAGTTAGCTAAATCTACATTTTATTTACAGGTGAAATAGAAAAAGTGGGCCTACATTTTATTAATTAATGAGCCTAAATCCATATTTTTTAGTCTTTCTAAGATATGGGCTTAAGTCTATTCAATTTCAAAGAAGAAATTAAATTAATGTTCTAAGTCTAACTTGGTTTTATTTTAAATGAAATGTGGGCCTAGGTCTATTTATTTTAAAAGAAATGCAATTAAATGGGCTGAGTTAAGTCTAGACAACTTTAATTAACTAAGCGGGCCTAAAATCTAATTAATCTAATGGGCCTAAGTTGATTTTAATTATTTAAAGTCTTAAACCATTTTTAAACCTATTTATTTAGTGGGTTAGACCTAAACGTGGGCTTGGGGCCCAAAAACATAAAAAAACATAAAAAAAAACAAGACCAAAATAAATAAAACACAAAAAAGATCAAACAAATATTATAGTGATTTTTCTAAAAAAGAACTCTAAATTAATTACATGCAAACCATAATTTAAGTTACTACTTGATTTTAATTGATTTTTTTCCCAATTGAACCTAATTACTAATCAATTTTAAAATACAGAAAATGAAAATTTACTATTCCCACTATTGAGGTTATTACAAACTATGTACAAAATTAAAATTATACACCCAAAAATTAAAATAACTATAGAGAACACCAAAAATGGAAAATATAATAAATAAAAAAAATCCTAAGAAAATAATACAGGTTCATCCATGGCATTCCATGAACCTTCTGTTCAATTCAAATATAGGCAGTATCCTCCTTAATCCACATGCACACATCAAAAAAAAAAAACAACTAATCAGATTAGTAATGAAATTAAACAATCAAAAAGAATAACAGAATAAAAGAAAAATCACAAAAAGAAGACAATAGAAAAGAGTGAAAATGAAATAGAAAAATATCACTTGAGATTTAGATGTTGTGCAGATGTTATTTTTTGGCCCCTCAGATTAGGATTTTCACCGTTAAAATTAAATTATTTGTAGATTCTGGACTCGAACTTGATTGCGTTTAAGGACACGGGCAGTATTTTTAGGGTTTCTGTGTTTTTTTGTGTAAAAGCTTTCCAAAAAGAAAAATCCTTTCAAAAACCAGAAGAAAAAAAGTTCCCCCTAGCAAAACCTCTCCAAAAAATCTCCTCTTTCATGCACGCATGCAAACTCTGCTTTTAAATGCAGAGTCTGCGCGTACTGAACTTCCCCCAAAGGAGGAACGGACTGATGATCAAATAGCGTTTGTTTTGATTTAAAAAAAAAGCCTTATGTGTTTTATAAAAACTTTATCAGATAATCAAAGATAAAATTTGAATTTTTAACTAATTAAAACACTGAAAAAATTGATAAAAATAAGGAAAAAAATGCGAAAAAATAAAAAAAATAAAAAAAATGGAATTATTACGCATCGGTATTGTGCAATGCCGACCGGCATTGTCTAATGCAATGCCGATCGGCATTGTGTAATGCCATTCGGCATTACACCAATGCCGATCTAAAAATTTTTTTTTTAACTTTTAATTACCAAAAAACCCCTGAAAAAATGACTTATTTGCAATTAAATCCTAAAAAATGTTACAATTTAGTCCCTAAAGTCCAGAAAATCAACAACCAAGTTCAATTTTTGAATAAATTTCATCATAGGGGCTTACGTCGCAATTGTGCACAATTGCATCCCAAAATTGGGTACTTATAATTCCCAAATTAGAAAACCTTTGGGACTGTCTGACTGTGTTGATCTGTATATTATTGCTTGGCCTAACTTCGCTGTTGGATCCAAACCCTTATCTATTCGCAGATCTTCCACTGAAGAACTTCTTTTCTTATGCAAAGTTCGATTCTTTTTATCCTCTAAATCTATACAACTCCTCAAAGTTTTAAATCCCTAAATCCCTTAACTTTTTGGAGAGAGGGAGTACACATCCTTCCATGTCTATTACTAGCTGATCAAATTATGTGGGTCATTGCTTCATCTGTGCTAATTTTGCTCTCCACCTGACCAAATAATTCATAAAAGATTCATTGAACCTCTATTTCACATTCTATAAGTCTCTTAAGGAAGCCTCCATTTAAATATCGAGACTATACTGTTTGATAAATGCAACATATAATTCCTCCCAATAAGTTTGAACATGGGATTCTAGAGTGTAATACCATATGATGGGTGCTCCTTTAAGAGATAGAGGTAATTGCTTCACAATCTGTGCTTTAGTCAGTTCAGTCGTCTTCATGTGGTTCATATATTGCTTTAAATGGAGATGTGGGTCGTCTGTGCTAGTGAACTTCTTTATGTCAGGGAATTTGAACTTCTGTGGTAAGGGATCATCATCTTTATCCAGGCTTAACTCGAAATAGCTCATTGGGGCATCAATCCTTTTTTCCTTCATCATAAACTGCATTTGAGCCATAGATTTGACAAGGTCTTTAGCCTAGTCTGGCTTCTCTACATTCCCCGGGGCATCCTTTTTCTGATAGATAACAGGTTCTTACAATATTTTCTACTGATAATCTTTTACCTCTCGCCTTTTAGGAACCTCTGCATCTAAATCAAAAGGTCAAGGTTGAGGTGTTGGTGGTTGGGTCGTTGTCGACTAAGGTGCTGGTGGTTCTCTTTTAAGTGTACCCATCATTTCTCCTATAATTTCTCTCATGATCGTTCTAATTTGTTAGACCATTTCAACTTTCAACTGTTCCTTAAAGGCCTTAGCATCAAATTCTGCCATCTTGATCTCTCTACAGATTCTAACCAGGTGGCCAATATCATTTCCAACTGGCAGACTATTGTGGATTTATATTTACAATCATTAAGGGTCAGAAACATGCATGATGTGTATGCATGAAATGCAAACCTATTGCTAAAAAGAAGAAAAAAAACATATATGCATGTATAAGAGGATAAAAACAAAAAGCTCTCTAACGGTATCTCCACCCCTTATTTCTCTTACACACATATTCAATGGCAAGTTCCTTATCCTAGGATTTTTGTTTTGGATTTTGATTATTAACGGGGGATAATAAAACCGACAGATGTAAGATAACTTTCAAGATGATACATACAAGTGGTAACTCCTCCAAATAATTTTAAAGTCCATTTTAAACGGGCCAATAATGATATCGAAGGCCCACCTTGTCAAGATTCCTTTGAAATGGGTTAATAATAGGCATAAGAGGCCCATTTTGTTAAGGTTTATTTAAAATGGGCTTAGGCCTTATTTAAAGGATTATCATACAGTATAAAATACATGCATTTGGAAAAAATCCGAGTGGAAATTGCTAGGTCATTACATGAGCTAAGTCTAAGGTAATAAGCTTCGACTCCCACAACTATAGACATCCATTATGTCTCCCCACTCAAGGGTCCGGGGATAGGTACATGTCGTGAGTAACAATAATTAAATATCTCGCCATTAGTTTTGAATGAAACACAAGCAGCAAAGCAAAGATCATTGTTGGTTTATTTAGGACTTGGAGTGCATTGTGTGGAAATGTGTAAATTTACAAAGGAAATAAAGAAATAATCAAAGATGATAAATTACAAAACACTTGTAATCAGTTTCTCTATCCCCAATAGAGTCGCCACTTTAGGTGGTGATTTTGGTCATGCGCCCAAGTATTGGAGACCACGACACTGTGTGAGCTCAGGGCTCACTAGAAAATACATAGTGGGCTTAAGGCCTAAAATAAAGATGGAGTCACCACCTGGATGAAAGTTGGGATACACTGCACAACAACTGGATTCCACAGAGGTACCCAAAAGCCATCATCAGATATCAGGTTCAGAAACTAGGTATGGGCTTTTGGAATGCCCACCTAACCTTGTAGTTGGCCTCCATGTGTGTTTTGTATTTTATTATCTTTGATTAATAATTTATTTCCTTATTAACATTCTAATCGTGATTGGTTTTCCAATTTTAGATTTTATCCCAATTTTGCACATTAGTCTTATTTCATACTTATATTCTTGACATTTAATCACAAATAAAATAAAATAAATAAAAATAGTTTACAACCATTCATTCCAAATAAAAGGGATAGGGATTAAGGATTACAACTTTTGGTGTAAATAAATGTAAAAATACTAAGAATACACCATATATAAACCAAAAATAAACTAATTAATTATACAAATCAAAACTCTTGAGGATTAATTAATAAACAATCATCTAATAATTATAAATCACAACATAATTCCTGCAACAAATATGAGTTAGTTCTATTTCACCACCAACAATAATATTCTATAAATCATTCACAAATAATATTTACAAAAGATATAAAAAAATAATAAGAGATTAAAAAACTCACAAATAGTTCATTAAATAACATAATAGTATAACATGGAAACAATATTGATCAAACATAACAATCATGCATACAATCAAGAAATATAACAAATTAGATAAGGAAATTATGCCAAACATGCAAGATAATAGCTAAAAAAATAAGACAAGAACCGGCAGAATGTTGGTCAAGAGGTGATGCCTCTTCAAAGAGGCATCGCCTCCTAACTAAGAGACAATGCCACCGTCACCTCATCATGAAGGGGCGACATCTCTTAAGGATAGAGATGTCGCCTCTTCAATAGTGACAGAGGTAGACTACATTTCTTAGGTCTTAAGAAACTCAATGATCATGCAAATAAACAAGAAACAGACACAAATATACAAATATTAATAATCAATATTCAATGTCTCATGCAATCATGCTTCTCTATGTACTTAAATAAGTAATAGCTTAAGAAAACACATAAAATAGCAACAAATCAAAGCTTTTAATGAGGATAAATTAAAGCTTTAAATACAGGGAGACTCATTGACTTGGACGAGTTGATGCTCTTAACTGAGCCCTCAGATCTTGGTTGATGGATGGATGGGTTTGAATGCAAGGAGGTCCCTTCCTCTTCTCAAGAGTTAAGTCTCCTAAGCTTTAAAGTCTCTTCCCCTTCTTCTTCCTTTCGTCCTTTCCTTTTTTTTCTTTCCTTCTGTTCTTTTTCTTTTCAGACATTTTTTTCATGTTGTCCCTTTAAATTCCCTAAAATTTTTGCCAACCTCCTCTCTTTTGCCCCCACATCCCCTTTTATAGCCTTTTACTCTCTCCCCTTTTTCAATTTCCTAAAAACCATTCTCACTTTCTCCTCTTACCTTTTTTTATTCCCTAGAATTTTTTCTGCTTTCATTCTTTATTTTACGTAAAAAATGACTAATTCTTCATTAGGTGAGCCTCCAACCACTGTTATTAATGACATTTAATACTACAGAGAGTGGGTGTGAAAAGGCACCGCCTCTTGGTTGAGGTGATCGCCTTTTCATATGAGCTAGGTTAAGGCCTTAGGTCAAAAGATGATGGGCTTGGGCTTTTGCTTCTATTTTGGGCTTGGATATGGTATTTGTGATCTTGGCTTAGTGTTTGGGCTTTCCGAGTATATTTTAGAGAAGTCTTGGGTTCTCATTGTATTCAAAACTCGAACTTTCTCATTATCGGGCTTTTGTTATGGGCCAATCAAACTGACAATGTCCACACACACACACAGATATAGATATATATATATATATATATATATATATATACATACATACATACATACATACATGTATATGCATACTAATCAAAAGTACATATGTTTTTAGGTTGGCTTGAAAATTATTGTTTTTTTTGGTATATTATAAAAAAATTATCACTTTTAGTGCTTTTTACAATTTTAACACATCTTTTTAAATTTGACAATGTCATTCACCAACTTTTTAATTTTTATAATTTCATACATCGGATGAAAATCTGATGAAACTTTGCTACCATAGCCATTAGAAAAGTTTGAGTTGATCTACTCATCATTTTGACTATTTGCTAAAAAAAAAATACACGTTCTTTGACATTTTTTACAATTTAAACACAACCTATTGATTTTGATAAATGTTAACCATTTGCATGATCAAACTCCAAATTTTGGACTTTGACAAACAATTTTTATACTAATAATTTCCATTATGTGTGTAAGGAATTATATACCAAACATATACACTTTTGGATGAATAGTGACTTTTCGGGCAAATTGAACCTCTAAGATTTAAGAAGGCTTTTGACATCTTTAGAGCTCTTAAATGAGAAAATGAGATTCTTCAAATTTGAAGTAGACATCTTGAGCTTTTTGAATTGGGCTTATTTTTCAAAATCCAGGTTCATTTGGTTATGCAAATTTTCAATCAAAATCCACGTATACGTCTGCCATTTTAAACTACATATCTCTTAGTATTTTAGATATATCTTGAGTTATAGAAGTCAAATTAAGGTGATTCAAAATGATATGAAAAGATAAGTCAAATATCTATAACTTTTATGAAAAAATTATAGGCAAATTCAAATTTTTCCAGGATCAAATTACAGCTTCAACTTATGTGTAGCTGTCTAATAGTATTCTGCATTTCAGATTGCATAGCTCTTAGTATTTTGGACATATCCTGAGCTAAAGACTTCAAATATAGGTGATTCAAAATGATATGAAAAGATAATTCAAATATCTATAGCTTTTATGAAGAAAGTATAGGCAAATTCAAATTTCTTTAGGAGAAAATCATGGCTTCAACTTGGGTATAGCTGTCTGACAGTATTCTGCATTTCAAATTGCATAGCTCTTAGTATTTTGGACATATCCTAAGATACAAATATCAAATTTAGGTGATTCAAAAAGATATGGAAAGCTTCTATGAAGAAATTATGGGTAAATTCAAACGTCTTGGGTAGCCAATCATGGTTTCAATTCATGAATAGCTATTTGACAGCATCACTTTTAATGATTCAAAATATAGAAATTTGACACATCATTTGCACCTCCAACAACTATATTTTTTAGTATAAATACCTCTATAGCTAAATGAAAATTAAGAAACTTATATATCATTCATTATTTTTTAAGCAATCATTGAGCTCTCAAATTCTCTTAAATAATTCTTTATTTGTATAACTCTTGTGAGAGTTGGGTGTGTGTTAGAAATAGAATTTCTCTTCATCTTAAATATTGGGTTAGATTATAAGGGAAGTGAGATTTATTTCTAAAGGAATTGGTTTAAGTGTTGTCCATTGAAACACTTGGGTTTTGATTTTTTAAGTGAGCCTTGAAAAATCATGTTGTAAGGTTATAAGAGTAAGCCATAAAACTCTTGTATAATCTTAATCTTATGAATAAGATTATGGGTGATTGAAAATTCTAACTTGGGGATAAGTTAGGTGAAGATGTAGGATTGTTGTTAAATTCGAACTCCTTAAATCATTGTTTTCTTCATTCTTCCTTCTCAACTTCTATTTAATTATTGCAAAGATTTCTTTTAATTTCTCATTTTTATTTGATAGTCTTATTCACCCTCCTCTAGGACTCTTTTCAATTGGTATCTTAGCTTGAATTCTAGGTACTTCATTGCTAGAATACAAGATAATGGGGAGTGAATCACAAAATATTTCTTCTCTTAGACCATTCTTTGATGGTAGTGACTATCCACATTGAAAATTCAAAATGGAATTATATATTAATTGTGATTCCATTAAACTTTGGGACATTTTCCTAAGAGGTTAGGAACCACCTACAACTGTCATTGATGGTGTGGTAACTACTCTTGTAAGAAGTCAATGGAGTATTGATCAAAAGGAAGAAAATCAAAAAAATAAAAAAGCTATGATTACTCTAGTCTCTTCAATGACAAGAGAAGAAGGAGGCAAGCTTCAACATTGTATATCAACCAAAGAAATGTGGGAGACCTTAGAAAACCACTACGAAGGCAACATTCAAGTAAGAAGAAAGAAGGTTCGACTTTATATGTATGAATATGAACTCTTCAAAATGAAGCCTCATGAATCAATCATGGAGATGACAAATCATCTCAATGCTCCCCTCACAACCCTTAAGAAACTTGGAAAATATTTCTCCAAGGAAGAAGTAAATAATAAGATTCTAAGAATCTTACCTAAAAAAGGATTAGGAATCTCGTGTTACTTCAATTGAGGAAGCTCAAGACCCGATGTGCTCATTGGTAAGCTCTTAACACATGAGCTCACTATCAAGCAAAGAGGTGAAGAACAAGAAGAGAAAGAAGAAAAGAAAAAGAGCATTGCTCTAACAGCTCTTCAAGAAGTTAGTGAAGAGGAAAGCATCACAGATTCTAGTGATGAAGATGGTGACATTGCCATGCTCACTAGGAACTTCAAGAAGTTTTTAAGAAAGAAAAACCTTTCAAGAACAAGGGACTTCAATAAGAAGTTCAAAGGAGATGGGAATAAGAAAACTAAGGAAGTTACTTGCTATGAATGTAAGAAATTAGGACATATTAGAAGTGAGTGTCCCAAACTCAAATTCAAGAACAATGGAGCAAAGGATAAGAAAAAGGCATTCAAAGCTATTTAGGATGATTCTTTCGAATCTAAAGAGGAAGAGGAACAACAAGAGGTGGCTAATCTTTGCTTTATGGCCTTTGAAAATGAAAATAAGGTACCATCTACTTCTTATTCTTCCTTTGATGATTGTGATAATTATTGTGATAATGATGATGATAATGAGAGCTCTATTGTGAGTAAATTACTTGTTAAATGAAAAAACTTATTATCTAAGAAAAAAAATTATAAGCATGAGTTAGGTAGCTTAAATAGAGAATTAGAAATTTTAAAAATTAATTTTGCTAAACTTGTTGAATCAAATGAAAAACTTGTTAGTGATGCAAAATCTTTTAATTCTTTAGAAGATCAACTTAAGAAAGCAAATGATGAAAATCATAAGCTTTCTAAGGAGGTCTTAGAATTAAAGAATTTCATTGCTAAATTTAAGAGAGGAAAAAAAACTTTAGATAGTCTTCTTGACTCTCAAAAATTTCATGGAGATACCCATGGAATTGGATATAAGAATGGAATGTCTTCATCATCTTCATCACATATTAATTTTGTAAAAGCTTCACATGATTTCACTCATTCAACCACTAAATTAAATGAGACTTCAGCTTTCAAAGCTAAAAGTTCTTATGTGTTAAATAGCAAAGAAAAGTCTTATGAGATTCATCCTTCATTAACGCAAAGAGGTAAGGCTCAAACTAAAGCACCTAAACCCAAGCATGCTTATATGTACATTAAACATAATTATAATAGGCATGCTACATAATACAATGCGCATAAATATATTGCACAAAATTATCAAAATACACATCACCATTGCCAATGCATGTCTCACTTGATGACACAAAACAATAGGAGATACACACAACACCAAAGGCATGTTACACACACTAGGAAAGCATTTCATCCTAGGAGGAATAAATTTGAAAATATTGTATGTTCTTATTACATGATCAAAGGACATACTAATAATGTGTGCTTCTTTATAAGACTACATATGAATTTACTTCCTACAGATTATCTTGAAACTAACCAACCTAGACCAAGAAAGGTTTGGGTCCAAAAGAACACTTAAATTGTATTGTGTAGATGTGCTTGAAATCCACAAGAATAAAAAGCAAGTGGTATCTTGATAGTGGATGTTTAAGGCACATGATAGGAGACAAAGAGCAATTCAACAAACTTGATGCTAAGGATGGAGGGCACGTTACCTTCGGAGATAATGCAAAAGGAAAAATTATTGGCATTGGAGAAATAGGTAATCCTCAATCCTTATCTATACATCATGTGTTGTTTGTTGATGGTCTTAAACATAATCTGCTTTATAAGTTAATTATGTGACATGGGAAATAAAATAACTTTTTATCCTAAAAATTGTTTTGTTAGCAGTCTTGATGAAAACAAAGTTATTTTTAGTGGTGAAAGAGTAGACAATGTTTATGTCATTGATTTGAATAAAATTGATAACAATGACATAAAATGCTTAGTGTCTATCTCTCATAACATATGTACATGGCATAGAAGATTAGGACATGCAAATTTTAAGCTTTTGAACGATATTTGTACATATGAACTTGTAATTAGTTTACCTAAGCTTGAATTCACTAAAGATAAACTTTGTGATGCTTGTCAAAAGGAAAAAAAATCCAAGTCCTCATTTAAGCTAAAAAATATAATGTCCACCTCTAGGCCACTTGAACTTATACATATGGATTTATTTGGACCAACTAAAGTTGCTAGTCTCGATGGAATGCACTATTCTTATGTATTGGTTGATGACTACTCTAGATACACTAGGGTGTGTTTTCTTGCTTATAAGAATGATGAATTTAAAGCTTTTAAAATTTTTTTAAAAAAGAGTTTAAAAAGAAAAAGGATTTTGTATTTCATCCATTATAAGTGATCATAGAACCGAATTTGAAAATGAATTTTTCAAAAACTATTGTCATGAAAATGGTATTTCTTATACATTTTCATCTCTTAGAACTCCTCAACAAAATGGGGTAGTTGAAAGAAAAATAGAACTCTTATGGAAATGGCTAGAACAATGCTTCATGAGTATAATTTGCCTCTATACTTTTAGGCGGAAGTCATTAACATATCTTGTTATATTTCAAACAAAGTTTTCAAAAGACCAATTTTAAATAAAATATCTTATGAGCTATGGAACAATAGAAAACCCAAAATCTCATATCTAAGACTATTGGGATGCAAGTGTTTTATATTGAATACCAAGGAGAATCTTGAAAAATTTGATTCTAAAGCCGATGAAGGAATTTTCCTAGGCTATTCCATCTCTAGCAAAGCATATAATGTCTTTAATAAGAGAACTCTAGTAGTTGAAGAGTCAATGCATGTGGTATTTGATGAATCAAACTCACTTAATCCTAAAAAGGATGTTTGTAGTGTTAATGATCTTATAGATGACAATGAGATTATGGAAACACAAGAAGAAAATGCTAGTAAGCCTTTGGAACTTGAAGATCCAACCAAAAAGGAAAATGAGGAGACATCTCAACCTACCTTGAAGGATGAACTTCCAAAGGATTGGCAATTCAACAAAGCTTACCCTTAAGACCACATTATAGGTAACACTACAAAAGGGGTAACTACTATATCTCAAGTAAAGTCTACTATTAATTTAGCCTTCATTTCTTAAATTAAACCTAAAAATATTAATGATGCTTTGTGTGATGAATTTTGGGTCCTTGTTATGTAAGAAGAGTTCAATCAATTTAAGAGAAATAAGGTTTAGACCTTGGTTCCTAAACCTAAACATCATCCTATTATAGGCACCAAATGGGTGTTTAGAAATAAGATGAATGAACAATGTGTCATAACTAGGAACAAAGCTAGACTAGTAGCTAAAGGTTATAATCAAGAGGAAGGGATTGATTATGATGAAACCTTTACCCCCATTATAAGGTTAGAAGCTATTAGGATGCTACTTGCATTTGCATCATATATGAATTTTAAACTTTATCAAATGGATATTAAAAGTGCATTTTAAATGGTTTTATTGAAGAGGAGGTATATGCTGAACAACCTCCAAGTTTTGAAAATTTTGACTCTCCAAATCATGTGTTTAAACTTTCAAAAGCATTATATGGATTGAAACAAGCTCCAAGAGCTTGGTATGAAAGATTGAGTAACTTTTTACTAGAGAAAGGTTTCTCTAAAGGAAAAGTTGACATAACTCTTTTTATAAAGAAATCCAAACATGATTTATTAATTGTTCAAATATATGTTGATGACATTATATTCGGTGCTACTAACCATTGCTTATATGAGGAATTCTCTAATTTAATGCAAGGAGAATTTAAGATGAGTATGATAGGTGAACTCAAATTCTTTCTTGGACTACAAATCAAGCAATACAAAAATGGGATTTTCATCAATCAAACCAAGTATGCAAGAAACATTCTTAAGAAGTTTGGCATGGATGGAGATAAGATAAGTAAACTCCAATGAGCACCACAACCAAACTTATCAAAAATGAGAATGGTAAACTGGTTAATGAAAAGCAATTTAGAGGTATGATCGAATCTCTTCTTTATTTAACTGCTAGTGGACCTGATATTATGTTTGCTACTTGCTTATGTGCTAGATTTCAATCAAGTCCTAGAGAGTCTCATTTGAATGCTATCAAAAGAATTTTCAAATATCTTTATGGTACAATGCATTTAGGACTTTGGCATCCTAAAAGTTCATCCTTTGACTTGATTAGTTATTCTGATGCAGACTTTGCTAGTAGTTTACTAGATAGAAAAAGTACTTCCAAAACTTGTCAAATTTTAGGAAATTGCTTAGTTTCTTGGTTTAGTAAGAAACAAGTTTTGGTTGCCTTATCCACCGCTGAAGCAGAATATGTGGTGGCTAGTTGTTATTGCACCCATGTTATATGGCAAAAAAAAATTTGGACTATGACATTGATATTAATCACATTCCAATTAAATGTGACATTACAAGTGCTATAAACCTTAGAAAAAACCCCATTCAGCATTCTAGAACTAAGCATATTGACATTAGACGTCATTTCTTGTGTGATCATATGCAAAATGGTGATATTTTTCTTGATTTTGTTGATACTAATCATCAATTGGCAGATATTTTTACCAAGCCTCTTTGTGAGGAAAGATTGAATTTTATTAAGCATGAGCTTGGTATGATTGATGACTCAAGCTTGTCTTGATTACTTGTTAAATTGATGAATTGATGTTTGGATTCTTATGTGATCATGTGCATTAGAAAAATTATTTTCAGCGTCATGTATATATACTGTTTTAAAAGTATTTGTTTTAGCAATTTACTTCATATACATGATATATTGTATTTCTCATTTGCTTGATCTTTGTATTAATTTTATTCGATTTCGATTTATCTGGATTCATTCTTTTTTTTTTTTCAAAAGCCCTCATATTTTTCAAATTAATAATTAATTATTGAGCTAAATTCCATTAATTAATTATTTTAATTTAGCAAAAATATTTCTCCTCAACAAGATTTTTTTTAATATTTTTAATTCATTTTATGCAAGTTTCTATTTGGATTATTTTCAGTATACTTTCCATATCTAAGTTTTGAGTTGTTTGTTTATTTTATAATTATTTTATAACAATTTACGCTTAGTTTATTTTATGGATATTTTCTGGATATAAAACATGAGCTGTTAGTTTTATGTCTTGTCTACAATTAATATTTTAATATCATTGTAGCTCTCTTTTTTTAATGCATTTTTATTTGCATTTTGTCAAGGGAGAAGAAATATTTGAGTTTTTTTTTATTATTATTTTTTATTATGTTTACGCATGAATATTGTTTATTATGTTTATACATGCATAATTAATGTTTAATTTATTCATGTATCACTTTCACTTAAGAATTATTTTGATATTTGATAAGACATGAATATTTTTTTAAGATTTTGTCTATCTTTGCTTTTTTCAAAGGAGGCAAAAATAATTGAGTTTACATGCATACTTAGTTAATTTCTTTTAAGGAAGAACTAAATAAACTAATAGGTTAGTAATATAAATCAATCCAATCAATATCCACTAATAGGTTAGTAATATAGCCTAAATGCTATCGTCGTACCAGTACGTACTCGGTCCTAGTGCTGCCCACTAGGTAACACATTCTATTGATATCCTTCATTATTATATAAAACATACATTCATAAACAAATGATGCATGATATTAAACAAAATAGCAACATAAACCATATATATACTAGAAATATACCAAAAATAAACTAGGTATGTTTCGGGTATATATATGTCAAATAAATTCAATTTATTTACAAAATAAACTATAAATATACTTAAAAACATCTTAAGAATAATTCATTAATAAAACATGCATATAATTTAAAATATACTAATAATATACCAAAAATAAACCTAAGCAATAATTAACTTATTTATGCATAATTCATAAAATAAGTCATACATTTCTAAAACATGCAATCCTAATACAAGTATATATAGAATAACAACTCACTGTTATTGCACTCCACGAGACGAGTCCGACAGGCTTGGTCCACTAGGCCTTGGTCTCGGCGCAACTAAACAAACAAATGACAACATGAATCAGAATAAATCTATCGACATTCTAGAGACTCAATCTAAGAATAGTGGACAAAAAATCAGAATAAGAATTTGACCAGACATCACGTTTTATGAGAATTCTACCAAAAATCTAGTAGAACCTCCCCTGTAAAATGGACATCTCTATACTCAAAGAGTAGAGTCGATCCTGCAAAGAAACACTTTTAATAGACACAGGCTCACAACCCCTCGGTCGGACTCCCAAATTACAATTCCACCGACCAAGGTTCACAATTCACGAAATAATTACAGAACACATGAAAAATACCAAAAATGCCCTTCATTTCTTAAAATATATAAATTTAGATATTTAAACGCTAAAAATAATTATTTTACCGATAAATGCATAAAAACCCTAATTTTAATAAAATATTATTAAAAATCGGTAATTCTCAATAAATTCATAGATATTGACCGAAATACATTTTATAAATCCAAATTACATAATTAACCCTAAAACATATAAAAATCGATAAAAACTCATTTATTTAGAAAAATAGTATATTATATATAATTTAAAAATAATTTACGAAAAATAGTTTTAATTAGTTAAAAATACTAAATAATTTGTAGAAATCATTTTTATACCTCAAATAACTATTAAAACCAATTTAATTACATTTTTAGCCAATTTAGTGTCAAATTACCAAAATATCCCTAGTTATGTAAATTCATTATAATTAATAAAAAAATTCACCAAAAATAATATAATTATCAAAAAATTAATTTCTTAATATATAATTCAATAATATCAATATTTATACTCAATTAATCAATTAATTTCAATAAAACACATAATTAACCTAATTTTCTAAAAATTACATAAACTAAATAAATTCATAATAATTATATAAAAATCAAAAAATTACAAATAAATTTCTAAAACTCATTTTAGCACCTATAAACACCATAAATCACAATTTCATAATTTAATTAATTAATTTTTGAAAATTAGAAAATATTAATAAAATAATCAAAAATTCACAAAAATCAAAATAATTCCCAAAAATTCTACAAAAATTCATAGAGGTAGATTAAGCTACAAGGATCAATGTTTGTGAAGGAATTTTACATGAATCAACCAAATCGAAGCTCAAAAAAATAAAAAACCCTAAATGGCCGAAATTGAAAATTCAAAACCTAGGAAAATCTAGACCATTTCTAGTGAAAAAAAGCTTGGAAATGGACTCAGTGGAGCTCAATGAAGAGATAGAGACCAGTGGGGCTCGAAACGGTGGTCGAAAAGTGCTTGAATAATGACAACTTTTGGCAATTCTCTGAAAATCCAGCCAAACCAAGCTGGAGAAGGAAGTTTAGGACGTTGGGAATGGCTGGAAGGGATGGTGGCATGCCAGGAGGCACACCGATGGGAAGAAATGGCATTGCAGCGGCTGGAATCGGTGAAGGGGCGATTGGGAGGAAGGAAGAAGATGGAATGGCAAACTTGTAATTATTGTAAACTTTATTTTAGTTAATAATATTATATGTATATATGTATATATATATCTTACTTTATATTATTTTAATATATTATATAATATACACAATAAATATGCACCATACACTTATTTTAATAATATATATACACATATACATATATGCACACTTAATTAATTAATATTAAAACTATATAATTTAATTTAATTAAATAAACCCTAATTTAATTTAAATGCATGTACGTATATATATTTTGTTTGACACTTTAAAATTATGCATGGACTCATGAAACTCCACAAAACTACTTAAAATAATTAATATTTAATTATTTATGTTTTAATTTCCCCGAAAATAAAATTTCCGAAAAAATTTTACGTAAAGGACTTAAAAATAATAAAAATAATTAAAAATGACTTCAATAAATAATAAACTCATTAAATAATCATAAATATATATAAAAATTATTAACACTGCATATCTCGATGCAGTTTAAAATTATTTAAAAACTTAGGATATTACAGTTCTTGATCTTTTATTCCCTCTGGTATTGTTGACTCCCTTAGGACTATTTCCCCTTATATTTTTCTCTTTTCTTTTTGTCTTTGATAAAGAGAGAGAAAAAGCTATGTGCTTAGGGGATAAATAATTGTGTTTGTATTTAAGATATGCTAAGTACCACATAATTATGTATGATTGATTGACTAGCTAAACTTTCTATAATCATGTGATGTTTCAATATAGTATATCTACTATTTTGTGATGCATTATAGTAGCACTATATGCATATATGTTTGAAATTATTTCCTTCATGTTGTCTAACATTTTTTAATGATCATATTGTCATTATTTGTTATGTTAGGTCATGTTCTTGATAATATTTTTATGTTGTCCTTATTCTTGACAAGAAGGATAATAAAATTTATTTATATTTCTTATCATGTCCAAAAAGGAGGAGAAATAAAGAAATATACTTTGTTAAAGGAATATATTTGTTAAACCCTTATACATGCTATGATAATTCATTTATATACTCTGATACATGATAAATATTGAAATTATGCATATGTTAAGGGGGAGCAAAATACTTTCTCATTTTGCATTTATTTAATTTAAAAGGGGGAGCTATTTTAATTAGCATGCTTATACATGTTATTTATTGTCACACTCACACACATTATTTATTATCTTTTAAAATTGGTTGTCAAAACCAAAAAGGGGGAGATTATTGACTATTTGCATGATCAAACTCCAAATTTTGGAATTTGACAAACAATTTTTATACTAATAATTTCAATTAAGTGTGTAAGGAATTATATACCAAACATATACCAAGCATATATACTTTTCAATGAATAATGATTTTTCGGGCAAGTTGAACCTCTAAGATTCAAGAAGGTTTTTGACATCTTTAAAGCTCTTAAATGAGAAAATGAGCCTTTTAATGTTTGAAGTAGACATCTTGAACTTTCTGAATTGGGCTTATTTGTCAAAATCCAAGTTCATTTGGTTATGCAAAGTTTCAGTCGAAATCCACATATACGTCTGCCATCTCAGACTGCACATTTCTTAATATTTTGGACATATCATGAGTTACAAAAGTTCAATTAAGGTGATTCAAAATGATATGAAAAGATAACTTAAATATCTACAACTTTCATAAAATAATTATAGGTAAACTCAAATTTTTTTAAAGAAAATCACAGCTTCAACTTATGTATAGCTGTCTAATAGTATTCTGCATTTCAGATTGCATAACTCTTAGTATTTTGGACATATCCTAAGCTAAAGAAGTTAAATTTAGGTGATTAAAAATGATATGGAAAGATAATTCAAATATGTACAGCTTTCATGAAGAAAGTATGGGCAAATTCAAATTTTTTCAGAAGCAAATCACGGCTTCAACTTGGGTATAGTTGTTTGATAGTATTCTGCATTTCAAATTGCATAGCTCTTAGTATTTTGGACATATCCTGATATATAGACATCCAATTTAGGTAATTCAAAATGATATGGAAAGATAATTCAAATATCTATAGCTTCTGTGAAGAAAATGTGGGCAAATTCAAACGTCTTAGGTAGCCAATCACAGTTTTAATTCATGAATAGCTGTTTGATAGCATCACTTTCAATGATTCAAAATATAGACATTGGACACATCATTTAAACCTCCAATAGCTATATTTTTAAGTATAAATACCTCTAGAGCTAAATGAAAGTTAAGAAACTTATTTATCATTCATTATTTTTTAAGCATTCATTGAGCTCTCAAATTCTCTTAAATAATTCTTTGTTTGTATAACTCTTGTGAGAGTTGGGTGTGTGTTAGACATATAATTTCTCTTCATCTTAAATCTTGGGTTAGATTAGAAGGGACGTGAGATTTATTTCTAAAGGAATTAGTTTAAGTGTTGTCCATTGAAACACTTGGGTTTTGATTTTTTGAGTGAGCCTTGAAAACTCATGTTGTAAGGTTATAAGAGTGAGTCATAAAACTCTTGTATAATCTCAATCTTATGAATAAGATTATGGGTGATTGAAAATCCTAACTTGTGGATAAGTTAGGTGGAGACGTAAAATTTTTGTGTTCCTCATTCTTCATTCTCAACTTCTATTTAATTCTTACAAAGAATTCTTTTAATTTCTCATTTTTATTTGATAGTCCTATTCACCCCCCTTTAGGACTCTTTTCAATAAATTAATAAATAGTTTTGTTATTTTTGTTTATTTTTTATTTTTTAATTTATGCATGTAAAGCAAATAATTAAGTAGTGAGAATTCAAAATTAAATTTTCTATAATAAAATATAAGTTTATTGCTTATTTTTATTTAATTAACATTATTGATACGTTCAAATAAACATGTACTTAATTATTTTTAGTTTGAGTTAAATATCATTTTGAAAATAATTTGATTTAAATATTTTAAATATAAATATTATACATAGAACTACAAATAAATATATCTTTTTACTATATTCATTTTAAATATAGTAATATGATTATTAATTAAAAACTAAAATTAATTAATTACTATAAATTTATCAATAAAAGAAAAATTATAAAATTTACATAATATGCAAATCAATTTAAATAATAAATACAATTTGATTAAATTAAATATTTTAAATATTTCAAAATAATAATTTAATCTAAAATAATAAGTAGATATCAATTTGAATGTATCAATTAAGTATTTATTACATAAAAATAAGTAATAAAATTTATATTTTATTTAATTAGAAAATTAATTTTGAATTCTTATTACTTAAATATTTGATTTACATGCATCAATTGAAAATTATCAATTAAATAAAAATAACAAAATTATGTATCAATTTGTCAACATTAATAGGTCGTGTTTAATTGTAAAAAAAATGTCAAAGGTCGTATATTTGTAAATTGTCAAAACGATGCATGATATGTTTTGACGTGGCGTTTATGTGGATCAACTTTAATTTTCCGGCGGCTACATTAGTAAAGTTTCATCAGATTTTCAACTGATATATGAAATTACAAAAATTGATAAATGGCATTGCTAAAATTAAAAAGATGTGTTAAAATTGCAAAAACAAGTCTTGATTTTTTTTTTAATTTACCCCTTTTTTTTTCTATACTGTAATAGAAGTTTAAGATATTGGGAGTTATGTATCGATGGGTTGTTAATTTTTTTATTATAAAAATAATTAAACTTACATTAATATTAATTAAGGGTAATCATTACTTTACAAAAGCAAAAATCATAGAATTTGAAAAAAAAAATTATAAACAGGTTGAGTACACTAATTTTAAGGGTCAATTACTATTTGATCCCTGAAATTTTGTGTATTGTATTAAGTGGTCCCTTATTTTTAAAAATTATATTTATTCATCTATCACTTTTGATTCCGTTACATTAAATAATACTTATGTCAATATTTTCACTATTTTCTTGAAATTAAATGAGAAAAATAAATGTAAAATAGAAAATAAAAATAAAAAAGTCATAAATACCCTTTTAATTATTATATGTATCATTCCATTTTTATATGACCATTAACCAAGAACCCCACCACCATCATTGCCATTACCACCATCATTGCTACTACCACCACCATGTTTCTTTATCTGCCTCCACCTCCATCTCCACGTTAACTGCCACTGCACCTTAGTTTGTTGATTCGTTGAGCTAATAAGCTACTTAAACGATTATAGGTAAGCATAGTGGTGGATGCTTGTGACATCCATGGTTGAAAAAAACAAACCAATTGCCGGTAAGGAGGAGATGCGTACAGGATTCGTACAACCAAAGAATGGGAAAAATTGTAGAAAAATGAATCTCTATTTGGTGGAGATCTTGACAAATCTGTCGATTTCATCCACCTCAACCATCTCTATTAACATCAAAATAAAAAATGTACAAAATAAACAACAACAAAGTTAATAAATCAATGAGAAAAAATATGTAATATCCCGTGTTTTTAAACATTTTTATACTGCATCGGGATATGCAGTGTTAATAATTTTTGTGTATATATTATGATATTTTTACGAGTTGATGTGTATTTAAAACCTATTTTAATTATTGTATATTATTTAAAGTCCTTTACGTAAAATTTTTCCGGGACTTGCATTTTTGGGGAAATTTTCACGTAAATAATTTATTATTAATTATATTAAATAGATTTACGGACTTGCATGAACTCATACGTATTTTTAAATTACTAAATAAAACCTATGTGTGTATATATTTATTTAATTAGGGTTTAATTTATTACCCTAATATTTTATTATTTGTTTATTAATTTTATTGTTATTTAATTATTTTATTTATTATTAAATTTTAAATTATTATAATAATGTGTGGTGTGTGATTTTTTCCAAATATTTTATTAAAATTATTTTTTCTTTTTCTTTTCTTTTTCTTTTTTTTTCTTTCTTTTTCTTTTTCTTTTCTTTTCTTTTCCTTTTCTTTTCTTCTTCTTCCTTCTTCTCCCTGAGCCCATCCCTTCTCCCCCTCCCGCTGCAAATCCCGACCACCTACCGTCAGTGTGCCACCAGCAGCTCCGCCCTCCCCAGCTAGCTGCTCCACTGCCCCTAGCTTCCTTCCCCGGCGTCGGCTACCTCCAGTTCCACCATTTTTGGTCGAAACTTCCCTCCTCACCGTTCACCAACTTCCCGACCACCAAATCTAGTGATTCCAGTGTCGTTGGACTCCCTAGCCTCCATAGAAGACGATTCCAAACTTTGTTTAAGCTTAAAACTCATTTTGGTAAGGTTTTTCTCAATTATTCAATTCGGCCATCTTAGGGTTTTTGAATTTTTTTTGAGCTTAAAATGGTTGATTCATGAAAAGTCACTTAACAAATGTTGTTCCCCTTAGCTTAATATACATGTATGAATTTTTGTAGAATTTTTGGAGATTATTTTGATTTTTGGGTATTTTTAAATATTTTAATATTATTTTCTAATTTTCGGAATTTAATTAATTAAATTATGAAATTGTGTTCTATGATAAATATAGGTGTTTAAATGAATTATAGAAATTTATTTGGAATTTTTATGAATTTATAAGTATTTATTTTGAATTATTTGAGTTTATGTAATTTTAGGAAAATTAGGTTAATTATGTTTTTAATTAAAATTAATTTTTAAATTGAGTTTAATTATTAATATTATTGATAAATATGTTGAGAAAATTAATTTTGGATAATTATACTATTTTTGGTGAATTTTTGAAGTAATTATAGTATATTTATATATATATGGGTATTTTGGTAATTTTACACAAAATTGGCTAAAAATGTAATTTAATTGGTTTTAATAGTTATTTAAGGTATAAAAATGATTTCTACAAATTATTTAGTATTTTTAACTAATTAAAATTATTTTTCGTGAATTATTTTCAATTATATATATAATATACGATTTTACTAATAAAATGAGTTTTTATCGATTTTTATTGTGTTTAAAGGTTAATTATGTAATTTTTACCTATAAAATGAATTTCTATGTTATAAGGGCATTTTTGGTAATTCTGAATTATTCTGTGATTGTGGACCCCGGTCGATAGACTGTAGTTTGGAGTCCGATCGAGAGGTTGTGGATGAATTGTTGAGCTTGTTTCGAAGTGTGTTTCTTTGCAGGGTCGGCTCTACTCTTCGAGTAGAGAGATGTCCATTTTACAGGGGAGGTTCTGCCAAATTTTTGGTAGAATTCTCGTAAAATGTGATGTCCGGTCGAACCCCAATTTCGATTCTGTGTTTAATATTCTAAACCGAGTTTCTAGGGTTTTCTGTTAGGGTTATTCTGATTTCTGTCGTTATTAATTATTTAGTTGTGCCGAGACCGAGGCCTAGTGGACCAGGCCCGTCGGATCCATCTCGTGGAGCGCACTAAGTGTGAGTTACTATTTTATATATATATGCTTTAGGATGCATGATTTTAGAAATATATGTTTTATTTTGATTAAATATACATAAATAATGTGATTAGTATTTAAGTATATCTTTAGTTTATTTTTGGTTTATTTTCGGTATATATTAAATTATATGCATGTTTTATTAATAAATTATATTTAAAATGTTTTTAAATATATTTCTAGCTTAATTTATAATTTAATTGGATTTGTTTGATGTATATATACTCGAAATATACCTAGTTTACTTTTGGTATATTTCCAGTATATATATATGGTTTATAATGTTATTTTATTTAATTTCATGCATCATTTATTTGTGAATGAATGTTTTATATTTATTAATGAAGGATATCAATAAAACGTGCTACCTAGTGGGCAGCACTAGGACCGAGTACGTACCGGTGTGCTTATAGCATTTAGGCTATATTACTAACCAGTTTGAGGATTTTGATTGGAATTGATTTATCTGATGTGTGAGAAGTGATTTGGGTGTGATTGCTGGAGCTCGGTTGACCTAGTGTCTCGGGGTCAATCACACTGACAGCCAGACTGTTGGAGCTCGGTCGACTTAGTGTGTAATATCCCGTGTTTTTAAAATATTTTTACACTGTACCGGGATATACAGTGTTAATAATTTGTGTATATATATGCGATATTTTTACGAGTTAATATGTATTTAAAACCTATTTTAATTACTGTGTATTATTTCCAGTGTTTTATGTAAAATTTTCCCGGGACTTGCATTTTCGGGGAAATTTTCACGTAAACAATGTATTATTAATTATTTTAAATGTATTTTCGGACTTGCATGAACTCATACGTATTTTTAAAATACTAAATAAAGCCTATGTGTGTAAATATTTATTTAATTAGGGTTTAATATATTACCCTAATATTTTATTATTTATTTATTAATTTATTGTTATTTAATTATTTTATTTATTATTAAATTATTAAAATTATTTTATTATTATTTTATTATTTTCTTTTCTTTTTCTTTTTCTTTTTTTTTTTCTTTTTTTCTTTTTCTTTTCTTTTTCTTTTCTTTCTTTTTCTTTTTCTTCTTCTTCTTCTTCTTTCTTTCCCTCCCGCGCCCGACCACCACCCACCCTTCCCCTCACCGTCTGCAACTCCGATCACCTACCGTCAGTGTGCCTCCCGGCTTGCCACTGCCGTTCCCAGCCGTCCCCCGCCACCAGCAGCTCCTTTCCCTGGCACCGGCAGCCCCATTTTCCTCTTTTGGCCGAAAATCGTCCCTTTACCGTTTCTCCCATTTTCGGCCACCATTTTCGACACCGCTGGTCTCTTTCTTCTCCTTGAGCTCCGGTGAGTGTGATTCTAGCTTTGGTTTGAGCTTAAATGGTCTAGATTTGCTTAGGTTTTGAATTTTCCAATTCGGTCACATTAGGGTTTTTGATTTTTTTGAGCTTTGAATTGATTGATTCATGAAAACTCCCTTCACAAATGTTGTTCCTAGTAGATTAATCTACATGTATGAATTTTTGTGGAATTTTTGGAGATTATTTGGATTTTTGGGTATTTTTAAATATTTTAATATTATTTTCTAATTTTCGGAAATTAATTATTTAAATTATGAAATTGGAGTTTATGGTTAAATCAGGTGTTGAAATGAATTATCGGAATTTATTTGGAATTTTTAAGAATTTCTAAGTATTTATTTTGAATTATTGAAGTTTATGTAAATTTGAAAAATTAGGTTAAATGTGTTTTTAATTGAATTTAATTGGTTAATTGAGTTTAATTATTAATATTATTGATAAATATGTTGAGAAAATTAATTTTGGATAATTGTATAATTTTTGGTGAATTTTTGAAGTAATTTTAGTATATTTATATATATAGGGGTATTTTGGTAATTTTACCCTAAATTGGCTAAAAATGTAATTTAATTGATTTTAATAGTTATTTAAGGTATAAAAATGATTTATACAAATTATTTAGTATTTTTAACTAATTAAAACTATTTTTCGTGAATTATTTTCAATTATATATATAATATACGGTTTTTCAAATAAAATGAGTTTTTATCGGTTTTTATAGTGTTTAAAGGTTAATTATGTAATTTCTACTTATAAAATGAATTTCTATGCTGTAAGGATATTTTTGGTATTTTCGAAATTATTCTGTGTTTGTGGACCCCGGTCGGTGGACTGTAGTTTGGAGTCCGACCGAGGGGTTATGGATTTGTGTTGAGCTTATATTTCGAAGTGTGTTTCTTTGCAGGGTCGGCTCTACTCTTTTGAGTAGAGAGATGTCTGTTTTACAAGGGAGATTCTGTCGAATTTTCGATAGAATTCTCGTAAAACGTGATATCCAGTCGAACCCTAATTCTGTTTCCGTATTTAAATACTCTAGATTGAATTCTAGGATTTCTGTTAGGTTTATTCTAATATCTGTCGTTATTGTTTGTTTAGTTGCGCCGAGACCGAGGGCTAGTGGACCAGGCCCGTCGGACCTGTCTCGTGGAGCGCATTAGGTGAGTTACTATACTATATATATATGCTTTAAGATACATGATTTAGAAATGCATGTTTTATTTTGATTAAATATGCATAAATAATGTGATTTGTATTTAAGTATATTTTTAGTTTATTTTTGGTTTATTTTTGGTATATAATAAATTATATACATGTTTTGTAAATAAAATATATTTAAAATGTTTTTAAATATATTTTTAGTTTAATTTATGATTTGACTGGATTATTTAACGTATATATACTCGAAATATACCTGGTTTACTTTTGGTATATTTCTGGTATATATATGGGTTATATTGTTATTTCATTTACATTCATGCATCATTTATTTTTATGAATGAATGTTTTATATTTATTAATGAAGGATATCGATAGAATGTGCTACCTAGTGGGCAGCACTAGGACCGAGTACGTACCGGTACGCCTATAGTATTTAGGCTATAATACTAACCATTTGTGGATATTGATTGATTATGATTATTGGATGTATGAGATATGGTTTGGAGGTGTGATTGCTGGAGCTCGGTTGACCTAGTGTCTCGGGGCCAATCACACTAGCAGTCAGACTGCTGGAGCTCAGTTGACTTAGTGTCTCGGGGCCAGTCTACTGTCTAAATGGATTAAGTGGATATCTTTGGATTAAATGAGCCTGTATGGCTAGAGTGTTGTCTAACACTATTTCTGAGGTTGCGATATTCCAGGGTTCTATGTGATCCTTCATAAAAGATGATTTTCAATAAAATATACAAAATGAAATTTATTGCATCTGTGTGTATTTGCCTGTATATATATTAGATATATATATTGTTGACTGTATGCATTATCATTTAGTGTGTGTAATATCCCGTGTTTTTTTAAAATATTTTTTTCACTGTACCGGGATATACAGTGTCAATAATTTTTATGCATTATACGATGTTTTTATGAGTTGATATGTATTTTAAACCTATTTTAATTATTGTCTATTATTTTCAGTATTTTACGTAAAATTTTCCCGGGACTTTCATTTTCGGGGAAATTTCCACGTAAACAATGTATTATTAATTATTTTAAATGTATTTACGGGTTTGCATGAACTCATACATATTTTTAAATTATTAAATAAAGCTTGTGTGTGTATATTTATTTAATTAGGGTTTATTATTACCCTAATATTTTATTATTTATTTATTATTATTTGATTATTTTATTTATTATTAAATTATTAAAATTTATTATTTTTTTTCTTTTTTCTTTTTTTTTTCTTTTTCTTTTCCTTTTTCTTTCTTTTTCTTTTCCTTTCTCTTTCCTTTTTCTTTCTTTTTCTTTTTCTTCTTCTTCTTCTTCTTCTTCCCGTGGGTGCCGCCGGACCACCATTTCTTCCCACCGTCGTTTCTCCCTCCTCCGGCCACCGTTTTCGACACCGCCGGTCTCTATCTTCTCCTTGAGCTCCGGTGAGTGTTATTCTAGCTTTGGTTTGAGCTAAAATGGTCTAGAATTGCTTAGGTTTTGATTTGAAGTTTTCGGCCACTTTTGGTTTTCGATTTTTTTGAGCTTCAATTTGGATGATTCATGGAAACTTCCTTCACAAATGTTGTTCCTGGTAGCTTAATCTTCATGTTTGAATTTTTGTATAATTTTTGGAGGTTGTTTGGATTTTTGGGTATTTTTGAATATTTTAATATTATTTTCGAATTTTCGGAAATTAATTATTTAAATTATGAAATTGAAGTTTATGGTTGAATTAGGTGTTGAAATGAATTATAGGAATTTATTTGGAATTTTTATGAATTTCTAAGTATTTATTTTTAATTATTGAAGTTTATGTGATTTTGTAAAATTAAGTTAATTGTGTTTTAAATTGAATTTAATTGGTTAATTGAGTTTAATTATTGATATTATTGATAAATATGTTGAGAAAATTAATTTTGGATAATTGTATGATTTTTGGTGAATTTTTGAAGTAATTTAGGTATATATATATATATAGGGGTATTTTGGTAATTTTACCCTAAATTGTCTAAAAATGTAATTTAATTGGTTTTAATATTTATTTAAGGTATAAAATGATTTCTACAAATTATTTAGTATTTTTAACTAATTAAAACTATTTTTCGGGAATTATTTTCAATTATATATATAATATACGGTTTTTCTAATAAAATGAATTTTAATCGATTTTTTACAGTGTTTCAAGATTTATTATGTAATTTCTACGTATGAAATGTATTTTTATGATTTAAGGATATTTTTGGTATATTTGAATATATATTCTGTGTTTGTGGACCCCGGTCGACAGATTGTAGTCTGGAGTCCGACCGAGGGGTTGTGATTGATTGTGGTGTTTATTTTTTAAGTGTATTTTCTTTGCAGGGTCGGCTCTACTCTTTTGAGTAGAGAGATGTCCGTTTTACAGGGGAGGTTCTGTCGAATTTCTGGTAGAATTCTCGTAAAACGTGATATCCAGTCGAACCCTAATTTTCGATTCTGTGTTGAATACTCTAGATTTAATTCTAGGATTTCTGTTAGGGTTATTCTGATATCGATTAATTATTTCTTGTTTAGTTGCGCCCAGACCGAGGGTTAGTGGACCAGACCCGTCGGACCTGTCTCGTGGAGCGCATTAGGTGAGTTACTATATTATATATATATGCTTAGGATGCATGATTTAGAAAATGCATGTTTTATTTTGACTAAATATGCATAAATAACATGATTTATATTCAAGTATATTTTTGGTATATTTTTGGTATATAATAAATTATATACATGTTTTATTAATAAAATATATTTAAAATGTTTTTAAATATATTTTTAGTTTAATTCATGATTTGATTGAATTTATTTGACGTATATATACTCAAAATATACCTAGTTTATGTTTGGTATATTTTCGGTATATATATGGTTTATATTGTTGATTTATTTAAATTCATGCATCATGTATTTGTGAATGAATGTTTTATTATTTATTACTGAAGGATATCAATAGAACGTGCTACCTAGTGGGCAGCACTAGGACCGAGTACGTACCGGTACGCCTATAGCTTTAGGCTATATTACTAACTATTTGTGGATATTGATTTGATTATGATTATTGATATGTGAGATGTGGTTTGTGGGTGTGATTGCTGGAGCTCGGTTGACCAAGTGTCTCGGGGCCAATCACACTGGCAGTCAGACTGCTGGAGCTCGGTTGACTTAGTGTCTCGGGGCCAGTCTACTGTCCATATGGATTAAGTGGATATATTTGGAATCAGTGAGCCTGTATGGCTAGAGTGTTGTTTAACACTATTTTTCTGAGGTTGCGATATTCTAGGGTTCTATGTGATCCTTCATAAATTGGGATTTTTCAGTAAAATATATAAAATGATTTTTCTGCATCTGTATGAACTTGCCTGTATATATACATATTACTCATATACTGTTGACTGTATGCATTATCACTTAGAGTGTATGTATATATACTATAGTAATTCACTCAGTGAGGTCTGACTCCCCTCCGTTGACTATTTTTCAGGAGAGTCAACTTCCTCAGACCTCAGTAGCAGGTCGATACGCCGGATTTCTTCCGCCCCGGCTTCTTTATGTAAATTGTCTACTTGAGTCTTATTTATTTTATCTAGACACTGCAGTAGTTGTAAATTAAAGTATTGGATTTTATGTATTTGTTTTAAAGAGATGTATTATGTTAAAACTGGATTTGTATAAAGATTATACATTTATGAGATTATATATGTGATGTGATGAGTTTTGAATTGAATCCAGTTGACATGGATGATATTGTAATATTTATGATTTTATTTTCCGCTGCATATTATATTTTTATTGTTATTATTGCATATTTATTTTATTTTTAGGCTTGCTACGGGTTCCGGATTCGAAAGAATTCCCGTTCCCTAGCGCCGGTCATGGCCCCTGTTTTGGGTCGTGACAAAGTTGGTATCAGAGCGAAGTTCGTTTCTGAGTGGAGTTCTATGTCAGGGCTTAGTTATGTGAGTTGTGGCCCTAGTTTTAAAGTTGTGTTTTCTGTTGGACTACTGCAGTGTATTAGGTTCGAGTATGTCTTGATGAGTATTCCTTGCTGTAGTTTTCAGTGTTATTCCTCCGTTGTCTGTTTTGTCTGAATCTTTCCGTTTATCTTTTCAGAATGAGGAGGCGAGCGCGTGTCGCTCCACCGGTCGTTGAGGCCGAGGATGATGAGTCTTTTCAGGACGAGGTTTTACCTCCTGAGCCGCCAGTTAGACGTAGAGGTCGTGGCAGGGGTAGACCTCGAGGAGCGGCAGATCGTCGTAGGCAGAGAGAGTTACAGGATGAGGAGCCTGTTGAGCCTGAGTTTGATGTTCCTGTTCCTCCTGTTGTTCAGCCTGTTCAGCCTGCCTATCAGCAGGGTATGTCTGACCCTGAGGCAGCTTTGTTCTATGCCAGAGTTGGCAGGATTGCGTTTGATGGTACTTCTGATCCTTTAGATTTTCTGCATGCGATTGAGACTAGGACTCGGACTGCTCATACTGAGTACCAGAGGATCATGATCGTTGAGTTATCTGTCGAGGGACCAGCTTTGGATTGGTTTATTCAGATGATCCAGCCCTATATGATGACGATGCCATGGGCTCAGTTTCGAGAGCGATTCATGAGGAGATTTTGTCTAGAGCCTCTTCGTTTGAGCTATCGTCTTCGTTTGACCAGTATTTCTCGTGGAGATCGATCAGTAGAGGAGTATACCCGAGAGTTCCTTCGTCTGGGTAGATATGCTGAGGATCTGATGCGAGATCAGTATTTCGCTGTTACTACCTATGTCACTGGTTTGGGTTCAGCTTTTGCTGGTATGCCTACAGCAGGTCTTACTCTGGAGTCGGTGATTGAGCTAGCTAAGGAGATCGAGCTGAGGTTAGTTAGGCAGGGAGCGATGCCTGATTATTACCAGTTGGGAGTTCAGTCGAGTGGATTGCAGGCTACTCCATATTCGAGTTTTCATGTTGGTTCGAGTAGTCAGCAGCGAGGTTCGGACTCAGCAGAGTCAGAGACAGCAGCAGCGAGTGCATCGGAGCAGTAGACATGGTCGTGGAGGTCAGCGTAGATCGTTCAGATTTGGGTCAGGTGCTTCGAGCAGCAGCAGTGGTCGTAGTTCTGGGATCAGCGGCCAGTGTTTGTCAGACTTGTGGTAGAGTCCATCAGGGACCGTGTTATCTGACACCGTTGACATGTTTCAGATGCGGGCAGACAGGACATTTTGCTAGATCGTGTCCCTTATTCTGGGTATCAGCGAGCAGCAGATTCCGCGATTCCCACAGCAGTCGATTGCTAGTGCAGCACCCGTGCCATTTCAGTTACCACCAGCTCAGCATCAGAGTTCTACTCAGTTTGTTCCACAGCGAGTCGTGGTAGAGGTACGAGAGGAGGTACCCGAGGTGTTGGCCAGGCTTCTACCAGTCAAGCAGAGAGGTCGAGGCCAGGCCAGAGTCTTCCATCTGACTCAGCAGGATGCTCAGGCATCTAATGCAGTCGTGGCAGGTATTCTTTCTGTTTGTTACCTGGATGCTTTGGTTTTGTTTGATCCGGGTGCCACGCATTCGTTTGTTTCTCCTATTTTACTTCTAAATCTTGTTGGCAAGCTTCGAGGATGGCTTTTCCTTTGTCTGTTGCCACTCCTCTGAGTGATTCTTTGACGCCCGATATTGTTCTTTCTGGTTGTCCAGTTCTCGTGGGAGATAGAGAATTACCCGTTGATTTGATTTTGTTGGATGTGATGGAGTTTGATGTTATTTTGGAATGGATTGGTTGTCTCAGCACTATGCCGTGGTTGATTGCAGGAATAAGGAGGTGATTTTCAGAATTCCTGGTGAAGTAGAATTTAAGTTTGTTGGTGACAGGAGTTCAGCACCTCAGAATCTTATTTCTGTTATTTCAGCTAGGAAGTTGTTGAGGAAAGGTTGTCAGGGTATTTGGCATTGGTCATAGGGATACGTCAGTGGAGAAGTTGTCACTCACAGATGTTCCTGTTGCTTGTGAGTTTCCTGATGTTTTTCCCGAGGAGTTGCCAGGTTTACCACCTCATAGAGAGATTGAGTTCTGTATAGATGTGGTTCCAGGTATTACTCCTATATCTATGCCACCCTATCGTATGGCTCCTGCAGAGTTGAGAGAGTTGAAGGAGCAGTTGCAAGAGTTGTTGGAGAAAGGTTTGATCAGACCTAGTGTTTCTCCTTGGGGTTGCACCAGTCTTGTTTGTGAAGAAGAAGGATGGTACCCTGAGACTGTGCATTGACTACAGAGAGCTTAAATAAGGTGACAGTGAAGAACAAGTATCCTCTCCCGAGGATAGATGATTTGTTTGATCAGCTACAGGGTGCACAATTCTTTTCTAAGGTTGACTTGAGGTCGGGTTATCATCAGCTGCGGATCAGTGAAGCTGATATTCCTAAGACAGCATTCCGCACTCGATATGGTCATTATGAGTTTCTGGTGATGTCTTTTGGTTTGACTAATGCACCAGCAACTTTTATGGACCTGATGAACAGAGTATTCCGACCGTATGTGGATCAGTTTGTGGTAGTCTTCATTGATGATATACTGGTATATTCGAGGAGTATGGAAGAGCACGTATATCATTTGAGGATTGTACTACAGACACTGAGAGATCATCGCTTTATGCTAAATTCTCGAAGTGTGATTTCTGGATGGAGAGTGTTTCTTTTCTTGGACACGTAGTGTCTAAAGAAGGTATTCAGGTTGATCCACAGAAGATTGAAGCAGTATCTGAGTGGCCTAGACCTACTTCTGTTACTGAGATTCGGAGTTTTCTGGGTTTAGCCGGGTATTATAGGCGGTTTGTGCAGGATTTTTCCAGGATAGCAGCCCCTATGACTCGCTTGACTCAGAAGAATGTTAGATTCGAGTGGTCAGAAGCTTGTGAGAATAGTTTTCAGTTGTTGAAGGAGAAGTTGACCACAGCGCCAGTATTAGCTTTGCCTAATAGTGTGGATAAGTTCACAGTTTACTGTGATGCCTCTAGAATTGGTCTTGGTTGTGTGTTGATGCAGAATGGAAGGGTGATAGCCTATGCTTCGAGGCAGTTGAAGAAGCATGAGCAAGAACTATCCTACACATGATCTAGAGATGGCTGCAGTGATCTTTGCTTTGAAGATTTGGAGACATTATTTGTACGGGGTGACTTGTGAGATATTTAACTGATCACAAGAGCCATAAGTACCATTTTCCAGCAGCGAGATCTGAATCTGAGGCAGAGAAGATGGTTGGAACTGTTGAAGGATTATGATTGTGAGATTCTTTACCATCCGGGGGTAAAGCTAATGTGGTAGCAGATGCCTTGAGTAGGAAGTCCTCAGGTAGTCTTGCTCACATAAGTGTTGAGAGGAGACCAATTGATCCAGGAATTGCATCTGATGGTGGATCAAGGTCTGATGATGAAGATCAGTAGAGTCGGGTGGACTATAGCTCAGTTTAAAGTACGATCTGTACTAAGGGATAGGATTAAAGCAGCTCAGAGCCGAGATCCTATCTAAAAGAGCTTGCAGAGAATGTCAGAGCAGGGAAGTTCACTGATTTCACACTCGATGATGATGGTGTGTTGTGGATCAGTGGTAGATTGTGTGTTCCTGATGTGGATGATTTGAGAGAGGAGATTTTAGAGGAAGCACATTCTACAGCCTACAGCGTTCATCCTGGTGTTACTAAGATGTACCACAGTATCAGAGATCTATACTGGTGGGATGGATTGAAGAAGGATGTTGCTGATTATGTTGCTAAGTGCTTGACGTGTCACCAAGTTGAAAGCCGAACATCAGAAGCCTTCTGGGAAGCTTCAGCCTCTTCCTATTCCCGAGTGGAAGTGGGAAAGGATAGCTATGGATTTTGTGGTTGGTTTACCTCGTTCGAAGGATGGATACGATTCCATCTGGGTGATGGTAGACAAATTGACGAAGTCTGCACATTTCTTGCCTGTGAAAGCCACATATTCAGTTGCTAGATTGGCGAAGTTGTACGTGAAGCATATTGTATGCCTTCATGGAGTACCTATGTCCATTGTGTCAGATAGAGGTTCGGTGTTTACTTCTCGTTTTTGGCAGAAGTTGCAGGAAGCGATGGGCACTAGGTTGGATTTCAGTACTGCTTTTCATCCTCAGACAGATGGTCAGTCTGAGAGGACGATCCAGACACTGGAAGATATGTTGAGGATGTGTGTCTTGGATTTGGGAGGTAGCTGGGATGATCATTTGTCGCTTGTTGAGTTTGCATATAATAACAGCTACCATAGCAGTATTGGCATGGCACCATATGAGGCGTTGTATGGAAGGAAAGTGTAGATCCCGTTGAGTTGGGATGAGATCGGTGAGAGAGCTTTGACTGGACCAGAGATGGTTCAGGATGCTGCAGAGAAAGTCGCCGTGATCAAGCGTAGATTAGAGACCGCAGTTAGCAGACAGAAGAGTTTATGCGGATCCTAGGCGCAGAGATGTGGAGTTTCAGGTTGGAGATTTCGTTTTTTCTGAAAGTATCTCCGATGAAGGGTGTGATGAGATTTGGCAGGAAGGGTAAGTAGCACCGAGATATATTGGACCGTTTGAGATTCTGGAGAGAGTTGGCACTGTTGCATATCGGTTGATTTGCCTCCGAGTATGTCACAGGTGCATCCAGTATTTCATATCTCGATGTTGAGGAAGTATATCTCAGATCCTTCACATGTGTTGCAACCTGACAGTGTGGAAGTGAGTGAAGATTTGACGTTTGTGGAAGAACCTGTGGCGATCGTTGATTATCAAGTTCGACAGTTGAGATCGAAGCAGATTCCGATGGTCAAGGTTTTGTGGCGTAGCGACAGAGTTGAAGAGCATACGTGGGAGACTGAAGTGAGATGCGGCTTCTTACCCGTATCTCTTTCCTCCTGATTCTGTAATCTTGTTTTTAGAATTCGGGGACGAATTCTTGTAAGGGGGGAAGACTGTAATATCCGTTGTTTTTTTAAAATATTTTTTTCACTGTACCGGGATATACAGTGGTCAATAATTTTTATGCATTATACGATGTTTTTATGAGTTGATATGTATTTTTAAACCTATTTTAATTATTGTCTATTATTTTCAGTATTTTACGTAAAATTTTCCCGGGACTTTCATTTTCGGGGAAATTTCCACGTTAAACAATGTATTATTAATTATTTTAAATGTATTTACGGGTTTGCATGAACTCATACATATTTTTAAATTATTAAATAAAGCTTGTGTGTGTATATTTATTTAATTAGGGTTTATTATTACCCTAATATTTTATTATTTATTTATTATTATTTGATTATTTTATTTATTATTAAATTATTAAAATTTATTATTTTTTTTCTTTTTCTTTCCTTTTTCTTTCTTTTTCTTTTCCTTTCTCTTTCCTTTTTCTTTCTTTTTCTTTTTCTTCTTCTTCTTCTTCTTCTTCCCGTGGGTGCCGCCGGACCACCATTTCTTCCACCGTCGTTTCTCCCTCCTCCGGTCACCGTTTTCGACACCGCCGGTCTCTATCTTCTCCTTGAGCTCCGGTGAGTGTTATTCTAGCTTTGGTTTGAGCTAAAATGGTCTAGAATTGCTTAGGTTTTGATTTGAAGTTTTCGGCCACTTTTGGTTTTCGATTTTTTTGAGCTTCAATTTGGATGATTCATGGAAACTTCCTTCACAAATGTTGTTCCTGGTAGCTTAATCTTCATGTATGAATTTTTGTATAATTTTTGGAGGTTGTTTGGATTTTTGGGTATTTTTGAATATTTTAATATTATTTTCGAATTTTCAGAAATTAATTATTTAAATTATGAAATTGAAGTTTATGGTTGAATTAGGTGTTGAAATGAATTATAGGAATTTATTTGGAATTTTTATGAATTTCTAAGTATTTATTTTTAATTATTGAAGTTTATGTGATTTTGTAAAATTAAGTTAATTGTGTTTTAAATTGAATTTAATTGGTTAATTGAGTTTAATTATTGATATTATTGATAAATATGTTGAGAAAATTAATTTTGGATAATTGTATGATTTTTGGTGAATTTTTGAAGTAATTTAGGTATATATATATATATAGGGGTATTTTGGTAATTTTACCCTAAATTGTCTAAAAATGTAATTTAATTGGTTTTAATATTTATTTAAGGTATAAAATGATTTCTACAAATTATTTAGTATTTTTAACTAATTAAAACTATTTTTCGGGAATTATTTTCAATTATATATATAATATACGGTTTTTCTAATAAAATGAATTTTAATCGATTTTTTACAGTGTTTCAAGATTTATTATGTAATTTCTACGTATGAAATGTATTTTTATGATTTAAGGATATTTTTGGTATATTTGAATATATATTCTGTGTTTGTGGACCCCGGTCGACAGATTGTAGTCTGGAGTCCGACCGAGGGGTTGTGATTGATTGTGGTGTTTATTTTTGAAGTGTATTTTCTTTGCAGGGTCGGCTCTACTCTTTTGAGTAGAGAGATGTCCGTTTTACAGGGGAGGTTCTGTCGAATTTCCGGTAGAATTCTCGTAAAACGTGATATCCAGTCGAACCCTAATTTTCGATTCTGTGTTGAATACTCTAGATTTAATTCTAGGATTTCTGTTAGGGTTATTCTGATATCGATTAATTATTTCTTGTTTAGTTGCGCCGAGACCGAGGGTTAGTGGACCAGGCCCGTCGGACCTGTCTCGTGGAGCGCATTAGGTGAGTTACTATATTATATATATATGCTTAGGATGCATGATTTAGAAAATGCATGTTTTATTTTGACTAAATATGCATAAATAACATGATTTATATTCAAGTATATTTTTGGTATATTTTTGGTATATAATAAATTATATACATGTTTTATTAATAAAATATATTTAAAATGTTTTTAAATATATTTTTAGTTTAATTCATGATTTGATTGAATTTATTTGACGTATATATACTCAAAATATACCTAGTTTATGTTTGGTATATTTTCGGTATATATATGGTTTATATTGTTGATTTATTTAAATTCATGCATCATGTATTTGTGAATGAATGTTTTATTATTTATTACTGAAGGATATCAATAGAACGTGCTACCTAGTGGGCAGCACTAGGACCGAGTACGTACCGGTACGCCTATAGCTTTAGGCTATATTACTAACTATTTGTGGATATTGATTTGATTATGATTATTGATATGTGAGATGTGGTTTGTGGGTGTGATTGCTGGAGCTCGGTTGACCAAGTGTCTCGGGGCCAATCACACTGGCAGTCAGACTGCTGGAGCTCGGTTGACTTAGTGTCTCGGGGCCAGTCTACTGTCCATATGGATTAAGTGGATATATTTGGAATCAGTGAGCCTGTATGGCTAGAGTGTTGTTTAACACTATTTTTCTGAGGTTGCGATATTCTAGGGTTCTATGTGATCCTTCATAAATTGGGATTTTTCAGTAAAATATATAAAATGATTTTTCTGCATCTGTATGAACTTGCCTGTATATATACATATTACTCATATACTGTTGACTGTATGCATTATCACTTAGAGTGTATGTATATATACTATAGTAATTCACTCAGTGAGGTCTGACTCCCCTCCGTTGACTATTTTTCAGGAGAGTCAACTTCCTCAGACCTCAGTAGCAGGTCGATACGCCGGATTTCTTCCGCCCCGGCTTCTTTATGTAAATTGTCTACTTGAGTCTTATTTATTTTATCTAGACACTGCAGTAGTTGTAAATTAAAGTATTGGATTTTATGTATTTGTTTTAAAGAGATGTATTATGTTAAAACTGGATTTGTATAAAGATTATACATTTATGAGATTATATATGTGATGTGATGAGTTTTGAATTGAATCCAGTTGACATGGATGATATTGTAATATTTATGATTTTATTTTCCGCTGCATATTATATTTTTATTGTTATTATTGCATATTTATTTTATTTTTAGGCTTGCTACGGGTTCCGGATTCGAAAGAATTCCCGTTCCCTAGCGCCGGTCATGGCCCCTGTTTTGGGTCGTGACAGTGTGTATGTATATGTATTATAGTAATTCACTCAGTGAGGTCTGACTTCCCTCCGTTGACTATTTTTCAGGAGAGTCAACATCTTCAGACCTCAGTAGCAGGTCGATACGCCGAATTTCTTCCGCCCCGGCTTCTTTATGTAAATTATTTACTTGAGTCTTATTTTATAATCTAGACACTGCAGTATTTGTGAATTAAAGTATTAGATTTCATGTGTTTTATTTAAAGATATGTATTATATTAAAACTGGATTTGTACTGAAAAATTTATATATATGAGTTGAGATTTAAATTAAATCCAGTGATGAAAATATTATTATGATATTTAAGATATTTATTTTCACTGCAAATTTGATATTATATTATTACTATTACTATTGCATATTTTATTTTATTTTTAGGCTTGCTACGAGTTTCGGATTCGAAAGAATTCCCGTTCCCTAGCGCCGGTCATGGCCCCTGTTTTGGGTCGTGACAAAGTTAGTATCAGAGTGGAGTTCTGTGTCAGGGCTTAGTTATGTGAGTTGTGGCCCTAGTTGTAAAGTTGTGTTTTCTGTTGGACTACTGCAGTGTATTAGGTTCGAGTATGTCTTGATAAGTATTCCTTATTGTAGTTTTCAGCGTTATTCCTCCCTTGTCTATTTTGTCTGAATCTTTCCGTTTGTCTTTTCAGAATGAGGAGCCGAGCACGTGTCGCTCCACCGGTCGTTGAGGCCGAGGATGATGAGTCTTTTCAGGATGAGGTTTTACCTCATGAGCAGCCAGTTAGACGTAGAGGTCGTGGCAGAGGTAGACCTCGAGGAGCGGCAGGTCACCGTAGACAGAGAGAGTTACAGGATGAGGAGCTTGTAGAGCCTGAGTTTGATGTTCCTGTTCCTCTAGTTGTTCAGCCTGTCTATCAGCAGGGTATGTCTGACCCTGAGGCAGCTTTGTTCTATGCCCGAGTTAGCAGGATTACTTTTGATGGTACTTCTGATCCATTAGATTTTCTGCATGCGATTGAGACTAGGACTCGGACTGCTCATACCGGAGTACCAGCGGATCATGATTATTGAGTTGTCTATCGAGGGACCAGCTCTAGATTGGTTCATTCAGATGATCTAGCCCTACATGATGACGATGACATGGGCTCAGTTCAGAGAGCGATTTATGAGGAGATTTTGTCCAGAGCCTCTTCGTTTGAGTTATCGTCTTTGTTTGACCAGTATTTCTCATGGAGATCGATCTGTAGAGGAGTATACCCGAGAGTTTCTTCGTCTAGGTAGATATGCTGAGGATTTGATGCGAGATCAGTATTTTGTAGTCACTACGTATGTCACTGGTTTGGGTTCTGCTTTTGCTGGTATGCCTACAGTAGGCCTTACTCTCGAGTCTATGATTAAGCTAGCCAAGGAGATTGAGCTGAGGCTAGTTAGGCAGGGAGCGATGCTTGATTATTACCAGTTGGGAGTTCAGTCGAGTGGATTGCAAGCTACTCCGTATTCGAGTTTTCATGTTGGTTCGAGTAGTCAGCAGCGAGGTTCGAGGTCAGCAGAGTCAGAGAGCAGGCAGCAGCGACTGCATCGGAGCAGTAGACATGGCCATGGAGGTCAGCGTAGATCGTTCAGATTTGGGTCAGGTGCTTCGAGCAGCAGCAGTGGTCGTAGTTCTGGATCAGCGGCCAGTGTTTGTCAGACTTGTGGTAGAGTCCATCAGGGACCGTGTTATCTGACACCACTGACATGCTTCAGATGCGGGCAGATAGGACATTTTGCTAGATCGTGTCCTTATTCCGGATATCAGCAGCAGTAGATTCCGCGATTCCCACAGCAGTCGATTGCTAGTGCTGCACCCGTGCCATTTCAGTTACTACCAGCCCAGCATCAGAGTTCCACTCAGTTTGTTCCACAGCAGAGTCGTGGTAGAGGTACTAGAGGAGGTGCCAGAGGTGTTGGCCAGGCTTCTACCAGTCAGCAGGGAGGTCGAGCTCAGGCCAGAGTCTTTCATCTTACTCAGCAGGATGCTCAGGCATCTAATGCAGTCGTCGCAGGTATTATTTCTGTTTGTTACCTAGATGCTTGGGTTTTGTTTGAACCGGGTGCCACGCATTCGTTTGTTTCTCCTGTTTTTGCTTCTAAATCTTGTTGGCAAGCTTCGAGGATGGCTTTTCCTTTGTCTGTTGCCACTCCTCTGAGAGATTCTTTGGACACCGATATTGTTCTTTCTGGCTGTCCAGTTCTCGTGGGAGATAGAGAATTACCCGCTGATTTGATTTTGTTGGATGTGATGGAGTTTGATGTTATTTTGGGAATGGATTGGTTATCTCAGCACTATGCCGTGGTAGATTGCAGGAATAAAGAGGTGACGTTCAGAATTCCTAGTGAAGAAGATTTTAAGTTTGTTGGTGACAGGAGTTTAGCACCTCAGAATCTTATTTCTGCTATTACGACTAGGAAGTTATTGAGGAAAGGTTGTCAGGGATATTTGGCATTGGTTAGGGATACGTCAGTGGAGAAGTTATCACTCACAGATGTTCCTGTTGATTGTGAGTTTCCTGATGTTTTTCCCGAGGAGTTGCCAGGTTTACCACCTCATAGAGAGATTGAGTTCTGTATAGATGTGGTCCCAGGTACTACTCCTATATCTATGCCACCCTATCGTATGGCTCCTGCAAAGTTGAGAGAGCTGAAGGAGCAGTTGCAAGAGTTATTGGATAAAGGTTTTATTAGGCCTAGTGTTTCTCCTTAGGGTGCACCTATCCTATTTGTGAAGAAGAAGGATGGTACCCTGAGACTGTGCATTGACTACAGAGAATTGAATAAGGTGACAGTGAAGAACAAGTATCCTCTCCCGAGGATAGATGATTTGTTTGATCAGCTACAGGGTGCACAGTTCTTTTCTAAGGTTGACTTGAGGTCGGGTTATCATCAGCTGCGGATCAGTGAAGCTGATATTCCTAAGACAGTATTCCGCCCTCGATATGGCCATTATGAGTTTCTGGTGATGTCTTTTGGTTTGACTAATGCACCAGCAACTTTTATGGATTTGATGAACAGAGTATTCAGACCGTATGTGGATAAGTTTCTGGTAGTCCTTCATTGATGATATACTAGTATATTCGAGAAGTATGGAAGATCATGTATATCATTTGAGGATTATACTACAGACACTGAGAGATCATTAGCTTTATGCTAAATTCTCGAAGTGTGATTTCTGGTTGGAGAGTGTTTCTTTTCTTGGACACGTAGTATCTAAAGAAGGTATTCAGGTTGATCCACAGAAGGTTGAGGCAGTGTCTGAATGGCCTAGACCTACTTCTGTTACTGAGATTCAGAGTTTTCTGGGTTTAGCCGGGTATTATAGGAGGTTTGTGCAGGATTTTTCCAGAATTGCAGCCCCTATGACTCGCTTGACTCAGAAGAATGTTAGATTCGGGTGGTCAGAAGCTTGTGAGAATAGTTTCCAATTGTTGAAGGAGAAATTGACCACCGCCCCAGTATTAGCTTTGCCTAATAGTATGGATAAGTTCACAGTTTACTGTGATGCCTCTAGAATTGGTCTTGGTTGTGTGTTGATGCAGAATGGAAGGGTGATAGCCTATGCTTCGAGGCAGTTGAAGAAGCATGAGCAGAACTATCCTACACATGACCTAAAGATGGCTGCAGTGATCTTTGCTTTGAAGATTTGGAGACATTATCTGTACGGGGTGACTTGTGAGATATTTACTGATCACAAGAGCCTTAAGTACATTTTCCAGCAGCGAGATCTGAATTTGAGGCAGAGAAGATTGAACTGTTGGAACTGTTGAAGGATTATGATTGTGAGATCTTGTATCATCCGGGTAAAGCTAATGTTGTAGCAGATGCCTTGAGTAGGAAGTCCTCAGGTAGTCTTGCTCACATCAATGTTGAGAGGAGACCATTGATCCAGGAATTGCATCTAGTGGTGGATCAAGGTCTAATGATGAAGATTAGTAGATCAGGTGGACTACTAGCTCAGTTTAAAGTGCAATCTGTACTGAGGGATAGGATTAAAGCAGCTCAGAGCCGAGATCCTATTCTGGAAGAGCTTGCAGAAAATGTCAGATCAGGGAAGTTCACTGATTTCACACTCGATGATGATGGTGTGTTGTGGATCAATAGTAGATTGTGTGTTCCTGACGTGGATGATTTGAGAGAAGAGATCCTAGAGGAAGCACATTCTACAGCCTACAGCATTCATCCAGGTGTTACTAAGATGTACCACAGTATCAGAGATCTATACTGGTGGGATGGATTGAAGAAGGATGTCGCTGATTATATTGCGAAGTGCTTGACGTGTCAGCAAGTGAAAGCCGAACATCAGAAGCCTTCTGGGAAGCTTCAGCCTCTTCCTATTCCCGAGTGGAAGTGGGAAAGGATAGCTATGGATTTTGTGGTCGGTTTACCTCGTTCGAAGGATGGATACGATTCCATCTGGGTGATCGTAGACAGGTTGACGAAGTCTGCACATTTCTTGCCCGTGAAAGCCACATATTCAGTTGCTAGATTGGCGAAGTTGTATGTGAAGCATATTGTATGCCTTCATGGAGTACCTGTGTCCATTGTGTCAAATAGAGGTTCGGTGTTTACTTCTCATTTTTGGCAGAAGTTGTAGGAAGCGATGGGCACTAGGTTGGATTTCAGTACTGCTTTTCATCCTCAGACAGATGGTCAGTCTGAGAGGACGATCCAGACTGTCACGACCCAAAACAGGGGCCATGACCGGCGCTAGGGAACGGGAATTCTTTCGAATCCGGAACCCGTAGCAAGCCTAAAAATAAAATAAATATGCAATAATAACCATAAAAATATAATATGCAGCGGAAAATAAAATCATAAATATTACAATATCATCCATAACAACTGGATATAATTCAAAACTCATCACATCGCATATATAATCTCATAAATGTATAATCTTATACAAATCCAGTTTTAACATAATACATCTCTTTAAAATAAAGTACATAAAATCCAATACTGTAATTTACAGCTACTGCAGTGTCTAGATAAAATAAATAAGACTCAAGTAGACAATTTACATAAAGAAGCCGGGGCGGAAGAAAATCCGGCGTATCGACCTGCTACTGAGGTCTGAGGAAGTTGACTCTCCTGAAAAATAGTCAACGGAGGGGAGTCAGACCTCACTGAGTGAATTACTATAGTATATATACATACACTCTAAGTGATAATGCAAACAGTCAACAGTATATGAGTAATATGTATATATACAGGCAAGTTCATACAGATGCAGAAAAATCATTTTATATATTTTGTCTGAAAATCAACTTTTATGAAGGATCACATAGAACCCTAGAATATCGCAACCTCAGAAAAATAGTGTTAAACAACACTCTAGCCATACAGGCTCACTGATTCCAAATATATCCACTTAATCCATATGGACAGTAGACTGGCCCCGAGACACTAAGTCAACCGAGCTCCAGCAGTCTGACTGCCAGTGTGATTGGCCCCGAGACACTTGGTCAACCGAGCTCCAGCAATCACACCCACAAACCACATCTCACACATCCAATAATCATAATCAAATCGATATCCACAAATAGTCAGTAATAAAGCCTAAATACTATAGGCGTACCGGTACGTACTCGGTCCTAGTGCTGCCCACTAGGTAGCACGTTCTATTGATATCCTTCAGTAATAAATAATAAACATTCATTTACAAATACATGATGCATGAATTTAAATAAATCAACAATATAAACCATATATATACCGAAAATATACCAAACATAAACCAGGTATATTTTGAGTATATATACGTCAAATAAATTCAATCAAATCATGAATTAAACTAAAAATATATTTAAAAACATTTTAAATATATTTTATTAATAAAACATGTATATAATTTATTATATACCAAAAATATACCCAAAAATATACTTGAATATAAATCATGTTATTTATGCATAATTAGTCAAAATAAAACATGCATTTTCTAAATCATGCATCCTAAGCATATATATATAATATAGTAACTCACCTAATGCGCTCCACGAGACAGGTCCGACGGGCCTGGTCCACTAACCCTCGGTCTCGGCGCAACTAAACAAGAAATAATTAATCGACATCAGAATAACCCTAACAGAAATCCTAGAATTCAATCTAGAGTATTCAACACAGAATCGAAAATTAGGGTTCGACTGGACATCACGTTTTACGAGAATTCTACCAAAAATTCGGCAGGACCTCCCCTGTAAAACGGACATCTCTCTACTCAAAAGAGTAGAGCCGACCCTGCAAAGAAAATACACTTCGAAAATAACACCATAAACAATCACAACCCCTCGGTCGGACTCCAGACTACAATCTGTCGACCGGGGTCCACAAACACAGAAAATATATTCAAATATACCAAAAATATCCTTAAGGTCATAAAAATACATTTTATAAATAAAAATTACATAATTGACCTTGAAACACTATAAAATCGATTGAAACTCATTTTATTTGAAAAACCGTATATTATATATATAATTGAAAATAATTCACGAAAAATAGTTTTAATTAGTTAAAAATACCAAATATTTTGTAGAAATCATTTTTATACCTTAAATAAATATTAAAACCAATTAAATTACATTTTTAGACAATTTAGGGTAAAATTACCAAAATACCCCTATATATATATATATACCTAAATTACTTCAAAAATTCACTAAAAATCATACAATTATCCAAAATTAATTTTCTCAACATATTTATCAATAATATCAATAATTAAACTCAATTAAACCAATTAAATTCAAATAAAAACACAATTAACTTAATTTTACAAAATCACATAAACTTCAATAATTAAAAATAAATACTTAGAAATTCATAAAAATTCCAAATAAATTCCTATAATTCATTTCAACACCTAATTCAACCATAAACTCCAATTTCATAATTTAAATAATTAATTTCCGAAAATTCGAAAATAATATTAAAATATTCAAAAATACCCAAAAATCCAAACAATCTCCAAAAATTCTACAAAAATTCATACATGAAGATTAAACTACCAGGAACAACATTTGTGAAGGAAGTTTCCATGAATCATCCAAATTGAAGCTCAAAAAAAATCGAAAACCAAAAGTGGCCGAAATATTCAACTCAAAACCTAAGCAATTCTAGACCGTTTTAGCTCAAACAAAAGCTAGAATAACACTCACCGGAGCTCAAGGAGAAGATAGAGACCGGCGGTGTCGAAAACGGTGGCCGGAGGAGGGAGAAAACCACGGTGACAAAATGTAGTGGTCCGGCGGCACCCACGGGAGAGAAGAAGAAGAAGAAGAAAAAGAAAAAGAAAGAAAAGGAAAGAGAAAAGAAAAGAAAAAGAAAGAAAAAGGAAAAGAAAAAGAAAAAAAAAAGAAAAAAGAAAAAAAATAATAAATTTTAATAAAATAATAAATTTTAATAATTTAATAATAAATAAAAAAATCAAATAATAATAAATAAATAATAAAATATTAGGGTAATAATAAACCCTAATTAAATAAATATACACACACAGGCTTTATTTAATAATTTAAAAATATGTATGAGTTCATGCAAACCCGTAAATACATTTAAAATAATTAATAATACATTGTTTACGTGGAAATTTCCCCCGAAAATGAAAGTCCCGGGAAAATTTTACGTAAAATACTGAAAATAATAGACAGTAATTAAAATAGGTTTAAAATACATATCAACTCATAAAAATATCGTATAAAATACAAAAATCACTGACACTGCATATCCCGGTACAGTGTAAAAATATTTTTAAAATTACGGGATATTACAGTCTTCCCCCCTTACAGGAATTCGTCCCCGAATTCCAAAAACAAGATTACAGAATCAGGAAGGAAAGAGATACGGGTAAGAAGCTCGCATCTCAGCTTCAGTCTCCCACGTATGCTCTTCAACTCTGTCGCTACGCCACAAAACCTTGACATCGGAATCTGCTTCGATCGCAACTGTCGAACTTGAAAATCAACGATCGCCACAGGTTCTTCCACAAACGTCAAATCTTCATTCACTTCCACACTGTCTGGTTTCAACACATGTGAAGGATCTGAGATATACTTCCTCAACATCGAGATATGAAATACTGGATGCACCTGCGACATACTCGGAGGCAAATCCAACCGATATGCAACAGTGCCAATTCTCTCCAGAATCTCAAACGGTCCAATGTATCTCGGTGCTAACTTACCCTTCTTGCCAAATCTCATCACACCCTTCATCGGAGATACTTTCAGAAAAACGAAATCTCCAACCTGAAACTCCACATCTCTGCGCCTAGGATCCGCATAACTCTTCTGTCTGCTAACTGCGGTCTCTAACCTGCGCTTGATCACGGCGACTTTCTCTGCAGCATCCTGAACCATCTCTGGTCCAGTCAAAGCTCTCTCACCAATCTCATCCCAACTCAACGGGGATCTACACTTCCTTCCATACAACGCCTCATATGGTGCCATGCCAATACTGCTATGGTAGCTGTTATTATATGCAAACTCAACAAGCGACAAATGATCATCCCAGCTACCTCCCAAATCCAAGACACACATCCTCAACATATCTTCCAGTGTCTGGATCGTCCTCTCAGACTGGCCATCTGTCTGAGGATGAAAAGCAGTACTGAAATCCAACCTAGTGCCCATCGCTTCCTGCAACTTCTGCCAGAAACGAGAAGTAAACACTGAACCTCTGTCTGACACAATGGACACAGGTACTCCATGAAGGGCATATGATATGCTTCACGTACAACTTCGCCAATCTAGCAACTGAATATGTGGCTTTCACAGGCAAGAAATGTGCAGACTTCGTCAATCTGTCTACAATCACCCAGATGGAATCGTATCCATCCTTCGAACGAGGTAAACCGACTACAAAATCCATAGCTATCCTTTCCCACTTCCACTCGGGAATAGGAAGAGGCTGAAGCTTCCAGAAGGCTTCTGATGTTCGGCTTTCACTTGCTGACACGTCAAGCACTTAGCAACATAATCAGCGACATCCTTCTTCAATCCATCCCACCAGTATAAATCTCTGATACTGTGGTACATCTTAGTAACACCAGGATGAACGCTGTAGGCTGTAGAATGTGCTTCCTCTAGGATCTCTTCTCTCAAATCATCCACATCAGGAACACACAATCTACCACTGATCCACAACACACCATCATCATCGAGTGTGAAATCAGTGAACTTCCCTGCTCTGACATTCTCTGCAAGCTCTTCCAGAATAGGATCTCGGCTCTGAGCTGCTTTAATCCTATCCCTTAGTACAGATCGTACTTTAAACTGAGCTAACAGTCCACCTGATCTACTGATCTTCATCATCAGACCTTGATCCACCATCAGATGCAATTCCTGGATCAATGGTCTCCTCTCCACACCGATGTGAGCAAGACTACCTGAGGACTTCCTACTCAAGGCATCTGCTACCACATTAGCTTTACCCGGATGGTAAAGAATCTCGCAATCATAATCCTTCAACAGTTCCAACCATCTTCTCTGCCTCAAATTCAGATCTCGCTGCTGGGAAAATGTACTTAAGGCTCTTGTGATCAGTAAATATCTCACAAGGTCACCCCCGTACAAATAATGTCTCCAAATCTTCAAAGCAAAGATCACTGCAGCCATCTCTAGATCATGTGTAGGATAGTTCTGCTCATGCTTCTTCAACTGCCTCGAAGCATAGGCTATCACCCTTCCATCCTGCATCAACACACAACCAAGACCAATTCTAGAGGCATCACAGTAAACTGTGAACTTATCCACACTATTAGGCAAAGCTAATACTGGCGCTTGTGGTCAACTTCTCCTTCAACAACTGAAAACTATTCTCACAAGCTTCTGACCACTCAATCTAACATTCTTCTGAGTCAAGCGAGTCATAGGGGCTGCTATCCTGGAAAAATCCTGCACAAACCGCCTATAATACCCGGCTAAACCCAGAAAACTCCGAATCTCAGTAACTGAAGTAGGTCTAGACCACTCAGATACTGCCTCAACCTTCTGTGGATCAACCTGAATACCTTCTTTAGACACTACGTGTCCAAGAAAAGAAACACTCTCCATCCAGAAATCACACTTCGAGGAATTTAGCATAAAGCTGATGATCTCTCAGTGTCTGTAGTACAATCCTCAAGTGATATACGTGCTCTTCCATACTCCTCGAATATACGAGTATATCATCAATGAAGACTACTACAAACCGATCCACATACGGTCGGAATACTCTGTTCATCAGGTCCATAAAAGCTGCTGGTGCATTAGTCAAACCAAAAGACATCACCAGAAATTCATAATGACCATATCGAGTGCGGAACGCTGTCTTAGGAATATCAGCTTCACTGATCCGCAGCTGATGATAACCCGACCTCAAGTCAACCTTAGAAAAGAATTGTGCACCCTGGAGCTGATCAAACAAATCATCTATCCTCGGGAGAGGATACTTGTTCTTCACTGTCACCTTATTCAACTCTCTGTAGTCAATGCACAGTCTCAGGGTACCATCCTTCTTCTTCACAAACAGGACTGGTGCACCCCAAGGAGAAACACTAGGTCTGATAAAACCCTTATCCAACAACTCTTGCAATTGCTCCTTCAACTCTCTCAACTCTGCAGGAGCCATACGATAGGGTGGCATAGATATAGGAGTAATACCTGGAACCACATCAATACAGAACTCAATCTCTCTATGAGGTGGTAAACCTGGCAATTCCTCGGGAAAAACATCAGGAAACTCACAAGCAACAGGAACATCTGTGAGTGACAACTTCTCCACTGACGTATCCCTAACCAATGCCAAAAACCCCTGACAACCTTTCTTCAACAACTTCCTAGCTGAAATAACAGAAATAAGATTCTGAGGTGCTGAACTCCTGTCACCAACAAACTTAAAATCTTCTTCACCAGGAATTCTGAAAATCACATCCTTATTCCTGCAATCAACCACGGCATAATGCTGAGACAACCAATCCATCCCCAAAATAACATCAAACTCCATCACATCCAACAAAATCAAATCAGCGGTAATTCTCTATCTCCCACGAGAACTGGACAACCAGAAAGAACAATATCGACGTCCCAAGGAATCACTCAGAGGAGTGGCAACAGACAAAGGAAAAGCCATCCTCGAAGCTTGCCAACAAGATTTAGAAGCAAAAATAGGAGAAACAAACGAATGCGTGGCACCCGGATCAAACAAAACCAAAGCATCCAGGTAACAAACAGAAAGAATACCTGCCACGACTGCATTAGATGCCTGAGCATCCTGCTGAGTCAGATGAAAAACTCTGGCCTGGCCTCGACCTCCCTGCTGACTGGTAGAAGCCTGGCCAACGCCTCTGGCACCTCCTCTAGTACCTCTACCACGACTCTGCTGTGGAACAAACCGAGTAGAACTCTGATGCTGAGCTGGTGGTAACTGAAATGGCATAGGTGCAGCACTAGCAATCGACTGCTGTGGGAATCGCGGAATCTGCTGCTGTTGATATCCGGGATAAGGACACGATCTGGCAAAATGTCCTGTCTGCCCGCAACTGAAAAATGTCAACGGTGTCAGATAACACGGTCCCTGATGGACTCTACCACAAGTCTGACAAACACTGGTCGCTGATCCAGAACTACGACCACTGCTGCTGCTCGAAGCACCTGACCCAAATCTGAACGATCTACGCTGACCTCCACGACCATGTCTACTGCTCCCGATGCACTCGCTGCTGCTGTCTCTGACTCTGCTGAGTCGAACCTCGCTGCTGACTACTCGAACCAACATGAAAACTCAAATACGGAGTAGTCTGCAATCCACTCGACTGAACTCCCAACTGGTAATAATCAGGCATCGCTCCTGCCTAACTAACCTCAGCTCGATCTCCTTAGCTAGCTCAATCACAGACTCGAGAGTAAGACCTGCTGTGGGCATACCAGCAAAAGCTGAACCCAAACCAGTAACATAGGTAGTAACAGCGAAATACTGATCTCGCATCAGATCCTCAGCATATCTACCCAGACGAAGGAACTCTCGGGTATACTCCTCTACTGATCGATCTCCACGAGAAATGCTGGTCAATCGAAGACGATAGCTCAAACGAAGAGGCTCTGGACAAAATCTCCTCATGAATCGCTCTCGAAACTGAGCCCATGTCATCGTCATCATATAGGGCTGGATCATCTGAATGAACCAATCCAAGGCTGGTCCCCTCGACAGACAACTCAACAATCATGATCCTCTGGTACTCGGTATGAGCAGTCCGAGTCCTAGTCTCAATCGCATGCAGGAAAATCTAAAGGATCAGAAGTACCATCAAAAGCAATCCTGCCAACTCTGGCATAGAACAAAGCTGCCTCAGGGTCAGACATACCCTGCTGATAGGCAGGCTGAACAGGCTGAACAACTGGAGGAACAGGAACATCAAAATCAGGCTCAACAGGCTCCTCGTCCTGTAACTCTCTCTGCCTACGGCGACCTGCCGCTCCTCGAGGTCTACCCCTGCCACGACCTCTACGCCTAACTGGCGGCTCAGGAGGTAAAACCTCGTCCTGAAAAGACTCATCATCCTCGGCCTCAACGACCGGTGGAGCGACACGCGCTCGCCTCCTCATTCTGAAAAGACAAACGGAAAGATTCAGACAAAACAGACAACGGAGGAATAACGCTGAAAACTACAGCAAGGAATACTCATCAAGACATACTCGAACCTAATACACTGCAGTAGTCCAACAGAAAACACAACTTTAAAACTAGGGCCACAACTCACAAAACTAAGCCCTGACACAGAACTCCACTCTGAAACGAACTTCGCTCTGATACCAACTTTGTCACGACCCAAAACAGGGGCCATGACCGGCGCTAGGGAACGGGAATTCTTTCGAATCCGGAACCCGTAGCAAGCCTAAAAATAAAATAAATATGCAATAATAACCATAAAAATATAATATGCAGCGGAAAATAAAATCATAAATATTACAATATCATCCATAACAACTGGATATAATTCAAAACTCATCACATCGCATATATAATCTCATAAATGTATAATCTTATACAAATCCAGTTTTAACATAATACATCTCTTTAAAATAAAGTACATAAAATCCAATACTGTAATTTACAGCTACTGCAGTGTCTAGATAAAATAAATAAGACTCAAGTAGACAATTTACATAAAGAAGCCGGGGCGGAAGAAATCCGGCGTATCGACCTGCTACTGAGGTCTGAGGAAGTTGACTCTCCTGAAAAATAGTCAACGGAGGGGAGTCAGACCTCACTGAGTGAATTACTATAGTATATATACATACACTCTAAGTGATAATGCAAACAGTCAACAGTATATGAGTAATATGTATATATACAGGCAAGTTCATACAGATGCAGAAAAATCATTTTATATATTTTGTCTGAAAATCAACTTTTATGAAGGATCACATAGAACCCTAGAATATCGCAACCTCAGAAAAATAGTGTTAAACAACACTCTAGCCATACAGGCTCACTGATTCCAAATATATCCACTTAATCCATATGGACAGTAGACTGGCCCCGAGACACTAAGTCAACCGAGCTCCAGCAGTCTGACTGCCAGTGTGATTGGCCCCGAGACACTTGGTCAACCGAGCTCCAGCAATCACACCCACAAACCACATCTCACACATCCAATAATCATAATCAAATCGATATCCACAAATAGTCAGTAATAAAGCCTAAATACTATAGGCGTACCGGTACGTACTCGGTCCTAGTGCTCGCCCACTAGGTAGCACGTTCTATTGATATCCTTCAGTAATAAATAATAAAACATTCATTTACAAATACATGATGCATGAATTTAAATAAATCAACAATATAAACCATATATATACCGAAAATATACCAAACATAAACCAGGTATATTTTGAGTATATATACGTCAAATAAATTCAATCAAATCATGAATTAAACTAAAAATATATTTAAAAACATTTTAAATATATTTTATTAATAAAACATGTATATAATTTATTATATACCAAAAATATACCCAAAAATATACTTGAATATAAATCATGTTATTTATGCATAATTAGTCAAAATAAAACATGCATTTTCTAAATCATGCATCCTAAGCATATATATATAATATAGTAACTCACCTAATGCGCTCCACGAGACAGGTCCGACGGGCCTGGTCCACTAACCCTCGGTCTCGGCGCAACTAAACAAGAAATAATTAATCGACATCAGAATAACCCTAACAGAAATCCTAGAATTCAATCTAGAGTATTCAACACAGAATCGAAAATTAGGGTTCGACTGGACATCACGTTTTACGAGAATTCTACCAAAAATTCGGCAGGACCTCCCCTGTAAAACGGACATCTCTCTACTCAAAAGAGTAGAGCCGACCCTGCAAAGAAAATACACTTCGAAAATAACACCATAAACAATCACAACCCCTCGGTCGGACTCCAGACTACAATCTGTCGACCGGGGTCCACAAACACAGAAAATATATTCAAATATACCAAAAATATCCTTAAGTCATAAAAATACATTTTATAAATAAAAATTACATAATTGACCTTGAAACACTATAAAAATCGATTGAAACTCATTTTATTTGAAAAACCGTATATTATATATATAATTGAAAATAATTCACGAAAATAGTTTTAATTAGTTAAAAATACCAAATATTTTGTAGAAATCATTTTTATACCTTAAATAAATATTAAAACCAATTAAATTACATTTTTAGACAATTTAGGGTAAAATTACCAAAATACCCCTATATATATATATATACCTAAATTACTTCAAAAATTCACTAAAAATCATACAATTATCCAAAATTAATTTTCTCAACATATTTATCAATAATATCAATAATTAAACTCAATTAACCAATTAAATTCAAATAAAAACACAATTAACTTAATTTTACAAAATCACATAAACTTCAATAATTAAAAATAAATACTTAGAAATTCATAAAAATTCCAAATAAATTCCTATAATTCATTTCAACACCTAATTCAACCATAAACTCCAATTTCATAATTTAAATAATTAATTTCCGAAAATTCGAAAATAATATTAAAATATTCAAAAATACCCAAAAATCCAAACAATCTCCAAAAATTCTACAAAAATTCATACATGAAGATTAAACTATCAGGAACAACATTTGTGAAGGAAGTTTCCATGAATCATCCAAATTGAAGCTCAAAAAAAATCGAAAACCAAAAGTGGCCGAAATATTCAACTCAAAACCTAAGCAATTCTAGACCGTTTTAGCTCAAACAAAAGCTAGAATAACACTCACCGGAGCTCAAGGAGAAGATAGAGACCGGCGGTGTCGAAAACGGTGGCCGGAGGAGGGAGAAACCACGGTGACAAAATGTAGTGGTCCGGCGGCACCCACGGGAGAAGAAAGAAGAAGAAGAAGAAAAAGAAAAAGAAAGAAAAGGAAAGAGAAAAGAAAAGAAAAAGAAAGAAAAAGGAAAAGAAAAAGAAAAAAAAAAGAAAAAAGAAAAAAAATAATAAATTTTAATAAAATAATAAATTTTAATAATTTAATAATAAATAAAAAAATCAAATAATAATAAATAAATAATAAAATATTAGGGTAATAATAAACCCTAATTAAATAAATATACACACACAGGCTTTATTTAATAATTTAAAAATATGTATGAGTTCATGCAAACCCGTAAATACATTTAAAATAATTAATAATACATTGTTTACGTGGAAATTTCCCCGAAAATGAAAGTCCTGGGAAAATTTTACGTAAAATACTGAAAATAATAGACAGTAATTAAAATAGGTTTAAAATACATATCAACTCATAAAAATATCGTATAAAATACAAAAATCACTGACACTGCATATCCCGGTACAGTGTAAAAATATTTTTAAAATTACGGGATATTACACAGACACTGGAAGATATGTTGAGGATGTGTATCCTAGATTTGGGAGGTAGCTGGGATGATCATTTGCCGCTCGTTGAGTTTGCATATAATAACAGCTACCATAGCAGTATTGGTATGGCACCATACGAGGCATTATATGGAAGGAAGTGTAGATCCCCTTTGAGCTGGGATGAGATTGGTGAGAGAGCTTTGACTGGACCAGAGATGGTTCAGGATGCTGCAGAGAAGGTCGCCGTGATTAAGCGAAGATTAGAGACCGCAGTTAGTAGACAGAAGAGTTATGCGGATCCTAGGCACAGAGATGTGGAGTTTCAGGTTGGAGATTTCATTTTTCTGAAAGTATCTCCGATGAAGGGTGTGATGAGATTTGGTAGGAAGGGTAAGTTAGCACCGAGATATATTGGACCGTTTGAGATTCTGGAGAGAGTTGGCACTGTTGCATATCGGTTGGATTTGCCTCCGAGTATGTCACAGGTGCATCCAGTATTTCATATCTCGATGTTGAGGAAGTATATCTCAGACCCTTCACACGTGTTGCAACCTGACAGTGTAGAAGTGAGTGAAGATTTGACGTTTGTGGAAGAACCTGTGGCGATCGTTGATTTTCAAGTTCGACAGTTGCGTTCGAAATAGATTCCGATGGTCAAGGTTTTGTGGCGTAGCGACAGAGTTGAAGAGCATACGTGGGAGACTGAAGTTGAGATGCGAGCTTCTTACCCGTATCTCTTTCCTTCTGATCTTGTTTTCTGGAATTCGGGGATGAATTCTTGTAAGGGGGGAAGACTGTAATATCCCGTGTTTTTAAAATATTTTTACACTAGTACCGGGATATACAGTGTTAATAATTTGTGTATATATATGCGATATTTTACGAGTTAATATGTATTTAAAACCTATTTTAATTACTGTGTATTATTTCCAGTGTTTTACGTAAAATTTTCCCAGGGACTTGCATTTTTGGGAAAATTTTCACGTAAACAATGTATTATTAATTATTTTAAATGTATTTTCGGACTTGCATGAACTCATACGTATTTTTAAAATACTAAATAAAGCCTATGTGTGTAAATATTATTTAATTAGGGTTTAATATATTACCCTAATATTTTATTATTTATTTATTAATTTATTGTTATTAATTATTTTATTTATTATTAAATTATTAAAATTATTTTATTATTTTTTTTTATTTTTATTTTTTTCTTTTTCTTTTTCTTTTCTTTCTTTTTCTTTTTCTTCTTCTTTTTCTTCTTTCTTTCCCTCCCGTGCCGACCACCACCCACCCTTCCCCTCACCGTCTGCAACTCTGGTCACCTACCGTCGGTGTGCCTCCCCGGCTTGCCACCAGCCGTTTCCCAGCTGTCCCCCGCCGCCAGCAGCTCCTTCTCCCCGGCACCGGCAGCCCCATTTTCCTCTTTTGGCCGAAAATCATCCCTTTGCCGTTTCTCCCATTTTCGGCCACCGTTTTCGACACCGCCGGTCTCTTTCTTCTCCTTGAGCTCCGGTGAGTGTGATTCTAGCTTTGTTTTGAGCTTAAATGGTCTAGATTTGCTTAGGTTTTGAATTTTTCAATTCGGTCACATTAGGGTTTTTGATTTTTTTGAGCTTTGAATTGATTGATTCATGAAAACTACCTTCACAAATGTTGTTCCTAGTAGCTTAATCTACATGTATGAATTTTTGTGGAATTTTTGGAGATTGTTTGGATTTTTGGGTATTTTTAAATATTTTAATATTATTTTCTAATTTTCGGAAATTAATTATTTAAATTATTAAATTGGAGTTTATGGTTAAATTAGGTGTTGAAATGAATTATAGGAATTTATTTGGAATTTTTATGAATTTCTAAGTATCTATTTTGAATTATTGAAGTTTATGTAAATTTGAAAAATTAGGTTAAATGTGTTTTTAATTGAATTTAATTGGTTAATTGAGTTTAATTATTAATATTATTGATAAATATGTTGAGAAAATTAATTTTGGATAATTGTATAATTTTTGGTGAATTTTTGAAGTAATTTTAGTATATTTATATATATATAGGGGTATTTTGGTAATTTTACCCTAAATTGGCTAAAAATGTAATTTAATTGATTTTAATAGTTATTTAAGGTATAAAAATGATTTATACAAATTATTTAGTATTTTTAACTAATTAAAACTATTTTTCGTGAATTATTTTCAATTATATATATAATATACGGTTTTTCAAATAAAATGAGTTTTTATCGGTTTTTATAGTGTTTAAAGGTTAATTATGCAATTTCTACTTATAAAATGAATTTCTATGCTGTAAGGATATTTTTGGTATTTTCGAAATTATTCTGTGTTTGTGGACCCCGGTCGGTGGACTGTAGTTTGGAGTCCGACCGAGGGGTTATGGATTTGTGTTGAGCTTATATTTTGAAGTGTGTTTCTTTGCAGGGTCGGCTCTACTCTTTTGAGTAGAGAGATGTCCGTTTTACAAGGGAGGTTCTGTCAAATTTTTGATAGAATTCTCGTAAAACGTGATATCCAGTCGAACCGTAATTCTATTTTCGTATTTAAATACTCTAGATTGAATTCTAGGATTTCTGTTAGGTTTATTCTAATGTCTGTCGTTATTGCTTGTTTAGTTGCATCGAGACCGAGGGCTAGTGGACCAGGCCCGTCGGACCTGTCTCGTGGAGCGCATTAGGTGAGTTACTATACTATATATATATGCTTTAGGATGCATGATTTAGAAATGCATGTTTTATTTTGATTAAATATGCATAAATAATGTGATTTGTATTTAAGTATATTTTTAGTTTATTTTTGGTTTATTTTTGGTATATAATAAATTATATACATGTTTTGTAAATAAAATATATTTAAAATGTTTTTAAATATATTTTTAGTTTAATTTATGATTTGACTGGATTATTTAACGTATATATACTCGAAATATACCTGGTTTACTTTTGGTATATTTCTGGTATATATATGGATTATATTGTTATTTCATTTACATTCATGCATCATTTATTTTTGTGAATGAATGTTTTATATTTATTAATGAAGGATATCGATAGAACGTGCTACCTAGTGGGCAGCACTAGGACCGAGTACGTACCGGTACGCCTATAGTATTTAGGCTATAATACTAACCATTTGTGGATATTGATTGATTATGATTATTGGATGTGTGAGATATGGTTTGGAGGTGTGATTGCTGGAGCTCGGTTGACCAAGTGTCTCGAGGCCAATCACACTGGCAGTCAGACTGCTGGAGCTCGGTTGACTTAGTGTCTCGGGGCCAGTCTACTGTCTAAATGGATTAAGTGGATATCTTTGGATTAAGTGAGCCTGTATGGCTAGAGTGTTGTCTAACACTATTTCTGAGGTTGCGATATTCTAGGGTTCTATGTGATCCTTCATAAAAGATGATTTTCAATAAAATATACAAAATGAATTTTATTGCATCTGTGTGTATTTGCCTGTATATATATTAGATATATATACTGTTGACTGTATGCATTATCATTTAGTGTGTATGTATATGTATTATAGTAATTCACTCAGTGAGGTCTGACTCCCCTCCGTTGACTATTTTTTAGGAGAGTCAACATCTTCAGACCTCAGTAGCAGGTCGATACGCCGGATTTCTTCCGCCTCGGCTTCTTTGTGTAAATCATTTACTTGAGTCTTATTTTATAATCTAGACACTGCAGTAGTTGTGAATTAAAGTATTGGATTTCATGTATTTTATTTAAAGAGATGTATTATATTGAAACTGGATTTGTACTGAAAAATTTATATATATGAGTTGAGATTTAAATTAAATTCAGCGATGAAAATGTTATTATGATATTTATGATTTTTATTTTCGCTGCAAATTTGATATTGTACTATTACTATTGCATATTTTATTTTATTTTTAGGCTTGCTACGGGTTCCGGATTCGAAAGAATTCCCGTTCCCTAGCGCCGATCATGGCCCCTGTTTTGGGTCGTGACATAGTGTCTCGGGGCCAGTCTACTGTCCAAATGGAATAAGTGAATATATTTGGAATAAGTGAGCCTGTATGGCTAGAGTGTTGTCTAACACTGTTTTTGAGGTTGCGATATTCTAGGGTTCTATGTGATCCTTCATAAACGATAATTTTCAATGAAATATATATAAAATGATTTTATTGCATCTGTGTGTATTTGCTTGTATATATACATATTAGATATATACTGTTGATTGTATGCATTGTCATTTAGTGTGCATGTATATATATTATAGTAATTCACTCAGTGAGGTCTGACTCCCCTCTGTTAACCATTTTTCAGGAGAGTCATCATCTTCAGACCTCAGTAGTAGGCCTGTACGCCGGATTTCTTCCGCCCCGGCTTCTTTGTATAAACTGCTTATCTGAGTCTTGGGTTTATTTTATCTAGACACTGCAGTAGTCGTTAAATATTTAAAGAGATGTTGTATTATATTTGAACTGGATTTGTATTAAGATTTATATATATGAAATGATGAGGATTTGATTTAAATTTAGTTGGTGTATATGTTATTATTATATTTATGATTTTTATTCCCGCTGCATTATATATTGTTATTATTACTATTGCATGTTTATTTTATTTTTTTAGGCTTGCTACGGGTTCCAGATTCGAAAGAATTTCCATTCCCTAGCGCCGATCATGGCCCCTGTTTTGGATCGTGACAAAATAGATGGGCAACAATGGTTTTGTAATAATCAATTGTGCAATAGGCAACAATGAGAAGAGGTGACATTGGTTATAAGAAACGACAATGGTAGTTGTTTGAGAGGAAGGGAAAGGCTGGTGTTGTTGCCTAGGATAGGAAAAGTGGTACTAGACTGTATGACAGGAAAAGCAACGACGATAAGTGTTGGGATAGGTGACGATGGTGGTTCCCGAAAGAAACAATAGTAGTGGTCTCCGTAATTGTCTGATGAGTCCACCCGCAATAACGATTCGAGTATGGTTACTCCTTGCACTATTTGAATTAAGCTTTACACATCCTTCAGACAGAGGCCTCCACCCTACCATCTTTTGAATTCTGAGGTTCCCGGAGCTTGATACCTAATAAGTTTGACTCAGGCATCTAGATATAATCATTAAATAAACATTGCTTGACTAGCAATTTGTAGGCCAAGGGGGATATCAATAACTTTGTCATTAGAAATTTGCCAGCAACTAGTCAATCTTTTTCCAACATTTGTCAGAATTGCTTCGTTATGATCTTTAATAACGCAGCCCACACCTACTACACCAGTAATGCTGCACACATTAGCATCAGTGTTAATTTTTTGAAAGGAGAATGGCGAAGGAGACCATCTTGATGGGTGACGATGAATGGAGCAAAAAAACTTACTGTCTTAAAAGCTTGAAGGAGCTAAGTAGGCCTTCAACTCTTAAGAAAACTTCCCCAGCAGCCTGCAAATTATAAGAATGGAGTTTATGGTTTCTAGAGTTTTAGATGTTCCATAGATTCGCAGAAAAAAAAACTGTCTCATGAGTTTGAAGCTTCTCCATGGCCTCCCAATACCAATTTTTTAAATGATAAAGAGTTTGCAAGGGCAATTAAAGCCATAAATTTTAAGTGTGACAAGATATCTCAAGCGAAGTGACAATCAAAATGTTTCCATTTTTTTATTTCGTGTTTTTTGACCATTGTTATTATGAGAGATAAAGCAAGTGTAGCGCATTTGATTTTGGCCATTGTTGTTACAAGAGAGAGCAGACTGTGAAGGTTTTTTTGGTCATTTCATATTATTTAACAGCTATTTGACAAAAAATATAATGAAAGAACTATTTAATTTATTTCTCTAAAAATAAGAAATAAATAAATATAATTTTTAAAAATGAGGAACCACTTAATACAATATACCAAACTTCAGGGTAAATAGTAATTGACCCTCATTTTAACTTAAAAGTCCGCTTCTCAATCGAATTTGGTGAAGCATTGTACCGTTAATGTAGTTATTGAGGTAGGTTAGAACAGATTCATAAAAAAAAAAAAAAACAGCCCTTGAAATAAAATTGAACAAAAAGCAAAAGCAAATATTATGAGATGGGAGGAAATTTTATAAGCGAAAGAGAAAGAAGAAGCAAACAAACCACACTCAACTCAACTCAACTCGACTGCACTAAAAAGTGAAAAAAGTTGAAGAAACAAGCGCAAGCGCAGCTGTTGCCAGCCCTCTCTTTCTTCCAATACCCAGCTTCCCTAAAAGACACATTAGCGGAGTAAGTAGAGGGAACTCAAAGCTTGCCGCTTTTTTTTTTCTTCTTTAGTTATAGAGTTGGGGAAGAATCTTCTCTCGTCTCAGTTGACTTGACTAGTTTCTCAGTCTGCATTTGCTGTTTCCGTTTGTTGATAAAGTTGTAGTTTTTTTAGGTTATTCATTTTGATTTTGAGAATAACTGTGGAATCACATTCATTTGTCTGCAAGTTGCTGAGTTTTGAGATCTGAAATATTTTATGCTACGCTACCAGACACAAATCAGTAATGCTTTTGTTTTCCTTTTCGTTTGGTTTGGTTTAGGGGTGGGTGGATTTGGATAGCAATGGGAGTTGCAAGCAACAATGGCGCTATGCGATGATTTGACTTTTCAATTCCGAAATTTTCAATTGTCAGGAACGGAACTACCCTACCTCACATTTCTGGAGGGTGAATTTTTTTTTCCTTTTTAATGTAATTAAGGAACTTGCCATGGAGAAAATACAGTTTCAAACTGTTGGGTGGTGAAGTCATCTGTGTGATTCTGCTGTAGCTCTGTGCTTCCTATATCTGTTTCTTTTCTGTTGAGGGTCAGATGCCCTACAAACATAAACAGCATCCCATTTAGGATATGATCGATCAATTCATCAATTTTGTCATCCGCCCTCCCAGGTTTCTTTTCATGCTCACTTTTTAAAATTATATCCCCTTCACCTTGCTGCTGCTATCTAATCCTTCCGTCTGTTGTCGCGCCTCTGGACATATAGGGCGGATTATAACCCTGATCAATATTTATGGGAGAGGGATTTTACTCTTGCTGGAAAAGCATACAAGAGGCAAGACTTGGAGGCAAGTATGGACATCAATTCACACTACTTTGAACTTCTACTTGCTTCCTTTCTGCTGATTTCCAATTCTGCTGCTCTACCCCCTTTGGTTATTTGCAGCTTACAAATGCAAGGGGCCATACTCTGCGTTGTAGTCATTATGTGCCTTCACCTTTCCCTGAAGACAATCCTCTTCCTTGTGTTATTTACTGCCATGGAAACAGGTGCGCACTCATTGAGAAACTTACATACATGGCAGCATTTCCATCTCGTTTTTCATATATAATTACACATAGATATAATCTCTTGACCTACAATGATATTCATGCTGTCTGTGTATGCTATTTTAAATAATGTTCCTTATTTATTCCCTGTGAACAATTTTTGGGTTAAACTTGTGAATTTCCATTCAAATTCTTACTAATGTCCTGAATCATTGTCAAAAAGTTTCTTCTAAAAATAAAAAGATCAAAACTTACTCCACTGCCATCATGCACAATCATGTAGTGGATGCAGGGCAGATGCAAATGAGGCTGCAGTAATTCTTCTTTCATCAAATATAACTGTTTTCACTCTTGATTTTTCGGGTTCTGGCTTATCTGACGGTGACTATGTCAGCCTTGGTTGGCATGAGGTAGGCTCCCTCTTTTCTATTTTCCTTTGACTTGAGTTTCTTTCTCAGTTCTTTTTGTTTGTGCTATAACAGAGAGATGACCTCAAGGTTGTGGTTTCATATCTAAGAAGCAATAAACAAATATCTCGTATTGGCCTTTGGGGACGATCAATGGGTGCAGTCACTAGGTACTTTCTCATCCCCCTTGTTACCCGTTTCCCTTTCATCTTCTCCTGGAGTTCTGAGCATTAAAATTTTTTAAAAGGTTTGTGAAAATCTCAAACCTGTGCTATGTGAAGTGTTGATATACTTTCCAGCTTGGAACGAAATGGTTTTCAGCTTTCTATTCCCCCTTTTCCTAGTAGGTCCAAAGACCTTGATATAGCTAATATGTCTTCTACAATATGATGCAGCCTTCTTTATGGAGCAGAAGACCCATCCATAGCTGGAATGGTGTTGGATAGTGCCTTCTCAAATTTATTTGACCTAATGCTGGAACTTGTAGATGTGTACAAAATTAGGCTTCCAAAATTTACGGTATGTATTCCTCACCCCAAAAACAACACCCACAACACACTTCCCTCTTAGAACTTTAGAAAGCTTAAAAGGCTGGGAGTTTAAAAACACTTTTCTTAGTTATAGCTGATATGCTTTTTGAGTGATTAATAGTAAGTATAATTAGCTAATCTGAAAATATATGAAGGTAGTTTAGTTTTTTGGGAATGGAAACATTTTCTCAATATATTGTAACTCCATAAGAACTCTTTCAAGTGCAATCAGGTTAAAATGGCTGTACAGTACATGCGGCGAGTAATTCAAAAGAAGGCAAAATTTGATATTATGGATCTTAACTGTCTAAAGGTTTGCCCTTGTCCTTTAAATTATCAATAGAATGCTTTTGTGTGAGAAGCATTGCTAATTATCTGTATTATCTATGTTCTATTGAATTAAATATGATCTTTTGTGAATTCATTAAACTTGTTTAATTTATTTGAGTAATACTTTAAAGCCTGGTAATACTTGCAGGTTGCACCCAAAACATTCATTCCAGCTTTATTTGGACATGCTAGTGAGGACAAATTCATTCAGTCTCACCACTCTGACCTCATCGTTAAATCCTATGCAGTAATATACCATTCCAAAGACTTTAGATTTTCATTTAATGAACATATTCATTTTCTAAAAAGTTCACTGGCATTCTGGTTCTGCACAGGGGGATAAAAATATGATAAAGTTTGATGGTGATCACAACTCCTCTCGACCACAGTTTTATTATGACTCTGTTTCCATTTTCTTTTTCAATGTGCTTCACCCTCCTCAGTGCACCAGTTCTTCAAGCAATCTTGAGAAGTATTACAATTTTGGTGATTTGAAGGTTGGTGCTGCTGTAGATGAGGTGATTTCCATATTTATAGAGCCTTTTGCAAATGATTAGAACATAAATATTGTAAATTCAATTACTGATTTTAAAATTCAAGATCTTTATTATCCTTTTATTACCTTGCTAGTCAACAAGTACAAGACATTTGGCTTACGTGCTGGAAAAGGTATAGACTTGGCATAGCTGGATTTTATGGTCTCTATAAAAAGTAGGATTACAGAGTAAAAGCTGATCTAGGATTTGAACGCCAATTTAAAGTGCTAAATAAAAAGAAAAAATTTCTTGCAGCAGAATAGTAAATACCTTGGGAGTGTTTAACTGATCAAGGCAATGTTCTAAAAGTTTATTCAGAGGAGGAGAGGGGGTGGGGGGAAGGTGGTTGGTTAGCATTGCAATGTTGTCAAAAGAAGTGAATGTTAAAGGATGGAATAAGTTAAAGGATGCCATTCCTCTGTCTGAAACAACCCTACCTAAGAAAGCATAGCAATAAAAAAAAAAAAATGGTAAGAGGGAAGAATAAGAATGAACAGTGAAGAGTTTGGGGGCATAGCAGGATCACTCTAGGTTTCCATTCCTATGATTCAAAGCCTAAGAAAAACCACTAGATTGGTGTAAGTATTATGAAACTGAATATTTCTTTCTCTTTTAAAATCAGCAATTATATGTGGGAAAATTATAGCCACAAAGTTCACACGGCTAATAACCAAAAGCCTAGATGGAAAGCGATTAGAACAGCTAAATTTACTAGAAAAAAATGACAAGAGTTCACTTCTCTTAATGCCATCACAAGATCTTCTCTTTATTCCTCAATGCGATTGATATGGAACATTTTGCTGTACTGTCATGAGACTACCATCAGAAATGCCCACTGCTGCTTGACCGCCATTGATGCATTTGCAGCACGAAAGAGGTTAATAGGACAGTATTGCTCCTCTGTACCAACATGGTGCAACAGTACCATGTCCTGTTCTTGATCTTTAAGATAATTGTTGCATGGAACTCGTATAATTTTGTCCCAATTGATTTTTTACAGAGCCTCTTATGTGAGATAATCACCGGCCTCCATTCTGCCTGTACTGATGCTGCAAGTTCATCTGCTGCACCTGCTAGCTTTCCAACCATAAAACCTATTAGTGAACTTCTTTCGGAAGCTGTGCCCGCTACTAGTATAGCCATGGTAAGTTTCTTCTCTTGCCATTAATTATGGCATCCTTTTTATATTTTGAACTGATATTAATAATCTAATCATTCAGGATTCCATGGTAAATGAAAGTGATGGGATTAGCAGTGATGATCCATCAATGTTGCAGGTGATATTAATTAGTTCCATCTTATTTATTCAGCATCAAATGGTTATTTGGTCACTAAAACTAATCCTGAGCACAGTGCAACTGCATCCAAGGGATCTTTTCATTAATATATCAAAGTAATACAATGCATATCAAGCATGTCTTTTGATGTTTGGGGTGGTTTAACTAAAGTGTCCCAAGTAGATGGGTTTTCCAAATGTAGCAGCAGAGTTTTAAGTAGATTCTTACTGTATTATTACCCATGCTTTTGCAAGTAGGTTTCTGAAAAATCCAGCAGCAATGCAGAACACCTCTATTCATGGATATTTTCTTTTGATTTAATTAAGTCCATGTGAAGTTAACCTTCTTTCAGAAGGATCACAAATCCATCTTCAGTGTATTTTCCTATAATCCTAATTTTGATTCTTTGACTTGCAAGAACATCCATGCTTAATTCAACTTTGAATTGGTCTTCTATTGATATTTGATGAAGCATTGGACATATGATTCCACAGGATAAGCCAAATGGGCCAACTGAGGAGTGTTGTTCATACACCAGCTCAAATAGAGAGAGTTGGGGAAGATGCTCTTCTCTGGGAGGCAGCGACGAAGAATCTTCTGCTGAATGCAAAGCTGCCGACAACAGCCATGAGGTCCCAATCTGTTTCTCTCCCTCACTAATATGTTGTCATGTGTTCATTTGAGTTGTGCTATAGATGTGATTCAAGAGTCTGCTGAAACTCATGCAATGAGTGCCTTTTCTTTTCCATATGATTGACTTTGTGGTATATTCTGTAATTTTTCCTGGAGAAATAAAAGGTACTTACAATATTATGGATGTATCTTAGCAGAAGCACAAGTGGGTGAAAGTGGTAACAACCATTAATATATTGCGCACACTAGTGCTGCCTTTTCCTTCTATCATGCCAAGGGACAAAGGTTTTAAACAGCAAAAATATGTGAGGTGTCTTGGTGCTAGTCAGAAACCAAGGCCGGAAAAAATTGCCACATTTCATGTCTCTCAGTAATCTGATCTGTTAATGTGAATAATATTTGTGTGCACATGTTTTGCGCATGTGATATTTTCATTTTTGATAAGCAATTGATCCTTTACTCTTTCTGAATCTAGATGACACTGATGGCTTTTGCAACTCCTTTAAGAAGCATACAGCAGAAATCCCCTAAAGCAAAAGAGGAAAAGAAAAAGAAGAAAACATTAGCAGCTCCAAAGAAGCTCAAGGGTGAGAAATTTGAAAAGCTTGAAGCTCTTAGTAAGCGGCTGCGCCATTGCATTCTGAGGCGAGTGAACCATCAGAGACATCGGTCTTCATGACTGCTGCTGTACCATAGGAACTCGTTGGTTATTGTAACTGTTTGAGGTTATCTCCTAGTTTGTCACGTTTTCCACCATTCTCACGTCTAGTTAATAGTGTTATTGATTCTCTTCTGATTTCTGTGTGTATTATGGTCAAATTTCTCTGATGGAATTCTTCCATTCCCCCTCCCCCCACCCCCTAACACACACACACACAAAAAAAAAAAAAAAAAAAAAAAAAGAATGGATATCGAACGCCTCTGTTAAATAATTATCTTGATAAAGTACTGAAGGCATTAGAGTGGGTTCAAGGATAAGTAATTGGACGTTAATATTTTTGGTCGTCTGCAGGTCAAGACAACCCAGCCATGATTTGCTTTTTCTACCACAAACTTGTGTTTTGATAGTTCCCTAGGGCCAAGCTCAACATCAGAACAATGGAGAATCTATAATATTCAATATTGCACAATTTTATAAAGCATTTTGTATGGCTCCTGAGCTGATCTCGGCCGGCACTGTTTTTTAAGCTTCCACAGTTAGAAACCTGAAGTCCCAAGAGTCTTAGAGTCACCGCCTTGCAATATCCCAAGAGAAGGTTTCGGTTATGACCATTCCACAATTGCATTTTGAACCAAGACATACTTGTGAGGTTTATTGAATTTGAATAATCCATCAGATGCAAGCATGAGAGCTAGAGGTTTATTGAATTTGAATGGACGTCATATTTCAGCTAAATATCCCATCCCCATTCAGAATGCATGTCTATTTTTAGATAAACGACCTCAAGCGTCTATTGACAGTCTAAAGGAAATCAGTAATCGAACAACTTGCACCTAATTATCTGAGGCATCTAAGATTTACTGCTTGAGAACGTATTAATAGCAATTACAAAGGTAAAGCAAAATAAAAATAGCCATCAAGAGCAGATCTAATTTAGCAAGCAAGCCTAAGGATCACTGCCTGAAACCTTCTCTATTTGATCATCATTGCGAATAGATATTCCAGATGACGGATCAAACTGTTCTCTAGTCAGGAAAACAGAGTGTGGCTGTGGATAGGAGTTTAAGCTAGACTCCAATATCTGATGCGTCAGGACCATCTCTGATTTAGTATATGCAGTGCCCATGCACACTCGTTGCTTCTTCATCGACCTCTCGCCTTTTGGGCTCTCCACTGGAGAACCAATATTACACCGTGAATCTGGAGTTGATGGTTCATGGCGAGATGAGAATGATTCGTCAATGGAAAGGCTTTTGGCTGGGGCACGTTCCTTGGAACCCTTGTCTTGAATGGGCGTCTCAGATGTTGGGACAGGGGTTGCTGGGTCAGTTTTGTTGTCAGATTCTGGGCCATTATCACCTGACACTAGGGCTGAGACCCCTGAACCGGGCACCTCTCCGAGGGTACCGCTGAGTCGTTGTTGCTCCTCAATTATCTTCTTCAGGTACTTCCCTTGGGCTTCAATGCGTAACTGTAGCTGCCTCTGCACCTGATATATTCAAAATAAAGCATGGTCGATAAAAGTTTTGCTGACATAAAATATCACAGTTATAGCCCACAGATTTTCCCTGCAAAGACCAATTTACATTTGCATAATTTCAACAATCTTCTAGTAGAAGTTTTTCGTTTATCTACATATTTTTGTAAGAGAATCTTGCATCAACTGGTAAACAAAGTGACAATTTAAGAAAATTATGCAGGAAGGTCAAAATAAAGCAGCATGAGGGCATAACAAAGGCTTCATAATTCATGCATCTAGTAATCATATCACACTCTAAAACCATAAAGAATGGAGAAATTTGTGAACTTAAAAGCTAATATTATCTCTATTTCAGACCATAAAGAAACCAGAAAAATTGAAACTAAGTGCCTTTATTTAACCCAAAAGTTTGGTTAATTTGATAAGGTTTTGCTGGCCTGGATTGACTATAAATATTCAGCAATGTACTCGCTTTCTATTAATGAATTTTCAAATTTAATGCAGAAAGTTTAAAAATTCTCCAGACAGCTAAAAGAGGCAGAAACAAAACTTGATCTCCTAGAGTTAACATATGTCCACAAACTCTCAGCCAACAGTTACTAATCTTTTCTTCATTTATGAGGGGTTTATCAATTGAACTGATATCAAAGATTACTCTCAGCCAACAGTTACTAATGTCTTCTTCATTTATGAGGGGTTTATCAATTGAACTGATAACAAAGATTATACAACTAAAAGAATTAAAAAAAAGGGGGATGGCAGATGCTAAATTGCAAGGAAAAGACATACCTCCAGTTGTTCATGCAGTCGCTTTTGCACTTCCATTTGCAGCTTCAGTGCTTCTGTAATTTGCATCCCACTGTAAAAAGTACGACATAATTTCTCAGTATCTAACTGACCATGCAAAAGTAAGAACAATCTAAATATGATAACTCAATTATGATATTGATCCTTGATGTCTGAACTTACCAATGGCTTACGAGCAAATCAATGGTATAAATGGCAAAAACATAAATTATCTAAATTTATAACCGCCACAAATATTTTGACATTAATATGACATATCTAAACTAATCATACTGGAAAAGGAAACACAAAGAACAAGTACAGCACCACTTACGATGAACCATCCAAATTGGAAAGAATATCTCCAGTTTCTTTCTTGTCAGCTTTTTTCCCTTGCAATGCCATTTGGATTAGCATCAGAAAAAAAAGTTTGCAAAGGAAGGATTTACTAAAAGAAAGCACATGCTTATGTTCATACTCAAAGAAAAACAACATTGGACATCAAATAGACTTACCATCCGATGAAGAGTCGGGTAGATATTTTGCAAGTCGATATTTCTGGATGTATCAATAAAGCAGAAAAATAAGAGAAATGAGAAAAGAAGACAAGGAATGTTGAGATGCGAACTCTAGAAGCAATCACCACAAAAAAAGGAGTTCAGAAGATGTCAAACTTCCAACTCAGTTTCTGCAATAAAAATCAACTTTTATATACCTGTAAATGACTTTTGACATGGTATATAGTTAAACCCTGTACACCCATAACTCTGAGAACACCTTTTGGGGTAGCACCTAGAAAGACAAAAGATGAAAAATTGCTCAGTAGATACACTCACACTCAATTTGCACTCACATCAAGACATAATTCTCAATTGAGTCCTCCAACAAATTCAAAAAGTGAACTATCTGCTTGAAGTTTAAAGCATGTGCAAACACACAAGACCACATCCATATACAGCTTATGTTCATGTATGTGTGGTTGCAACAGAGGAGCTCACAGTCTTGCGCTAAACATAAATAGAAAACTAAGTCTCTGGATTGGTGGTAAGAATTGCAATCACACGAGAAAGAACAAGTGGAAGACTCACGATCTGGTCCACCAAGTTGTGCCACAGCATCAACAAAGCGTTCATGAAGCTCATGTGTCCAACGCAATCGCTGCTTTGAAGCAAGACTAGAGTTGTTGCTGTTGTTGAGACTATTCCCTCCATTGATGGGGTCCATTGTACTAGCAACACAGTCTAAATGCTGACCATGAACTGATGAACTTTTATGAAGCAAACTTGAACTGGGAACACTCTTCAAGTGATACATATGTCATTCATCTATAACAATAAGATCAGAAAGTCAGCAAGAACCACTCAAACTAAGAGAGAGGAGATGGAGCTGAAATATCTACTGAAACAGAAACAGAGGAATAATATGATGTAATTAACACGAGTTCCTTGGTGAAACAAACAAAATAAAGTGCGTACGATATTCAATTATAAAGTCAATTGATTACTCATCTAATGCTAAGGCGAATCCAGTTGGAGTCAGATTATTAATAGAACAAGCAACTAAAGTACACAACTCAACCGACCCATAATCCCAAAACTAGTGAATTTAAATTTCGCCCAATTCCCACTAAGTTAGCTAATAACATAATATAATATGTAACAATAAAAGCCAAGAAAATTATAAGTGATAAAAAGTTCACATTCCAGAATTAATGACAAATGGCAAAAGTAATGAATGAATGCTGGAAAGAGGATAGAAATAGAATTGAATATAATGAGGAAGAGATGAGCTGGAATTTTCCAACCAACAGAGTAGAATCAATTTAGTAAAGAAAAGTTATATTTATTTGGAGTTTACACACGGAGAAAGTAAAAAAGAAGGCTTCAGTTGAGCAGCTAAGGGAGCTATGAATCTAACTAGAATGGGATAGGGAGAGTAGCAGATAGATTGTTGGGGACAAAGAAACACAAGAATGTCCAAAGGAGCTAAGGCAAAAGGGGTGAGGAGATAAAAGAAAGGGGGTGAGGAGGAGGAAAGCTTTTTTTTTGAAGGATTTTAATTTGTAGCAAGTTTCTGATAGAGGTAGTTAAAATAAGATTAAGATTATTATATATTATATATTAGATTATATGATCATCAACACAAGAAGAGAACAAAACAATAACAAGTCTATTGTATTGTATATCAGAGCCACAATTACCATTATTACAATAACTAGCAGCAATCAATTTTAATCTTATTCAGTATACAGTATAATCAAATCAAACAGAACAGGCAAAGAAATTTGGGATAAAAATAAGACAGAAAGTGAAGGAAATTAGGGTTTTTTGAAGAAAAGAAGAAGAAGAAGAAGAAGAAGAAGAAGAAGAAGAAACTCAAGGCTGGAGAAAGAAAGAAAGAAAGAAAGAAGACGTACCCACAGATCTAAATATGAAGATGAATCCCATAACAAAGGAAAGCAAGAATTTTTGTATACGTTTAGGGGTCTTCCAAATTGAAATTGATTGGTTACTTAAGAGCAACAAGAAGAAAATTTGAGGAATCAATCGAATGGAAGAGGAAGAAGAAGAAGAAGAAGAGGAATAGTGCAATAGGATGTAGGAGTAGAATGGTAATTGTCGTTGTTGTTAATGTGTGAGTCAGTCAATCACTCAGCTCAGCTGTTCAATCGATAATTTTTAAGACAAAAAAGAAAAAGAAACAACAAATTGAGAGCGAGATAAGAGAACTGCTTTTTTATTTTTTTCAAATATATTTATCTGTATTTGAACTAAAAGAAAAGAAGATTTTTTATTATTTTATCGTAAAAAAACAGAGACAAGAGAGACTTGACCAAAGAAATAGGAAAGAAATGAGAAATGGGAATGAGCCAAACAGAGAAGAGAAGCCACAGCCACAGCCACAGCCACCCACCCACATCCTCTCTCTACTCCCTTTCTCACCATTTTACTTTTCTTTTTTCCTTCTAACTTCTTCTTCTCTCTCTTTTTTTTTCAACAAATAATAATAATAATAATTAGTAAAAGAATATGTCCCTGTTTGTAGCTAAGCTAGGTGGTAAGATATTTAGTTTTATATCACCATTTAATTATTCTGTTATATATATATAATTTGATTATTACTAATAGTCTACAACCATACTTAAATCCATTTGCCATTTATTATTATGATTATGTAAGAAGAAATTAAAAAATTAAGATGAGTAAAGCCAGGCCTTTATTAATTTGGAGAAGAGAGTGATATTAACAACCTTAGTGTTCTCATGTATACAAGTAAAAGTATGATAGTGATAATGAATGGTGATGTTGATGTAGCCTAGGACTAAGGAGTAGGAGTCATGCAATGCAAGTAAATGTATGTAATAGAAGAAGGATGAGGACAACCAACCGGCCTTTTGACGGAATCTACTTTACTTATATTCTGTTCCGTTTTGTCCTACTCTTTTCTTTCTTTTGTTGGCTGTGATTGGCATGTGTTTGGAGTTTACATCTTTGTTATGTTTTGTTTTGTTTATGTTGCAATCAACACACATATTCATATTCATTCTCCTCTTTGCTTTTGTATATTATGCTTTCTAGTCTTTCCATTCCCTCCATACATGTCATTTATTTATCTCGCTTGGTCTTGGCTTGGCCTTAGCCTTAGCCTTAGCCTTAGCCTTAGCCTCAGCCTTATGTTTATAATTTATTATATACCTTGGTTTTTAACCTTATTAATCCATCATTTTCCAGATAAGAAGGAAGAGGGCCCAACGCAATAACAATAACACAATGCCTTTGAACAACCAATATCATCTCTCTTCTACTCCATCATCCTATTTCCATTTCTCTCTGTTGGCTTCCCTCTAATCCATCTGCATGCCACCTTATCCATCCAATACCAATCCTTTGATTCACCTAAGCCACAATTGCCAACTCTTTCTAACGTCTTCATCTATATTCCTCAGCTCTTCATCACCATGCAACTCCACATATGATCTCTCTTCCTCATTCTACGAAAACTTACCCTTGCCTTCTAGTGTAGTAGGATGGATGAAAGCCAAGCCGGCTGCTTCACTAATAATACCTACTCAATCATCCACTACATATCTCTAACCGCCCATTCCAAGGGCCGGCACCATCTTCAACTACAACCAAAACTTCTCAATCCACACTTCTTACGCTATGCTTCTCCTCAATTCCGTCTTCATATATGCCAATCCTATACACATGCCATTCCCATTTGTGCCTCTACCGTTCTCCTGAAAGAAGAAAGATATAGACACACACAAAACCCTGTGCCAAACCAGTCCCCCAATACAAAACAAAATGAAACTAAACTAAAATAAAATAAAAAATCAAGTCCACATAGATTCATAGATGATGTTGAGTAGCTCTTAGCAATTCAGATTTACAATTTAGAAACATGTCATTTCCACTACTGTCGCCAACACTGTTGACACTTAAGATATTAGCATTTGTACACTTGAAATTGCAACTAAATGAATGAGCCTAAGAATCTCACTCAGTCATACATGACACTATCAGCAAGAATTTTCAACTCCATATACCATACCCACTGTTGCTATGGGGATTAACTTGGTTCATGCTAACCTCTGAGGTTCTTATCTTTGCTTCGCTCCAGGCCAGTGATGCTGTTGATGAGTCCAAGCTTGCCATTTGTTTCTTACCTCCTGCTGGAGATCCTTCCAGAGTCAGTCCTCCAGGACTCTCATTTGATGTTAGGCAGCTTTCAGTGGAACAATCAGCCCCTTGTTGGTGCAGGCTAGATGGCACTTCTTCTAGACCATGAACTTCAATCGCTGCTTCAGTTTGCAAGGAGTAAAAGCCTAGTGGATCAATGGATGCACTTCTTGACATCTTAGTTCTTGAACCCTTCTGATTCTCCATGTCAATTACTGTACCTCCAAGAAATTGATCAGCAAGCATTTTACAAGCCCTCTCGAGCATCGCCAAGTATCTCTTTTCAGCATCCTGGCGAATTTGCAGATGTTTCTCAGCCTACACGGCAAAATTGGAAAGTTTAGCAGGATGGAGCATAGTAACTACTATTGTGCATAATCGTGGATGCTGGAGCCATTGTCATCAAAGGCAGCTATAAAGAGCACAAGAACTATTGAATCTCTTTCAATTGCTAACCAAAACCACATCCCAAAGCTACCATGCTTTCATAGGCAACAGTGTGAAAACAAGGGCAGAAGTAGTGACAGCAACAACACAAATAGAAGAAGCGTCACCTCAACTTGCAGATATAATTTACTTTGCACTTCCATTTGTACTCTTAATGCCTCCTTGACTTCATAGCCCCTATTTATAGAATTTGCATAATTAAGTAATTCCAAACATTTACCATGCAGTAGTTATATCTTTAGTCATGAGGAAAATTCATCTTACTCATTCCTGTCAGAAGTTGCAAGATTTGGTGAAGAATTACTGGCGCCAGGGCTTTCTAACAGGTATGAACCAGGTAACCCTTCCATAATTAAATGGGAAAGAGGTCATTTCACAACAACAGGCACAAAAGAAACACTCAGCTTAGTTTTTAGGTTTTCCACAACATATAATATAAAAATATTAAACCAACTAGTATTTTTCTATAAAATGAAAATGATGATGGGCCACTTCCCTTTTTTCTTCTTAGAAAAGTCACTCTTAAGAATTAACATCTGTCTTAAAATCTGAATTACGCCCAAATGAAAGATAATAACAAAATTGTGTTGGCAATATCATGCACAATGAAGAAACAGACAGAGAATACAACAGGATATACCATCTTTGGATGCTTCGCCTGTATCTTTCCCTGATTGCTTACCCAATCTGTATTTCTGTAATACAACAAGAAACCCATGGTTAAGTGCACAACAGTTCCATTTCCATGACAAATTCGGAAAACCAAATGACACGACATCAGACAAATTAATGCTTAGTGAAACAAAACCTGGAGGTGACTCTTTAAATGGAAAAGTGTCAGTCCCTTGACATTCATCGTTCGCATGATGGCTTTTGGGGTAGCTTCTGCAATTGTTATTAAGGTCTGATTTAGAATACTAATGACGTAGGGGGCAAGTAGTGAAAGATTCATAAATGTTACTCAATAAAGCATGTAAGCATTTACAAATGGACTAGTAACACATGAATTATGTGTGCATTAGCTGCTTGAGCTTGCTCATAAAAACATCAAATCTAGTTCTATCCGCCAAGTGAACGAGTATGAGCTCAAATTAACAGCAGAGGAATAAAGGGATGACTGAGCAAAGCAAACTTGAGTTTATTTGAAGTCTGACAATCGCTATAGCCATCTAAGTCCTAGATAGCTAAGCTTGTAACTCCACCTGTTTAGGATTTGAATCTATACAATATTCATCATATCTACCAAGCGCCGAATCACAAAAGAAGAATGTAGTAACTAGTTTTATTTTTTTGTATTATTTATTTATTATTTGTTTATGAAAATAACACCATCATTATGGATTCGGACTAGTTTGGGACAAAGGGCAGCTCAGCCGGTTAGGGACAGTAAAAAGTAGGACTGAGATTTTATCCTAGAAAATTGGCCCATAACAACTCTAAGGAAATACAAAACAAAAGCGACGACAGAATTCACATGAAACATGTGGAAGCAAAAAGGAAACTTAACTTTGCGTCCTGAAATTGAAATAGCACAAGATAACAAACAGCAGATACATTTTGATAAGCAGCAAAACGAATTTAGTAAAAAGGGGAGCTAAACCACTCAGCGGCAAGCTTACATGGGGCTCAGACCGCCAATAGACATGAAATTTATTGGAGCTAGCAAGACAAATGCACAGTTGATGAAGAATATGCTGCATACGACCATACCAGCAAACGTGGTAGTGGCAGAATAATAAATAGAAGAGAAAAAAGGAAAGGAACTTATACATATTAAAAGTAGCTACAGCAGCACTATATGCAAGAAAAAAAAAGGAAAGATGAAAACTTTTTTCTTTTTAGAAAAAAAAAAATGGAGGAGGGGGATGCAAGAAAGGAAAGGGAAGAAGAAGAACAGACTATTGGGACCACCGAGCTGCGAAACGGCATCGACAAAGCGGTCGTGAAGATCAGCAGTCCAACGGAGGCGAGGTTTGGGATCGGAAGTCAAAACAAGGCATGGCTCTCCTGCTATTCTTTGATTCTGATTTTGCATTTGCACTTGCAATTGCAAATCTTCCTGCTGACCCACTATACCTCCACCACCGCCGTGGTGGTGGGGTTGAATTGGTCTCTGGAACATTTATTATTATATATGAATATTGATTTTGGTGTTCAAATGGTAAAGAAAGAAACCCCCACCCACCCACGCCAGCAGCAGCAGCAGCAGCAGCAGGCGATCAATAATTGTGGGGAGGGATGAGATGGGCCTTTGGCTTTGCCCTTTGGGTAATCAAAATCCCAATTTCCCAAATGCCAAAGATGAAGAACCAACCTGTAGAGTCAGATTTTTAACCCCAGTATTTCTTACAACAGCAACAGGTTAAAAGCTTTACACAAAAAGGTAAAGCCTTTCCACACCCAACTCAACACTCCACCTCTGAGGCTCAGCTAGCTTTTTGACTTTCTATTTACTTGGACACTCCATTTCTGTTCACCTTTTTTTTTAAATTAAAAAAAAATTTGTTTTTATTTCTTTTTTTCTTTTTACACGAGTTGTCTAAATTCAAGTAAAATACAATAACTACATAATACAAAATTGATATGGTTTCTACTGAGGCCGCTTCCTTTGTTTGTTGGGCTAGGTCCGGTTGCAACGACATCGTTTTTGTATTTTTTGGAACTACAGTGGTAGGATAGTTTTTTCGTTGAGCTCGCATCGCCGTCTGAAGTTTAAATCAACTCTCCGTTGTTCTGTTCTCCCCTTTGGAAGGCGCTACAATCTCAACAGTTGGTATAGAAAAAAACAAAAAAAACAAGAAAAAAGGTACAATCTTTGCTGTTTCACTCATTGTTTCTTGAAATTGCAATTTGGGTTTTATTCGTCTCTCATGGAAGATGAATAATATGTGGAAATAGAAGTTAGTTTCATTGATAATTTTCTAATCACCTGGAAGAACATGAAATTAAAGATATGGGCAAATACTTCTTTTTTTTTTATTAAAAAATTATGAAATTGTGGTTTTTTTGATGGACTGTTTTGCATTATTAGTGCTGATTGGTAACTGAGTCTTCCTCTTTCCCGTCTCCATTGGTGACTCCACTTGAACTTTCCAGGTAGAGGAAGAAGAAGAAGAAAAAAAAAAAATACAGGCAAATAATGGAGAGCAGAATAGCAGCAATAAGAGGTGGAGAATGGAAAGCATCAATAGCCCGTGGGGGGCCTATTTATGTTCCCAACTTGGTAGGCCCTCTCACTTCGGTTCCTGATTTTGAGTCTGCTCTCCTTCATCAACTTCAGGTTTCCATCTATTTATGCATTATCAGTACCATCCATCTCTTGTTTAAACTCTATTTACTAATCCGAAACCATTTTCAATTATTCAGGATTTGAAGGATGAATTGTGCTTTGATTCTTCTCTTTCGCTTCCCAGTGTAAATCATGACGATGACATTTCGTATCTTCTTCTTTCTAATTGTTTTTATTTGTCCCTTTTGAATTTATTCATTCATTTTAATGATTATAACTCAATTGCTCTCCCTCTCAGAGTTGATGAGATTAAGCCTTTTACCGATGAAGATTTGGTGGAGATGGCATTGATGGAAACCCCTGTGAATGTATGTTTCTTTCTTTCAATTCTTTCTTCATTTTGAAATTTTATAATTTGAGAAACTCTGCTAATGATTTCATATCATTTCATGGACTCTTACCTCAGGATGAGGTGAGGAATGAAAGTTGCTTGCAATCATCCAAAGAGCTCTCCAATAATGTAAGGTCAGTATATATGCTAGTAAAAATATGCTTTTGCAACAATTCTCTCTTTTCCATCTATCAATACTCAATATTCCTCTCCTTGCCTTAGCTTTCTATTGCTCATATTCATTTCACATTGCAAGTATTTTTTTTTTGGTATTGTTAATTAAACTTTAATATATAAGGAAGAGAGCTAGATTTTACACATACTAATAATACCAACTAATCTTGTTCTTAAAATATATATCATAAAGATGTAGAAGAAGATAACATCAGAAAAGAAAATAAATACAGCCACAAACACACTGATACAACGGTGCTGCATTTTGACGATTTGTGTTTTGGCAAATAAGAAAGCCAAATTCTGATATGAAGAAATTTGAATTCCGGATGGTAAGCTGAAACAAAACTTCAGCATCCTTGGTGCAATAATGGGTGTGGCAAAACCCATTTTATTAACTGTAAAGAAAACCTTGAATATTGGATAAATGTTCTTCTCAAAGACAATGATGTCTTCTTCTTCCACTTCTTCAATAGAGACACAAAAACCAAATCTTCTTTGCATATCTAGAAAACTCTCATGAAGAGAGAGCAAAATTTCCACAAAAAGAGAGCAAAATAGGGATATAACCATAGATCTAGATAATCTATAATTTATTTTGAGAAAACAACATAGAATATATAAAATAATAAAGGGGAGGACTGATTTCCAGCTAAAATGGCTAGAAATTGGTCCCTGTAATGAGCAAGGACAAGGAGCTTTACTAGGTAGGAGAATAAAACTCTAGAGAAGAAGAGAGAGAAGTAAATACTCATATTTAAGCAACATGCAAGTCTTTTTTTTTATGCTGTAACCAAGACAGATCCCTCTTGATTTCTCATGTATGTTTCATTGAGTCTGCATGCAACTTGGGCAGTACAATCTTTCAAGCCTATCCTTTGGGAGATAGAAAATGATCAAAGATTTCAACAGATCTAATTCCCTTGGTTTCTTAGATGCCAACGATCTTCTACATTGTCAATTTGAAATTAAATGAAATTAAGGCCAGAAATTGGGTCCTTCTTTTATTCCTTCCCCACTTTCTACTTCTCATGATGAAGATTTATCATGGATAATGTCTGTAAATGTGTAATTGTGAAAGTCGCTGCCATTATTTTTTATGAAAAATAACAAAACCCCCAAATTGTCTGTATAAAAATAAAGTTGCTTCTTGAAATCCTTACTAGATTTTGATAGCGAAGCTCATTTATCAGATTTCAGTACTGCTAGGCATTTAAATCTTGATTCATCCCATTATACTGCCTGGCGGGCACATTGCCAGGTAATACATTTTGTTGCACTTGTAGCTTAGTGTCCGAATTGAGCATTATATTGTAGTCTAGTTGGGATCAAACTATTCCTGCTTGGAATTATCATTTTGATGCGTTCAATTTTGTAATAATAGCACACATTCGGAAAGCTCTGGAAGAGGAGGGGATCCTTCATCTGCTTTAGATTCATTAAGTCAAGGGAAGATTTGTGATGGAACTGTTGTTGACAAGAAGTTGAGCAAGAGAAAAATATCTTCAACATCATCTAATGGATCTCATGCTAGAACCAGCTGTAATGCAACTAGGAATATTGCAAGTAAGAGAAAAAGAGGGATTGCAAATAAGCATTTCATTGATGTATGTTATCTCTCCAACTATATTTAGTTTTCCGCCCTTTTTATTTCTGCTGATTGATTTATTTCTTATTAGAAATGCTTAATAAGATCTCCTACATAAACTTTAAAGCTGATTTCTTAATGTGTTTAACTCAACAGTGATTTCAATCAATAGTATCTCTTTTCATGTTACTAGAATACATTATGTTGTTTTCTTCTCTTACACTGGTGGTTACTGAGCATATCTACCCAAGTGTTTTCCTTTGAATGTTAAAAAGCTGTGATATACTCGCTTACCTTTGCATGTGAATTTGTTTCAAATCAGCTGACCACTTACTTTTGCATATGGATTTACTTGGAAGTAAATTGGTTGTACTCAATGATATTAAAGAAATATGCCAGGCAATATACACATAGTAGTGCATCGCAATCAATATTTTATATAGGGGCTGAGTTGACACTTGAATTTGTTATTCTAGGATGATCAGGAGGGCTGCCTTGCAAAGGTTGGTGATTTGTTGAAAATCAAAGAAAGGCAGAATCAAGAAAAATCAGTGGCCAGACTGCATTCCTTAAAGTTTGTATAAGGATTTAATCTTATAAATATTGTAACGATGTAACTGATGCATCTCACCTGCTGCTGTGCTTACTTATATCTTTTATATTGTCACTTGCTAGTTGCAATATCAGCAAAAGTCTTGTTCTATCATCAGAGAAAACTGAAAGCATGAAATATCTCAGGTCTACATATTTTGACAAACAGGTTGTCTTCAGAACTGCCTATTTGTATTTTGTTTTATTGCTTTCCAATCGCACACATGTTATTAGATGCCTCTAACACTTTTAATTTGTTTGTTTGATTATTCATACTGCTGAGAAGTCTTATTTATTCTTTCTTCATGCTTTTATTCAAATTACCAGCTGGTGAAGCCCCAAATTGTTCAACAGCACATAGCTCTGCAGCATCCAGAGTTTGTTCTTTGTGTTGAGGTTTATCACAACATACGAACTTGGATAAAGGTATAGCATTCTATTCTCTTCTTTAGCTTATCTTTTAGATAAATTTATCTTGAATATCAGTTATATTTCGTGAGTATGTCAATGTCATGATGCTTTTGTTTTCCTTAAAATTACAGTTGTCTTCAGGTAATCATTGCCAGTGATATAGGACATCTGTGTGGCAGTACTATTAAATTATATTGCCAAAACAAGATCTTCAAAAACTAGAAACCATAAATGATAACAAACTAATCCTTAGATTTTTTCTTACTTGGGTGTATATGATTTTGTGAGAACTGTGGGATCTGTTCTCTGAATACAGTTATGCTCTTTATTCAGCAGTATAGCATGCTTTTGATAGCTCTTCTTCTCCAAATATAAAACCTGTTTTTAATGAAGAATCAATGCCGAAAATTTTGCTCATAGAATTGCAGAATTTATATTTTAATATGTAGAGAGAGGCAATACAGTCAGTTGCATGAAATTTGTTTGTTGTATGAACAGGATCCTATAATTTCTAGCTACATTCAAGTTGATGTACATCACTTTTAAGAGATCATTTTGGGTTTTGATTTGATTTGCCCCCATTTTCTATTCTCAGGCATTATCCTTTTTGAGAAGTATTTTGGGCTTATTTTTGCCCCTTTCCATCTAATTTACTAACTTCATTATGAATTGTGCCATAGACACAGGAGTTCTTCGTCCTTGGAAGACAAACATTGACAGAAATGAGGGACAAGATTTATTGCATGACAGACCAGTTAATGCAAAAGGCAGGGCAGCACGATCCATCTGGATATTTTCTTATAGAGGTAAAAAGGTCTATACTCTTTAGTTTGGTTCATCACAGCTTGTCACTCTTAAGTAATGGAATGAACAATTGTATAGGATTTGTTTTGCAATGATTTGAGGGACTCATCCGCAATAGATTATAGTGAACCTATATTTGATTGGCTTAGAAGCTCGAAGGATGATGCTCTTAGAAAATGGGAATGCATCACGGGTGCTGAATTACGAAGAAAGCAGAAATCAGTCTTGGGTGGGCTGCCAACTTCACAATTGCCCCAGTTCAGACGTGTTGACATGCAAACGACTCGGTTTTGTGACTTGAGATTTCGTCTTGGTGCTGGTTATCTCTACAGCCACCAGGTACAGCTTTATATGCATTTTTGTGTGCTTGAACTATTGACTGTAAATTTTAGCAGGTTCATATGCAGTATCTGATATCTGGATGAGTCAAAACTTATAAATTGTCATCTCAAGTTCATGTCTTTGCATGAGCTAATGGCAGTTACCATTTTTCCGTAGGAGCATGTTCTTGTAACCTTTTTATCATTTCTATTCAGTTTCTTATGTTTGGTAATTTTGGGAATTATTTGGTACAGGGAGACTGCAAGCATACCATTGTTATACGAGACATGAGACTGATTCACACCGAGGATGTCCAGAACCAGGCAGCTTATCCAGTTGTAATTTTTCAACTAAAACCACGAGCCCAGAAATGCAGCGTGTGTGGAATTTTCAGGGCCACGAGGGCTACAGTGGAGGACAAGTGGACCCCACATAACCCTTGCTATTTCTGTAGTAATTGCTACTACCTTCTTCACTATGAGAATGGATCATTGTTGTATAGTGATTTCTCGACATATGACTATCAGCACGAACTACTTGACTAAGTGCTTCAGCCTTCAGCATTGTGTATTAGTTATACATTTTCTAATAGTTATTAAAGCAGTGAATAACTACTCATTTGTACTGTGTTAATTGTAGAATATGGTGATTTTGTAGTGAAAAGTAAATTATTTAATTTTCCACTCCCCATATTACTGGAAGTGCTTGCTTGAGGGCATAGCACCAGGTATTTTGGTGGCAAAATCCAAGCTGGGAAAATGTATAATACTTTTTCTAACTTGATGTGAAACTGCACTAGAAAATTGCAATGAATATATGCATTGAAGCCTAAGGTATGATTTTACAACTCTTTAGTTACATCTATAATGTTTTTGAGACTCAACTGAAGCATAGCTGTCTAGTTTCATACTATCAGGAAGGTCACAGAGAGACTGAAATCTCGAGAGGATCTGATTGATGTATAAGTTTATATATCTGGGGCAAAGTTTTTTGTTTGCTTAATTCAAAGTCTATAACCATGCAGATGTTTTGCCCATCTTCTAGCCATGTAAGGAGCATGATAATCCCAACCCTCCACGCTGCTGGTTCGTCCGCCAATTATATTGACGTCCCTCCCTGCAGTACCTTCATTGCTAGTGTCATGCGGTTCCCCTTTATCCTCCAATCTTACTATGGTTTCTCCCGTTCTGGTGCATTCATCAATTCCACCTTCGACGTAGCTATATCCTACACAAACATGTCCATGTCCATGTTCACCCAAGTCTAAAAGAATTCTCTTTTCTTCATTGCCTCTTAGCTCTCCAAGCCTTATTATCCTGCCTGCTTCCCCGATTATTAGCTGGACGTCTCTGATCACACCTCCAAGCAATCTAACCAAGAATTCTTCAAATTCATGCATCACAAATCCATTTGAGGTGCCAAAGCCAAATCCTACATGAAACCGTTGAATCGGAAAGGGAACTTGAATGTTGACTGTGTGGTATGATCTTGTGGGACTGTCAGACAGATGCAGGATACAGGACTGTGGATTCTTGTGGGCGCGATCTTCAAGTATCTTTATCCCTTTCTTCAGGCCTTCTATTGGATCTGCTTGCCCCATGAAGAAAAGACGGTCGATAACTTGCAATGCCGTTCGCTTACCATAGGATGTCATGCGTCTCAAGGGAAACACTCGGGATGCAAATGAAGAATAAGTCACAATGGCCAGACGATCTATTGGACGGAGAGAGAACACCACCAATGCCATGGACTGCTTCACAAGCCTCAAATGCGGTCCATTGGGGCTTGCTACTAGAACCAAGTCTATAGCTCTTTGTTGTGTTGACTTGACAGAGAGATAGGCAGCACTAAGTCTCCTGTTTGAGGTGTACGCATAAGGAGCTGGTGCGTATGAAAACAGTGAAGAGGAGGAGCCTGTTAAATGGTGGGGATGTTGGTAGCGTGAACCCCGTCCACTGGCTTGTGAGCATGGATGATGAAAGACTGTTGGTGGTATTGGCACAAGAGAGAAATCGAGGCGGGGATCATTGGTGGTGTCGTCAGGCTCTATGGGGTCATCATCATTGTAACGGGCAGAGCGCAGGAAGGAGCGTCTGTGGACCCGGAAAGTGGCAATGGAGTCATCAAGTATTTGAAAAATGGGGTCAGTTTGGTTGCAAGAGAGGGAACAAGGTAGGCTTAGGTTGCGGGGAAGCTGGGTCCAATGGGCGCGGCAGATAGGGCAGGTAACACTACCATGGCGGACATTGGATGAGATGCAGGCAAAATGAAAAGCATGAGAGCACTGGGCTGTGAATATAGCTTGGCCTGGGCTGTTCCCCGTGCTGTAACTCAAAGCTTCCAGGCATATTGCGCACACGTTCTGCTGCAATACATGAATAACATAATATAGACAAGGTTAATGACCCAGCCGCTAACAACATTTTTTATACATTCAGCATAAGCTGATAACTTGATAATGCGAACAAGGTGAGAAAATCTGAATCTTGACACTCAAATCTTCTGAGGAACACTTTACTTGATAATGGCATTGGCGTCACCAAAAACCTAAAATGAGTGGTAGTGCAGTAGAAATTGCATATTGGTAGGACACGACAATTTGAGAAGTCATGTGATGATACTATAGCATAAAGGTACCTGGTGGGTGGATGGGACCTGAGTGAATACAGACAGTTGAAATTGGGAATGTGGTGCCACATGCATGCTTAGAGAAACATGATTTACACTATCAGTTAGTATTTAGCTAGTGGTCTTGAAACTTGAATTTGAGTTAACAATGTGCAAATACAATATTGCGGCTTTTCCTCAAATACTAGAGAAGCAAAGCAAAGTAATTGTAATAAGTAAAGAAATGGGCTTTTCCTCGAAATCATATCAAAGGGTACAATACAAATGCAAAACTACACAAAATGAACACGATGCCACATGACATGAGAGTGGTCAAAGTACAGAAGAACATTGGATTCCATTCCAAGAGTAAATGCAACGGCTATGAAGGATTCTTCCAAATGGGCGAGCGGTGGAGGGGAAAAGCAAAAAGCCTACCTTAGAAGTCACGTCATCGTTAATGTGATTGTTGAGGGTGGTGGTGATTTCTGCTTCGCTGGGCTTCTTTCTGGGAGACATCGCACTAGAATCCGACCCCTGTTTTGTTTGTATCATTAGTTAACTCACAGAATGAGGATGCATTGGGTGTTCTCTAAAATCATTCTTAAAAGCAGAACAGCGTGAGAATATATAATTAAAGTTGGGAATTGGGAGAAACAAACGTGTAGCTCTGTGGGTTGCTTCATCAAATCAAAGAATAAAGAATGAAACTAAACTTTTGGTTGGAAAATTCCAAAGGAGAAATCTTGATTTGATTTGATTTGATGCAGACAGTACTAGTAGCAATAAATGAGAAAGGAGGAGACTTACATTGATGGAGGAGGTGTTATCAAAGGAAAGGGAGAGATCCATAGGAGCAGCGGCAGGTGGCTTTCTACAAGAAAAAGAGGCGCAAGCAGCCACCGCCATTTTCCTCGCTGCCTTTCTCAGCTTTGAGGAAGCTCCACCAACCCCCATTACTCAATTCCTCTTCTAACTCCACACCTTCTGCTCTAATTATCCTATCCTATGACTATCAATATGATGATAGCAGCGATTTTAATACAATAATGTTATATGGGCTGAAAAAAGTGCAGACAAAGCTCTGCAAATTGTTCAGCAGCTGCCCTTCACTCTTTTTTTCTTTCTTTCTTCTTCTTCTTCTTGTTAATTGTTCCTCCTCTTCTTCTATCCTTTCACACAATCTAACATTTATTTATATAATATAGACATCCCTTTCAAAGTTTCACCCCAAATCAAATCACCCCTTCATACCAAAAACTAACACTTCTTTTTGGTTTTGGTTTTGGTTTTTGTCTTTGTTTTGTATGTAAGTTAGTGAGCAGTGACTGACACTGTACTCCTTTATTACTATAATAATGGCTCTGAAACGACCTTTTTTTTTTTTTTTATTATTATTATTATAAATTTTAATAAATTCTCTCTCTTTCTTTTCCTTTTTTATTATTCGTTGCCTTCTTTTCCTTTTCTATTCTCTTTGAACAAATAATTAAGTCCCATTCCTGAAATGGGAGAACTTTACTTTCTATCAAAAACTTTAAAATATTTACTTTCAACCAAATACTTGAAAATATTTTGTCATCCGATTTTCCGTTCTCATTTATTATTATATAGTATCATCCTTAACATAAATAGAAATAAAACATTAAAATTTCAGTTTTTGTGCTATGGCCGTGGATGCACTGTCACCTTCTTACATAACAGATACCATCCACTTGTGCAAGCATTAGACCTAGCAATCATTCAGCTTTGGTTCAAAATCCAATTCTTACAAGTCCTTTAAGTTAAACTACAGAAGGCACAGCTAGTACAGTGTAGAGCAAAATTACTAACTAAACATAACAAATGTAATAATGAATGAGTAGAAATTTGAAATGTTGATGGACCATAGGCAAAACCCAGAAACAAAGATGGGACCTTTTTCAGACTTATGGGGACCATCTTCAATTTCCACACCCACCTGACTTCACTGACTACATTTGGTTATATATATATGATATATAATGTAGGTCCCCCCACTCCATTCCATACCCATACCATACCATTACCGCCTTCCATTTTCTTTTTTAATCAAGTAGTCATAGATAGATAATATGAGGCTAATATTCAATCTATCTCTCTATTATATGATATCACATTCACTACTGGTGTTCTTTGTAGTGTCCTGCTCATCACTTTTATATCTTTTCTACTCTACTGGTAAGAGAAAGGAAAAGTAAGCGGAAAAAAGAGGTAAAAGAGACCGTTAGATTTGAATTTGAAGTTAGGGGGTACAGTTACAAAATCAAAATGTCATGTATATGATATGATTGCTTGGGTCCTTTTTAGCTTAGCTTCCAAAGCTGCTATTAGTTAGTAAGAGGGGAGGGGGCTGCCGCCAAAAAATACTTTGCATGTCCGTTTCAGCATTCAAAAAAGCTTTGGCCTGTTTGTCCTTCCTGAACTTTCTTTTCATAAAGCAAATGGTTAGCTTATGGAACCTAACTGACCTCCTCATACATATATCTCTTTAATTTTATATAACAAGTTAACTGAGAAACAGCACTCATCCACATTTTGCTTCGTTAATGTATTTAGTTTAGTCATTCAAAATGATAATTCCTTAATTAAATCAGTTGATTAATTTGTTTCCAACCTAACACAAATTTATATATGTAGCAATTATCCCAAACAAGACAGCAAAAAATTGGCCAGATTTTAGGATGCTATTGTCTTGTTGAACAATGATAGAGAGAGGGTCTAATTTACCTTTTTTTGTTTTATTAATCCATAAAGCTGTGGTCCAAAGTCCTTGGCTTTTAGTTACTAATACTGTGGCCAATGATATAAACCACCACAATCTAATACAGCTGGGATGGTTAATGGTTGTTTGAAATGAAATTGTACTAAAAATGCATAATAGAGAGAATTAACTTAAATTAGACACATGCATGCATGAGCATGTTACATCTCAAAACTTGGTTTCGTGTTTGATGTTTGATTGGAGTCGCTGACATATATAGAATAATGAGGGGGAGTGGATGTGTTGAAAAGAGAAACAGTTACAGCTTAACCAGCACCAATTATATATGATTATATTGTACAGCTGAAGACAAATTTATAATTCAATGTTAAGGATGAAACCACCCTTCTTTTTTTATTTTTTATTTTTTAAAATTTTATGTGATTAGTTCAGCTTCCTTTAATTTTGATTCAATGGCCAAGCACAAGCATCCAAATGATCATAATATATAAATTGCATGGTGGTGGGTGAATGTATAACACATAATCAACGCGTAGTTAATATAATTGAAGAAATGAGGTGATGATGATGATGAACACTGGCACTCACACTCACATTCAAAATGACAAAAACCGAAGTTGGAAAAGGACAGAACGATGCAGCTAACTTGAATAATACAAGGGAGAAGGAGGATAGCTAGCATTGTATTTTTTACTATACAGCGAATCTCCCCTTTAGAGACTGACAAGTGGGGGAAGGCAAAGTCTTTGATCATCCTTCATTAAAAGAAGAAAAAAAAGAAAAGGTTCATGCTGTCCTCAAGCAGCATATTCCAAGTTGCAACGCCAAGCCTCCAAACAAATTCAACATTAATCATACAAATACATAAAAGTTGATGATCCAATGTTTGACCAAGTCAAAGCCAATGCCCAAATTTTAGATTTACCAAAGCAACCTATTCCTTTATGAGAAATTGCTTTCTTCTTGTTGGATCCATGTGTTTTCTTGATTAAAGATTCTACAGAATTGAATAACAATTTGTTTTCCATAAAATTTGTATGTGCCTTGTCCTATTAGTCATAAGGTGGTGAGCTGAGAAAGCACAACGCAAGGCCTATATTGTATGCAAATTTAATTAGTAAAGATGACAAGATATATGGAGTTTGCTATTATTATTAATTCTTTTTAGCAGAAACTTTAGCTAGATAAAGGAATTCATTTTATTTATAAATTTATTTAAATTTAGAAAATATGTAAACAATTATTTTCTAAATTAATATTATACATTTATTATAAAAATTGGAGTTCATAGGAGATGCATTTGGGGATCCCAACTAGGTTGGCACCTGTAGGCGGTGGGGTTTAGCACGCACTCAAGTGTTTAGCGACCACAACACTATGTGGGCTTGAGGCTCACTAGGAAATACGATATAGGTCTTGGGCCTATTCGGAGATGGAGTCGCCACCTGGATAAAAGTCGGGACACACTGTATAACAACTGGATCCCACGGAGGTTCCTAGAAGCCGTCATTAGAGATCGGGTTCAGAAACTGGGTATGAGCGTTTGAATACTCACCTAACCTTGCGGTTGGCCTCCGTTTGTGTTTTGCGTTTTATTACCATTTAATTATTTAATTATTTCCTCATTTACCACACGTAATGAAATTGCCTTCGGATAATTGTTAGATTTTATAATTAAGCTCGAGTTTAAACATTAGTCCAATTTCATGCCTTTAAGTCCCAACATTCAAAAAAACGTAGTAAGTAAAATAAATAATAATTTACAACCATACATTCAAAATTGAAAGGGAAAAGGGATTAGGGATTACAATGCTTTAGACAAAATAAACGAATAATATACAGAAAATAAACCAATAAAATAACATAAAAGCGGCAATATACAAGGGATAACTAGCAAAAGTGATTACTCGATGACAGAAATCATCAAGTAATTCCAAAATAAGAGGCCCTCAGAGTTGTTTTGATTGAGATCCTTGCTAGGATGTGGTATCTACCTTTGACATAAGTTTCTTTCTTCTTCTCTTATGGAGAAAGTTGACTTCTTTGCTTTAACCTTCCTCCCCTTTCTTAAGGACGTTTTTTTTTTCTTTTCTTTCCCCTCTGTGTTTTTTTTTTCAAAGCTCCTCTCCCCTTTTCCTCACCAACCCCCTATTTCTCTCTCTTTTTTTCTTTTATTCCTTAGCTTTCCCATGCCCCTAAGCCTCCTAGCCCATCATGAGCTCTCATAGCCCTTTTTCTTTCCCCAAAAATCTTTTCCTCATAGAAGAAAGAGGTTTGGAGAGTGGGGCCCACATCACTTGGCCGTCATGATTGCAGTTGTATTAAATGCAGCTACAAGTGGACTGCCATAGAGGCAGCGCCTCATCGATGAGGCGATCGCCTCATTGGTAGCTGCCAAAGAGGCGATCGCCTCATTACACTAAAGCGATGCCCTTTTGGCTCGGGCCTGCGCTGGGCCAAATTTTTATAGTTAGGTTTAGTTTTGAGTTTTCAGGCTTTGGGTTTTCAAGTCCACTTTCCACTTAGAGATTTAGGCTTCATTCTCATGTCCAAGTTCACATTCTCATCATTAGGTTTGACAACGGGCCGGTCAAACTGAGCAACCCTAATTCGTTCCCTAATACGGGCCGACCGAATCGGGTGTCTACAGTACCCCTCAGCACCATTATCACATACTATGAAACAACCCTTTATTAAAAAGAAATAAAAGAGTTTAACAAATAATTAGATACAACCCAAACTAATGGAACCTATAAGTTTCCAATCCTATAGTATCATTAAGCATAAGGCTATGACAACATTTCGAGTAAGTAGTCCACCATTAACATTCTTGAAGATGTAGTCCCATTGAAGCCAGTCTATCAGCAACCTTATTCCCTTTGCGATAAATGTGACTGACATGTAATTGCATTAAGCTAAGTTAATTAATACAGCATTGCCATTCTAATCTCACTCTCCAGGGAACCACAATACTTATTGTTTAGAGCAAACACACAATAAGAATAGAGTCAAACTCAATCCATATAGGAGATACTTGATGCTCGAAAGCTTTATTAATAGCAATGGACATGGCAAGAATCTCTGCCTCAAATGTAAACCAAATACCCACCGGAGTAGCAAAGGCAGCAATGGAAGAACCAGTACTATTACGCAGAATTCCACTAGTAGCTGCTCGTCTTGGGGAACTAAGCGTTGTACCATCGGAATTCAACTTAATCCACTTATGCGGAGGATGAAGCCATGAAATAAGGAAGGCTGAAAGAAAATGCCGAGGGATGCCGGAGACATGAAGATGACAAGGAATAATAAAATTAGATTGCACATTTCACATATGGCCATAATGAAACACTTCGACATCCTTAATTACTTGACAAATTAGTCGAACAGAAACAATAATTATAATTAAATTATCTTTGAAGATTATAGAGTTTCTAGCACACCAAACATGCCATATACCTGCATGAACTCCCACTTGCCATAAAATAGAAAATTGAGAAGAAAAAGACAAACTTATGACAGATTTGAACAGATGCAGAAAACCATTAAAGAGGTCAAAAGAGGTATCAAAAAGACTATTAAGAGCATACCAGATGGAAGTGGAGTAGTAAAACTTCGTGAAAATATGATTTATAGTCTCTTCGACATGTTGACAAAAATAGTAGTTTAAAACATAAGCAAAACACTTGGCTCAAATATTTTCCATAGAAGGAAGCTAACCATGAAGAATACACCAAGTAAGGAATGATCTTGATGGTGGCAAGTAGTGTCTCTAAACATCTTTACTTTAAGAAACTTTAGGGAGAGAAAACCTAAAATGATTGTAAGCCACCTTGCACAATAAAGTCCTCGAAGGAGAATAATGATAGACATAATGATTATCATCAAGAGAAAAAATCACATTTTTAATATCATTCACTATATTTGGAAACGCATTATAAAAAGACAAAGGTAAAAACCAATTCTCATCATAGAACACATTTGAGATAGAGGCATGAAGATATTTAAAATGAGAAAAGGGAACTTTTATTGCATCAATAATATGGTAACCCAACCAGTTATCAAACTAAAACTAAGATGAGAATGAGCATGAATTACCCATTGGCAATTTTCTTATAAATCCATAAACCAATCTTGGATGGATGACTATATGGAAGAACCGAAAAAGGAGGTCCAAGGTTGCTTAAACATGGTAAGATATTTGTTTCTGAGAAAAGAGAAAACAAAACTAGTGTCATAAGAAACCCGCCAAGCTAACTTACTAAGCAAAGCTTTATTTAGTAAAGAAAGCTTTTTAAGACCAACCCCTCATTCATCTAAAGGAGCACAATAAAGATCCCATTTCACTAAAACTAGCTTTTTGATCTTGACATCTCCAATCCATAAGAAATTCCTGATAGATTTCTCCAAATTTTTTATTAACTGCATTGGCCATTTATTAACCATAAAAGAGTGCAAGAAAGAGCCATATACAACTGAGTTAATCAAAGCAAAACGACTTGCCATAGAGATAGCCGAACCCTTCCATTTATCAAAATGAGAGAGGATTTTATTAGCAATCACCTAAAGCCATTTGTGTTTAAGAGCTCTAACAAATAAGGGAACTCCAAGATAGTTAAAAGGTAAAGATCCTTTCTTGAGCCTAGTGGAAGCATATAAAAAAAGCATATGATTATTAGGCAAATGCTTACCAAAAATAATTTCGGACTTGCTCCAATTAACCATTCGGCCCAAAATAGTCCCATAATCATAAAAAAGGTGAACCAATTTTTTTAATATTAGCAACAGTAGCACGAAAAAATATAAGGACATCATCTGCATAGAGCAAATGAGAAGGACAATGAATTCTTCTAAGAGCATGCATAGGAACCAGAGAGTTGGAATTGAAAGCTTGGAGCAGTACCCTGTTTTAATAATCCTCAACAATATAAAAAAACAAAGGCGACAAGGGATCTCCTTGATGAACCCCACTAGAGCAACAAAAAAATTCCTTAGAAGAGCCATTTATGAGAATAGAGATGCGACCAGATTTAAAAATAGCCTTGATCCAATCACAAAAAGTGGAAGAAAACCCAAAATAATTTAAAACTTCAAGAATAAATTCTCAATCCATGGTATCAAAGGCTTTTCGAATGTCAATCTTAACAGCCATGTTGTTACCAAAACAGCGAGTATTAATCAAATTAATGCACTCAGAGGCAACAACTATATAGTTCTCAATATTTTGACCCTTCACAAAACTGAATTGATGGGGGGTCAATAATTTTTGCAGCAATGGAAGCCAATTTGTCAGCTAAAATTTGAGTAATAATTTTAAAAATAAAATTACCCCAAACAATGGGTCAAAATTTATCAACAGAGTTAACATTCATAATCTTAGGAATGAAAACCATAAAATTGGAATTGAGGCCATGAAAAATAGAACCTAATACGAAGAAATGTCTGACTATAGAGCAAATCTCAGAACCAATGAAATCCCAACAAGTTTAAAAAAAAAGGCCTATGAAACCATCGGGGCTTGGAGCATTATGTGGGTCTATAGAAAAAACCACCTCCTTAATCTCCAAATCCAAAGGAATTCTCAAGAGAGAATTATTATCAATACTGGTAACGAGAGAAGGAATAACTTGTCGAACAGCTGAGAGATCCCATTGAGCTATAGGAGTGGGAGCCGAAAATAAGTTAAAGAAATAATGCACAATAAGTTCCTGAACAGCCATCTCATCCGAACATAAGACATCATTAATTAAAAGATTGTGGATGCCAGCTTAAGGATGTCTTCTTGCTAGAAGGCTGTGAAAAAATTTAGAATTGCGATTACCATACTGAAGCCATTTAATGCGACATTGATCCCTGAGCAAACAATGTTTACTATCAAGTTGCTGTTCCAGGCGTTGGTGGGCTTCCATCTCCTTGGAATGCATTTCCTCAGAAAAACCATTTGCTTCAATATCAGATTGAATATCCATCAAATTTTGTTTAGCCAAAGAAACATTAACATTCACATTGCCAAACGTATGTTTATTCCAACTGCGAAGATATACTCGAAGAAGCTTAAGCTTTCTCATGAAAACAAACATGGGATTTCCAATAAAAGAAAGAGAATGCTAAAACTCCTAGACATTCGAAAGGAACCTTGGATGACTAACCCACATTGAATGAAATTGAAAAAGGCTGTGAGTGGAGAGATTTGTCTGATGACAACTGAGAAGAATAGGATGATGATCCGAATTATAACGTACAAGAGCAAAACATTCAATGAATCTCCAGAAACTTAAAGCATTATTATTGCAAAAAGCCCTGTCTAAATGAATATCAATTCTTTGATCACCAATTCTATTGTTGGTCCAAGTATAGAAAGCACCTCTAGTGTTTAAACGAGTTAACTCACAATTATTCGTGGCTGTTGAGAATTCAGAACAAGACCGTGGAGAAGAAACTCGCCCACCACATTTTTCCTGAGAGCCAAAAAATGCATTGAAGTCCCCTATAACATACCAGTTATCAATACAAATTGAGGGAGATGGATCAGATTGTCCCAAAGCTGCTTACGCTGAGAAGAAAGAACATGAGCATGAATACAAGTAAGAGAATGCCATGAAGAATCCATGAAAAATTGAATTGTGACCTGTTGTTCTGAACTAGCCAACAAAGTGGCATTACCAGCTCCCAAAGATGTAGAAACAAGAATCCAAAGAGAGGCAGCATTAACGACAGTAAAAGAATACCCTAGAGAGGACTAATAACGAAAATGAATACTATTAAAATTAATCTTCGGCTCAGCCAAACAAAGGATGTCCGGACGATGAGTTTTGCAAAGATTGCTTCAAGTGAGTTGGGTGGCCTGATTACCAAGGCCTCTACAGTTCCAGAAGAGTCTTTATTAAGATGTGCAGGAATGTGCCTTGGTGATGGGCTTACGTCCTGTCAACTTGACTTGCTACAAATGAGACTTCTTTGTCTTTTTAACAGTTTGCCAATCAGATGCATTACTTTTGTCATCGTTGTCATCTTGATATGCTAATTCTACCCAGTTCTTGGTACTGACTCGTTCCAATTCTTTTAATGCTTCATGCTGGTGGATGAGAGAATTAGAAGAGTGATGTCTAGTGGATTAATAATAGCCAGTTGATTTTCAGGGGAGCCCAAAACAGCGTGCGAGACTGGGACATCGCCAGATGATGCATTGTTTGAGGAGGAAGTGATAGGAGAAAACGTTTGGTTGTCATTGTGAACTTCCTTAGACTGTTGTAAAGCATTATCATGAACAACATGAGTTTTATTTGTTTCGGGCTTCTTGTGCCATACTTTGCGCACCCTAGAATGTCCCCTAGAATTTCTCCTCATTTGCTCTGACGAGGGGATAGAAGGATCTGGTTTAACATCAGGCTTATGATAGCGACATTCAGATGAACTATACCCAATTACTTGACAAGAACTGCAAAAAAGAGGCATATTTTCATAAGTTACATCAATATCAAATAGGTTTCCATCATAATCTAGCACTAATTGATGCTGCAAAGGAATTGATAAATCAATATCAACAAAGACACGGGCAAAGTACCCGAAATCCCCCCCAGGAGTAATGCGCTCAATCCTCAGGGGTACGCCAATATTTTGAGAGATATTCGCTATGATTTGAGCATCCCAAAGCTCCTATGGTAAGCAATAATAGTGAACCCAAAGTTAGGTGGTTGTGGACTTTTCTTTTAGTGGATTAAATCTTGGTATCCATTATTGAAGGCGAAGGATTCCAGGTTTGAGAGAAAGGGAATCTCAACTCCATATCAGTTCCTTGTCTTACTCAGAACGGAGAAGAATATGGAAGAAGCCACATCCTAAAGAGATAAGCCTCCATTGCGTTTGAAGATTCCATATCCCAAATAGTTTCTCTTTCAGCTTTGTCAATTGCCAAGGCGAATCTCCTTTATTCAGAACAATACAACCACTTAAGGAATGCTGACACAAGGCTAATCGTTTGTGATACAATTCAGAGTTGATTTTAATAGCTTGGTAAGATCTTGGAATAGCAGAACAAAGATGAGGGCAGACAATAGAAGGTTCTGAGACCATAAACGAGAACGTTTTGGGGTGCAAGGTGGTTTGTGGATGGACAACAACAGGTTTCAGGGCATCTGCATGGGAAGAAGGACGGAAAGCATCTCAGGGACCAAGTTTGAACGTGAACAAATATGCATGGCTTAGATAATGCTCCTCGGGAATCAAAGCTTTCCCGTAATCAAGTGCTTTCTCGGAGGTTGTTGCCACCGCTGGCAGCATTAGGGTTATCAGAGAGTCCCCCATATGTAATGAAAGACCAACATTGCATTTTCTATATAAAAAATTTGGACCATTTCTCAATTTGCGTGTCATCCTTGCGCAGGGGCCATGCTAATCTTCTCTGTATCATTCCCATTTTATCAGCTGTCCCCGAAGGGTCAAACACAAAAATTTGATCAATACATTTTGTTATAATTTAATATATCTTACGTTAAATTGTTGGTTTATAGAAATATAAACTCCTTTTTATAAAGTGCATAAATTTTATAATTATATAAAGTATAATTGTATTAATTGTTTTTTCGTAAAAATATTTTAGATTAACAAAAACTAGTGATAGACGTCTATGAAAATAATAATAGTAAATAACAAATTTTTGTATTTTTAAAGAATGAATTCTCAATGTTGTAAGGTATATTATTTTTTCTACAGAAATATCAATTTAGAAAATAATTTTAATTGATAAACTGATATTAAAGTGTAATTTCTATATAACTATAAAAATCAATTCAATAAAAATTAAATTTGTTTCTGTATAAAGCAGTTGTTTAAGAAAAATTGCATTAAGTTACAATAAAAAATATTAATTCTTACAATTATGAAAAATTATGTAATTTTATAACAATAACAATGTTTTTATATTTTTCTCAAATTAAAATACATTTTTTTTTTAAAATAGAATTTGTCTTTGCAAGAAAATTAATTTTGAAAAGTAATATTTTCAATTGATAAAGTGATAGTAACATGTTATAAAAAAAATACACCGTAATTATAAATATTAATTTTTATTAAAAAGTGGTTCTTTTTTTTTTTTTTTTTTTTTGTAATTTGAAAAAGATATATGAAGTTATGATAAAAAATTGCATACTTAGAAAAAAAATTTGTTATTTCACATGTCTGTCCGAGAAATTCATCGTCATTATGAAAAAAAAAAAGAAGAAGAAAGATTTAGGACCGAATTGACATACATGTAAATTTGAGAATTAGGATGAGAGCGTGAAGAAAAGCAAGTTTAAGGATTAAAAAAAAAAGAGAACGGAGTAGGAGATAGTAGGATTAAAGAGTCTAAAAACGTGACTCATCAAGTTAACTAAGAGAGAAATGTTTCTCTTAAGCTCTGTTTTGTTTTTGGAAAAAAAAAAGGAGTGAAGAGAGAAAACGCAAAAGAAGGAGAACGGGTGAAGATGAGCAACATCACTTGAAGAGGATTCAGCTTGCATGTGGGTGAAGGGAAAATTTCTGTCACGTGACCTTTCCTTAGAAGCAAGTAGGGGTGATTTCTTTTATTTGGAGCTAAAGATTAAAGGAGAACAGAGGCAGCAAAAAAAAAAAAAAAAGCAAAGAACAACCAATTCATATGGGTTTCGATTGAGGATTGAGTAACTAAAGAGGTTAGAAACATCAAATGATTTAAGAAACTAATTTAGAGTATGGAATAGCTTTAAGTTTAGTTGCATGCATAGAGATATAAGCATAGAAATAAGTCAGTGTCCTTGAACTTGCATGTAGCAAATTTTAGAACTTTGAGCATGAGTTGAGAATTCCTTGTGATTGGGAACTAGGAGCTGATCGAGGCCATTGAAAAGAATCTGTCAAAGCAGCGAGGAAAAAAAAAGTGCTGCACTTGACGGTGAGAGAACCCTATCTCCTTCCCTTGTACTAATTCTATAGTTACCTCTGAATGCTTTGTTGCTTGTTGGGATTTTGAACTCTTAGCGTTGCCTTCTTTACGAAACCTGAATATTTTGTGAACCGTTCTGTTGATGGGATTTAATATTTTCGGTATTGCTCTTCCTTGTTGCGTTTTGATTCTTAGAATAGACCTGAAACTTGTTGTTTTCAGTGTCACTATCTTTGGATTGTGGTTGCATAACTTCTATTCAAAACGTGTCATGTTGTTCATTTTAAATCTTCGTGAACCTGATAACTTTATTGTTATTGAACTTGTTGATGTACAATGTTTGGTTGCTGTTGAATTTCATGAAAAGGAAATGTAAAAATAGAATTTAAACAACTTCATAATGGAGCTTAAAAACAGAACAAAAATAAGTAAAGAAGAGAATGTAAGTTTTGCTGCTGTCCAAAGTGAGTTTTGCTGGAGAATTTCATGAGTAGAAGGTATGGAAATTGTAGGCTTATTTATCTGCAAAAAATTTTGTGTGAACAACTATCTCTTAGCCCTTAAGTTGAGCTCTTCATGATTTGTATGCCTGGTTAGTTTTGGTGACCTATGTGTCTAGTGAAGGAATCAATTATGCAATTTAGACACTAAATACATGTGTGGTGAGCACAAGCCTAAGTAGAGTAAAATTTCAAAAATTTTATTTGCATAACCCTTCATCATATGAAGAATTCCATTCCCAAGGATCCATTTTGCATGTTACACATAACTAAATGCAAAGCAACATACATATATACATCAACCTAGGATATTCTAAGTTTAAGAAAACTTACAAACTCCTAATTTGATGAAGACAACAATAGTGAAGATCTACAAGCTTTATATGCTCTTGGTTTAACTCTTGAATTAATTGTTCTAGCCTTGCAAATGAAAGGCCTCTAGCTTGAAACAGCAAGCTTTACCATTGCCTTGATGTGATTAGATGAAGTTCCCTCTCAATTGACCCTTAACAAACTTGCACTAACTCAATCTCTTGCAAGAACACTTAGGGTATTATGTGTGGATATTGTTTCTATTCTTATGTGTGTCTCTACACATTCTCTATATAACCATATATGCATAGAACACTTCTAAGGTTACACGTGTAGAGAAAAAGAAGCATCTTATCACATAAGCCTTTTCTCACAAGTATGCCACTTGGCATGATATGTACACAACTTGTGTATATGTCACTAGTGTACAAAAGAGAAATATGCAGAGAATACATCTCATGTATTATCTCTACATTTGTCACCTTACACTTGTAAACTAACCTAATCCTTTTATATGATAAAGTCAAATATTGACATATCACTTTATGGACTTGGGCTTGATGATTGGGCCAACACTTGACCTAAGTCCTATCTATCAAATATATGGGCTTAAATTAGGTTCATGGGCTTTGTTAATATTTTGGATTAATCTTTGGTTCAAAACTCTTTTAGGCCTAGGCTCTACCACTTGGGCTATTAATCAAAGTCCAATAGAAATAACATATTTTATATTATTAATTTAATACTTCAATTAATATCTTATATTAATTAAGTATAAATTAATAATTAAACCCTAGTTGAATTATATTTCATGATATGCTAGAATCATTATTTAAAACATAAATCTAATTTCATTAATCTTAATTAATTAATTAAACACTTCAATCAATAATTAGATTAATATTGATGGTGATTTGGTAAAAAAAATTTTAAGTGTGACTTACTAAGTTCATGTTTAATTGGCAATGAGAAGATAATATCAACACTTGATATTATTTGAAACTTCTTTCAAATCTAAATGTGAAAATCTCAATTATACACATTTGGTTCTCTTAAGTTGTGAGTGACCCTTAGCACCGATATCATAACTACCCAATTAGAAATGAATGCGTATATTGATTCACATGAACCCTTTAGTCATAATTACTGTGAACTAAAATACCTTCATTAGAAGATTTCGATATGGCCTAGAGTCATGGTTAGTCAAACTCTAATAGCCACATCGTATGACCTCATCTCAAGTTCTATTTCTTGATAAAACATAACAAATACTAGAAATGCTTTCTTAGCATTAAAACTCTTTTAAATTGTCATGTTTGTCCTGGCTAGGAACTTATTCATTAAGAAGAGACTTAGATAGCATAGGATCTTATCTCGATTCACTCCAGGTAATGAATCTTATCTTGGTCGAACACTCATCCTTACTTTTAACCAATTAGTGCCATCATACGCTATATACCCGTGTGTGATTAACACAAGTATGTTAGTGATAATAAATTCTAGCCATTCAAATGTGGATGACTGTGTCACTACAGGCTAAAGGACCATATGCACCATTATGACCTTGATTGTGATTGTTGACTATAAGTGAATATCCATGCATTATAAATCTAACGTCATTATTTGATATACCCATCACATGAGTATCCACATGTCTATTTTAATATCTTATATTAATTAGTATAAGACTCACTACCTCCCACTATAAGTATTGCATACTAATAAAGGAAGATAGACATAGGTGATAGTCTAATTAATATTATCCAAATATTAATTATTTGACAATGAACATTTTATAGCATATGCACTAAATAAATTTATAGCTAATATCATCAATTCTTGATTATAAATTTATTTCACATGATGCTAATGGATAAATATTCAATTAAATAAATGCTTTAGATAATAGAATATTCTTTTATTGCCAGTTAGGATAATATACAATGTCAAAATATGTGATTTGCCTTTAGGGCATACCATTTATGTTAACATCTAGCTAGTCTCGATGCACTCTTCTCAAATTACAATCAACTTGAACCATTGCTTGATTGCCTTTTTCTTTGATATAATCATTTAAAAGTACATTTTCATGAATTATAAACAGCCAGGAACTGAGTTTTTATCGCTTGCTGATTATCATACGAGTTCGTAAGTGCCATTGAATATGCTGAATAATGGACATAAGTTGAAGTCACTTCAATTGGAAATTGAATTATGTTTTAAATTATTAAGTACTGACAAAATATTATGCTAGTACATTGAAACCTTATGAACTTGAAAGGTCTAGATTAATAGATTGCAAATTTAAAAATTAACCACTTGAACTTGGGTTTAAACTAGGGAACCTAATTTACATACATATGTATTAATCACCACTAATGAATTTAATAAACTACACTCAATTTGACTAAGCTATATCATACCTCTTATTTTGAAGTGAGAAGTAAGTTTTATAGCTAAACTTACATATACATGTAAAAATAATAAATAATGAGAATTTAATTTCCAGGAATAGAATTATTAAATTATATACATGTATATTTAATTTAACTAAGAATTAAGGGGAACATTAGAAAAAGAGCAATTTGAGTATATATTAAAGTTGAGCACATGCATGGATGTTAAATAGTGGTAGTAAAAACCATGTTTAGGACATGGTCGAGTTAAGTGAATTGTAAAACGGTGTCTGGAACACTGTGTTTCACACTATGAATGATGTAAAACTGTACCTAGGGTGTAGTTTTCTAAGTGAATTGATGGAAATAAATTATTCAAAATGGCCATTTTATTTATAATTGTCTTTGGGACAATGCCTAGGATCAAATATGCTTTTGGGGAAATTCTGAGTGGTTAACTATATGCATACATATTTATTGAACCCTCAGTGTGCTTATAGTACTTGAAATCCACCTGTACATGTGCATTTGTGCTCGTTAATTTTTTTAATCACTAGACTTGCTTAAATTAAGAATTTATCCTTAATGTTTACTAACATTATGCTTAGAGGTTAATATTTGAGTTAAATTGACCCACTAATTATTCTTGGAACAAATTTGAAATAAGTGGTTAATAATTTTATTTGGATTCTTGAATAAAACTAACAAGAATGATAGGTAACCATTAAATTAGAAGTCCAATGCCTTAGATAATAATTAAATTTTGAATAATATAATTATTCGATATTCTATTTAGTTATTTAATAAATACAATTTCTCTTTAATTCATCCATTTGTTTATACTGTGATTTCACTTTCTTGTTTGCTCTGTTCACTCAAGGGGTATTTTCTTTAAAAATACTCACACCTCATTGCTTTCCTTTTTCAAGTTGATTCTATTACCACTAGTTAGAATTATTTGCATATATAAAAGTAGGAAAGATGTCTTGTGATTACATGATTATAAGTCAAGAACTGCAAAAAGATGAGACGACCATTAAGTACTCCCTAAGGCATATAGCTGATAAGGTGCTAAACTAGAAGGTGCAAGTGGAACTTGCAATAGTAACCTTTCGGTACCTTAAGAGTTAGAGAAAATCACAGAGATCTATGAGACTGCCTTCGATGTCCGTGTTTCTTTGATCCTTGACTAGTATTGATGGAGGTCTAAGAAAAATCCTTTTTATTTTTTATTTTTAACTATGTAGCCCTACAATGTTTGTATATAACTGTGGTAGATAGGGTTACTTGTCACGACCCAAAATAGGGGCCATGACCGGTGCTAGGGAACGAGAATTCTTTCAAATCCGGAATCCGTAGCAAACCTTAAAATAAAATAAAATATGCAATAATTATAATAATAAATAAAATACCCGCAGTGGAAATAAAATTATAAATAAAACAAAATAATAATCTATCAATAAAATTAGATGAACATCCTCATCTCATATATATAAATATTCCTTTAATACAAATCTAGTTCAAATCTTTAAAGTTCATAACTCATACAAATAAATACATAAACTCCACAACTATTTACAACTACTGCAGTGTCTAGATTATAAAGTAAAACTCAGATAAGCAGTTTACATAGTGAAGCCAGGGCGGAAGAAATTCGGCATATGGGTCTGCTACTGAGGTCTGAAGACGATGAATCTCCTGAAAAATAGTCAACGGAGGGGAGTCAGACCTCACTGAGTGAATTGTTATAATATATATACATGCATACTACATGACAATGCACACAGTCAATAGCATATATATAATAAATATATATACAAGCAAATAGACACAGATGCAACTAAATCATTGTTATATATTTTTATTGAAAATCACTGCTTATGAAGGATCAAATAGAACCCTAGAAAATCGCAACCTCAAAATAGTGTTAGACAATACTCTAGCCATACAGGCTGACCTATTCCAAATATATTCACTTGTTCCATTTGGACAGTAGACTGGCCCCGAGACACTAAGTCAATCGAACTTCAGCAGTCTGACTATCAGTGTGATTGGCCTTAAGACACTTGGTCAACCGAGCTCCAGCAATCACACTCCCAAATCATATCTTACACATCAATTAATCAAATCCAATTAATATCCACAAATAGGTTAGTGATATAGCCTAAATGCTATCAGCGTATCGGTACGTACTCGGTCCTAGTGCTGCCCACTAGGTAGCACATTCTATTGATATCCTTCATTTTAAATATAAAACATACATTCATAAATAAATGATGCATGAATTTCAATAAAATAGCAACATAAACCATATATATACTAGAAATATACCAAAAATAAACTAGGTATATTTCGAGTATATATACGTCAAATAAATCCAATATATTTGCAAAATAACTAGAAATATATTTAAAAACATTTTAAGAATAAATGTTGAATAAAACATGCATATAATTCAAAATATACCAAAAATAAACCTAAGTACTAATTAAATCATTTATGCATATTTATCAAAATAAACCATACATTTCTAAAACATGCACCCTAAAACATGTATATATAAAATAACAACTCACTATTATTGCGCTCCTCGAGATGGGTCCGACGGGCTTGGTCCACTAGGCCTCGGTCTCGACGCAACTAAACAAATAAACGACAACAGAAATCAGAATAAATCTAACAGAAAATTCTAAAAACTCGATCTAGAATACTAGACTCAGAGTTAAAATCAGAATTTGACCGGATATCACATTTTACGAGAATTCTACCAAAAATCCGACAGAACCTCCCCTGTAAAATGGACATCTCTCTACTCAAAGAGTAGAGCCAGTCCTGCAAAGAAACACACTTTGAAAATAAACACAAAATTCACAACCACAATCCCTCGGTCGGACTCCAAACTACAATTCACTGACTAAGGTTCACAATTCACAGAATATTACAGAAATACCAAAAATGCCCTTTTATAATAAAAATACATTTTATCAATCAAATTATTTAATTACCCCTAAAACACATTAAAACCGATAAAAACTCATTTATTTAGAAAAATCGTATATTATATATATAATTTGAAAATAAATCACGAAAAATAGTTTTAATTAGTTAAAAATACTAAATAATTTGTAGAAATCATTTTTATACCCTAAATAACTATTAAAACTAATTTAATTACATTTTTAGCCAATTTAGTGTAAAATTACCAAAATACCCCTATATATATTTATTAAAATTAGTCAAAAATTCACCAAAAATAGTATAATTACTCAAAATTAATTTTCTCAACATATAACTCAATAATATCAATAAATATACTCAATTAACCAATTAATTTCAATTAAACATATAATTAACCCTATTTTTCAAAATTACATGAACTTAATAAATTTTAAATAAATATGTAAAAATTCAAAAAAATTACAAATAAATTTCTATAATTCATTTCAACACTTATAATCACCATAAAATACAATTTCATAATTTACTTAATTAATTTTCGAAAATTAGAAAATAATAATAAAATAATCAAAAATACCCAAAAATCAAAATAAATTCAAAAAATTCTAAAAAAAGTCCAACATGAAGATTGAGCTTCCAGGATTAAATTTTGTGAAGGAAGTTTTCATGAATCAATCAAATTGAAGCTCAAAAAAAAAATTCAAAAACATAAATGACCGAAATTGCAAAATCGAAACCTAGAGAAATTTAAACCGTTTTAAGTGAAACAAAGCTTGGAATCACACTCACCGGAGCTGAAGAAGAAGATACAGACTGGCATGTCGATTTTGGTGGCCGGAATCATTGTGATCGACGATAGCTTGAAGTTTCGGTTTTCCGACAATAACAGAGTGAAACGGCGCCAGAGAAGAGAAGAGAGGGTGGCGGAGCTGGTGGCTGGGAAGGGTGGAGCTCAGGGTGGCACACCGATGGCCTAAAAATGAGATGACAGGCGGTGGTGATGGTGGTAGGCGTCGGGTGATGGAGGAGAGGGGTAGTGGCAATTTTGATAAATTTGGTAAACTTTTATAATTTTGTATATATATATATATATATATATATATATATATATCTTTAACTTTAATAATTATACTTTAATATAATACTTTTATATTCAAAAATTCTACGCCACACATAATTTTAATATATATTAATAACTTATACACTTATAATTAATTAATTAATATTAAAGCTAAATAATAAAATTAAGGAAATTAATTAAACCCTAATTAATTTAAATAAATAAACATATATACATTTTATTTAGCACTTAAAAATTATGTATGAGTTCATGCAAATTCATAAAACTAGTCAAAATAATTAGTATTAAATTATTTACGTGACAATTTCCCTGAAAATATAATTCATAGGAAAATTTACGTAAAGTACTTAAAATAATATAAAATAATTAAAATAAGCTTTAAATAAATATCAAACTTATAAATATGTCATAAATATGTACAAAAATTATTAACACTGCATATCCCGATGCAGTATAAAAATATTTAAAAACTCGAGATATTACATTACTTGACTGTAGTTGGTTAAAACCTTTTATTTTGGTGTTATTAATTGTAAATATTTTGATTGTAATAAGTACTTTATGAGTGCATGAATATATATAGTGTTGTGAATAGTTTAAGAATAAATGATAGCTTCCTGTTGTTCTCCTCAATATTGTGATGTATAATTGTTGCTTATTAAAAGTTGTTGATGTTCAAGTCAAGTATGGATATAATATTAATGGAATCCAACAAAATGCATAAGTTGAGTTTCATTATATTTAAAATACTAAATTAAATCAACTTAAGACTTTACCTTCCTTGCAATTAATTATTCCACTATATACAACCCTTATTCATTTTAGATTAAGTTTTTAGTATTTAAGTATTAATTCTCAGAGTGCTGCCTTATCCAATAGGCTTCCTTATTAGATGTTCGAAGGTAACATTCTAATAGGGGTATGTATAGGGTTGGGTGTCATATCACAAAATTATCTCCATCTCTAAAAATCTCTACCTCATATTTAAAATGATACTATTTCATTAGAACACCATTTGTACTCTTATACATCTAAAAATAGTACCCTGGACAATATTGTCGCTTTATTCTCCATTTTCACTTCTCTCTCCACCCTACAGTAACCCTCTCTCCTTCTTCTTCCCCATTTGCCTAATATGTTTTCTTGCAAATTTGCCTTTCCCTCTTCATATTCTGCAGATTATTTGCTTTCTGTTGCAGCGAAGGATAATATGATCTGCGTCCCCTTTTTATTTTTGACTTTTTGAGATGATTTTTGTTTAAGCATTTTGATTTTATAACTTTTGGTGCTCTCCAGAATATGCAAGTGATATAGCAGCTCGCTCGCTTACTCATTCTTTAATTTTATTCCTCTTTAGAAGGAATTAAATAGTAAATTTCAAAACCCTAATAACACTTCGTAAATGTCACGACCCAAACTAGGAGTCATGACCGGCGCTAGGGAACGGGAATTCTTTCGAATCCGGAACCCGTAGCAAGCCTTAGAAAATAAAATCATACAATAATTATATAAAAGTACGACCAAATTAAAATTTTTCTGAATCAATATATAAAATAAATACTCCAAATCCTTTTATAAATGAATACATATTCGTACAATGTTCAAATACAAATTCTCAGAGTATTTAATATCCAAACAAAATAATACACTTCCAATATAGTGACACTACTACTGCAGTTTCTAGAATACAATTCAAAGTTTAGAATACACATTTGTATAAAACAGCTGGGACTGAAGAACACCGGCGATGAACTCTATAACTAAGGTCTGACGATATGGAATCTCCTGAAAAAAAATAATTGAGGGGGGTCAGACCTCACTGAGTGAATTATTATACTATATATACATGCAAACTAAACCATAACAATCAGGCATTCTTATATATATATATGTATATACACATATTTCACACGAATGCCAAACTTTGCTTTTATAAATATACTAAATGTAGAAAACGTTTGTTTTAATTCATGAAGGATCCATAGAACCCTAAATAATAACAACCTCAAACAATCCCATCATCACTCTAGCCATACAGGCTCACTTGAGTCCAAATAGAACACTTATTCCAATTTGGACAGCAGACTGGCCCTGAGACACTAAGTCGACCGAGCTCCAGTAGTCTGGCTATCAGTGTGATTGGCCCCGAGACACTTGGTCAACCGAGCTCCAGCAATCACACTATCCATCACCTCACATCTCAATCAACCCAATAGATCATTCAATTCACTTATGGACAGTAGACTGGCCCCGAGACACTAAGTCAACCGAGCTCCAGCAGTCTGACTGTCAGTGTGATTGGCCCCGAGACACTTAGTCAACCGAGCTCCAGCAATCGCACTATCTAACATACCATTAATCTTAGTCAAATAAATTAAATCAATTATAATCACCCAATTTTAACTCTCACTCAATCCTTATCTACCGTACCGGTACGTACATGGTCCTAGTGCTACCCACTAGGAAGCACGTTCTATTGATATCCTTCACTTCGAATAAATCATTCATTCGAAAAAAATAATTAATGTAGAACCATATTCATAATAGTAAAACCAACCATATATATATATACCAAAAATATACCTGAAATATACATAGTAAAACCAACCATATATATATATACCAAAAATATACCTAAAATATACCCAGTATATTTCAGGTATATATATATATATATAGTCAAATAAAATATGAAATAAACTAAAGATAAATCATTAATATAATTAAAAACAATTTAAATGAGTAACAATAATATAACATGCATTATCTTAAAAATATACTTAAATATGCAAAAGATATACCCTAAGTACTCAAATCATTTAATAAACCATTTATGTATAAATATTCATTTAAATACGTGTTTGTGTTTAACATATATTCACAAATATACTAAAAATAAACCTAATTATCTAGCATGCATATATCAAAAATAAACCCTAAATATACCACTAATGTGTTAGGTTTAATTTAATAATAAAACATTTATTTATTCGGAAATAAATAAAAAATATACCAAAAATAAACTTAAAAATACTTTAAGTGTAGATTTATAATTTAACATGCAATTATTTAAGAATAAACCTAAAATCTACTGAAACTATACCTAAAGTATACTAATCATTTAATAAAATAATTATGTCTAAGTGTACATTTTAAAACATGTGTATATTACTCAAATGTATTAAACCTAAACCTAATTGTTTAATGTGCATATATCAAACTAACATGCATAATTATTTAATATGCATATATATAAGAATGCAACCCTAGATATACCAAAAATATTATAATTTAAATCATTTTTTTAAAACATACAATGAAAATGAAAAATTCTAAATAATGCACCCTATATGCAGTGCATATATATACAGTATAATAACTCACATGTTAGCGCTCCACGAGACAAACTCGGCGGGCCTGATCCGTTAGGCTTCGGTCTCGGCGCAGCTAGACAAACAAATGACAACATGAAATCAGAATAAATTTAACAAAAATTCTAAAGACTCGATCTAGAATTTTAGACACAGCTTTAGAATAGAAATTTGACCGGACATCACGTTTTACGAGAATTCTATCGAAAATCCGGCAGAACCTCCCCTGTAAAACAGACATCTCTCTACTCAAAGAGTAGAGCCGGTCCTGCAAAGAAATACACTTCGGAATAAACACAAGATTACAATCAAAATCCCTCGGTCGGACTCCAAACTACAATTCACCGACCGAGGTTCACAATTCACAGAATATTTATAAAATACCGAAAATGCCCTTATATAATAAAAATACATTTTATAAATCCAAATTACGTAATTAACCCTAAAACATACTAAAAATCAATAAAAACCCATTTATTTAGAAAAATAGTATATTATATATAATTTGAAAATAATTTACGAAAAATAGTTTTAATTAGTTAAAAATACTAAAAATTTGCAGAAATCATTTTTATGCCCTAAATAGCTATTAAAACCAATTTAATTACATTTTTAACCAATTTAGTGTAAAATTACCAAAATACCCCTATATATATATATTCACTATAAATGTTCAAAAATTCACCAAAAATTATATAATTACTCAAAAATTAATTTCTCAACATATAATTCAATAATATCAATAAATATACTCAATTTACCAATTTATTTCAATTAAACACATAATTAACCCTATTTTTCAAAATCACCTAAACTTAATAAATTCCAAATAAATACATAAAAATTCACAAAAATTACAAATAAATTTCTATAATTCATTTCAACTCCTATAATCACCATAAAACACAATTTCATAATTTAATTAAATAATTTTCGAAAATTAGAAAATAATAATAAAATAATCAAAAATTCACAAAAATTAAAATAAATTCCAAAAATCCTAAAAAAATTATAGCATGTAGATTAAGCTTCCAGGAACAAAGTTTGTGAAGGAGGTTTTCATGAATCAATCAAATTGAAGCTAAAAAAAATTCGAAACCCAAAATGGCTGATTTGAAGAAATTGAAACCTAAGCAATTCTAGACCAAATCAAGTGAAACAAAGCTTGGAATCATACTTACCAGAGCTCAAGGAGAAGATAGAGACTGAAAGCATCAAATTTGGTGGCCGGAAAGTGCTTGGTCGGAGTTAAGTTGATTTTTGGCTCTTTGAAGAAAATCCGGCCAAAACTCACCGGAAAAGAGTGTTTTAGGTGGTGGAAATGGTTGGAGGTGGAAGAGGAAGGCTGAGAGGCATAGTAACAGGAAGAAAACCAGCTTGAAAGTGGCTGGAAATGGAAGAAAACGTTTTGGGAGGAAGAAGATGAAGGAGGGGCAAAACTGTAAATAAAGGAAAGTTTTGGTTTTTTTGATAAAAAATTATGTATATATGTATATATATATATATATATTTACACTATATATTATAATAATATAAAATTTCACACACATTAAATATACACCACACACATATTTTAATATGTTTAATAATTTATAAACTTAAAATTAATTAATTCAAAAATTAAATAATAAAATTAAGGAAATTAATTAAGCTCTAATTAATTTAAATAAATACACATATATTCATTTTATTTTAGCACTTTAAAATTATATATGAGTTCATGCAAATTCATAAAACTAGTCAAAATAAATAGTATTAATTTATTTACGTGTCAATTTTCCCGAAAATATAATTTCCGGGAAAATTTTACGTAAAGTACTTAAAATAATATAAAATAATTAAAATTAGCTTTAAACAAACAACAAACTCATAAAATATCATAAATATATATACAAAAATTATTAACACTGCATATCCCGATGCAGTATAAAAATATTTAAAAATTCGGGATATTACAGTAAAAAACAAAGTAACCATAGAGTACACCATTAGATATTTAGCAAATAATAAATCTCTTAAATAAATATAAAATTAAGTAATATTTTTATTTTAGAGTAATATATAAATATTACTTTAAAATGTTATTTAATAAATATAGTTTAAGTTATAAATTGTATTTTAATGTAAAGTGATCTCATTGTAAATAGTGTAGTTTTAAGTCAAAAATACTACATGATTTTAATGTAAGTTAGTATTATATTGAGTAAGTATAATTTAGTAAAAATAAAATTTGAATTATTAAACATAATAAAAATTATATATAATTTTGTACACATTAGTATTAAATATTAAAATTTATATTAATAAATATAATTTTAATTATTAAATATTAATGTTAAGTAAATACAATTTTAATGATATTACGTAAATTAATTCATAAATATATTTATTTAATATTAAATAGATGTAATTTAAATTATCATATATAGCCAAAAAATTTTGTAAAGAAAAAACAAATCAGGCTAAACTACATAGTTTCAACATAAAACCGTATAGTTTTGGTAAACCAATCAATCCTAAAATGGCGTAGTTTTGATATATTATAAATAAAATAACCCTTAAAACTAAACTGCTTTAGCCACTGCCTTCCTCTCTTCCTCTCAATTCAATTTTTTTTACTTGAAAAAATTGCACTAATGGTATCTGAACTTTTTAAAATTTTCTATTTTGGTGGTCAGACTAATTTTTTTTTATGATTGAGTGTATGAACTCCTTATTTTTTTACTCAGACCAGTGCTTATGATCAACTACTGATGATCTGACTGATGAGTCAGTGGCGGTGGGATCTATTTTTCTCTGTCTCAGCTGCCACTTTAGTGAGAAAATGGATTGATGAAAATAACCTATAAAAAAATAAATTAGAGAGACAAAATTAATCTCATTAAATAAAGGGACAATGTACAATAAATATACAAAATAGAACTGGGAAAAAATTGAATAAGTGTAAGTTGAACAAAATCAGGTTGCTGTTCCATTTTTACTACAAGTTTTCTAACTCTCAAATATTGTTGTCGATTTATCATTGCAAAAGCAAATTTCTTTCTTATCATGAGGCATATGTAAAATTTAAGATCATTGATGCATTGAAGATATTGGTCATGGAAAAACACAAAAGGTAAGATTATATCTTATAGGTGTAATTAATGTGCTTGGATTGTTGTTGGTTGCATGCACTCCCATTGATGCATGTTGTTTTAGTTCAATGTAGGGCTAGATCTCTCTTTGTTTGTATTCATTTTTTTTTTGCATTGCTAATGAAAAAATATTAATTTTTTTTATGGTAGTATACTGCATGTTGTTGTGTTGCAATTTGTTCATTTTCCATATTTCTTTTTAGAATTCAGCTTTGATTTTCATGTTTGAATGCTTATAATATTTTTTTTTTTGCATTGACAATGTTGGCAATCATGTTGTTGAAGTGTTTTATGGTGGTGAATTTGTGAGTGAGAAAAATAGTATTGAGAAAAAAATATTTAAATGGGAAGAAGGAGCAATGTAAGGTGAATATTGAATTTTTTTTTTGTGAAAGTGTTATTGAGGCCTTAAAAGGCATAGTAAAGAGCAAGATGTGTAATAAGAATGTGGTCAAAATACATTTTAGGAAACTGTAGACACCAAACGGGATGATGAGTTATGGATGCGATAAAAGACTTCAATGATAAAAATGTCATGAATAGGTCTTCAATACTTGAACTTTGAAACTTCAGGGGTCTAATTGCATTTTATTCAAAGAAAGAATTTAATGTTTTCATGGAATAAACTGCAATGCTTTTTAAGGACCTAATTGTAAAACTTAAATTCTTTCAAGGACCTTTTTATAATAAAAAGGTCAGAATTACATTAATTCCGATCAGAATTATATAATTTCAATTGGAATTATGTAATTTTGATCAGAATTACACTAATTACACTAATTCCGATCGGAATTACATAATTTTGGTCAAAATTAGATCTCTTCCGCCCTAGGTTCTCGAATTTTTCAGGAAAAATTGAGTCGTAATTGGTATGAAATTCTCCTAAAATTATTTTGATAATGTTTTTAAGAAAATAAAAGTCTTTTAAGAATCAATTTATAGCTAGGATTTGAAGATGTATCCCTATATAAGGAATGTTTTGGCTCTTAAAATTGGGAGGAAAAAGAGGGGAGGCAAGAAAAAGACGAAGGGAGAGCAGAGGAAAGAAAAAGAGAAGGCAAAAAAAAGAAGAAGAAAATGAGAAGAAAGGAAAAAAAGGAAAAAGAGAGAGAAAAAAGAAAAGAAAGAAAGGAACGAAAGAAGAGAAGAATGAGAAGAAAAGAAGCATCTTATTCTCTACAAATTCTTTTGCTTAATTGCTTAAATAAAGATCTTTGGAAAATTTTTGAAGAACAATATTCGAAGACCTATTAAGAACGGTGATTTTACAAAATCTGAGGAGCACTCTATTAAAATCATCCATAAACATTATTTTCTCCTTATTTGATTTGATTTGATTTATTTTATTGATTTTTGTTATTTTATTTTATTATTGTTATAATTTATTCACTAATCATAATTTTTATTCTTTTTTTATGGTGATTATGAGGGGAAAACACATGATGATCATAGTTGGAGAATTAAATCCATAAGAGGTCAATGGAATGTCATGGATAAGACCTTGTAGAGATATAGTTTTTAGGGTCTTTTATTATTGTTTTATTTTTATTACTTTATTTTATTTATATTTTTTGGGGTTGTATTAATTATTATTATTATTTTTTTATGAATTATTGTAATAGCCCTAATAGTGGGAATAGTGGAATTATGTGTATGGTTGCTTGTTTATTTTTAATTAATAGGTTAGTCAAGTTAGGGTTTTAATTGGGTAATTGATTAAAATCAATGATGGTTGTAGATTAATTTAGGATTGCATGTTAATGAAAATTAAGGTTTAAAAAGGAATTAATTTAATTAGTTGTATGATCTTTTATTTAATTGTTTTAATATGTTTTATTTGTTTTTGGACTTGTTTATTTATTTTTGTGTGTTTTGGGCCCTAGGCCCACATTAGGTTTTAACCCATTTAAATTTAGGTTTTTTGAGGTTTAATTAATTAAAATGCATTTTAGCTCCATAATTAAATAGATTTCAGGTTAGAGATAACTTAGGCCCATTTAGTAAATTAGACATAGGTCCACTTAATTTAATTTAATTAATTTAGACTTAGCCCATTTAATTAAAGCCTTTTTTTTTTATAACTTATAGATTTAAGATCACCTTATAATTAAAATATATAGAATTAGGCTCACTGATTTAAACACCTTCATAATTTGTAGATTTAGGCCCTTTAGACTCACTTATTAAAAATATATAGATTTAGTTCATTTAATTAAAATTAATGTATATTAGACTAACTTAGGAATTATACGTTTGAATGAATGCATTATTTATTTGTATTTTCATGACTAGTTTTCCTTGGAGTTAATTGTTAGAATAAGAGTTTATATGAAATTGTATGTAAATAGAGGATAATATAGCAATTCATAAAGTAATTCTAAATGAACACAAGACTGAAAGAAGTTGATATTCCGTACTTAGAATCTCTTGGTTGTGGTGCTAGCTTTCTTTTAGGGAATCGAGTACCACATTTTCGATTTATCCCAGTTATTAGCCGGGTGGCGACTCCTCATCTCCATGCCATGTCTTTGTGATAGAGGTTAGTGTGTTCTCTAGAGCCCTAAGATTAAATAGTGTCGCGGTTGCTAAAATCTTGGACGCGCGCTAAACCTCGCTGTCTACAATGGTGACTCCACTAGGGATAAGAGATATTGATTCAACTTGTGTTCTTTAAAATTATTTTATTCTTGCATTCATTCTACATGTCCCTATTAACCGATGGAATTGGTTTATGGTTCCATGATTCCACTAGCTTTATGATTATAAATTGGCTAACCATCACTCTAGCCTTAACTCGGTTCAAGAGAGATTATCGGGCTCATTTGACTAGAGTCTGTAACCCAAGTCCTTAAGGGGGTAGTCTTCTCTCGAGTTTGCAAAGGATGTCAGGCCCCTTCGACCTTGGCCTGTGACTCAAGTCTTAAATAAGGGCATCTTGCTAAGGGAACCTTGACTTTTCACCAGACCTTAACCACATATAATGGCTTAGTTATTTCCCTTAGGATCTACCCAAATTGCTTGTGAATGTTGCCATAAGGTATTTTTATCTATAAAGCCTAAACCCATACTTTAAAAGCCCGTTTGGACTAATAAAGATTAGGCTAATCTTTTATACCTTAAATACTGTTTCTATGTTTTTACTACTTTTAGAGAGATTTTGCATGCTCGTCAGTCCCTGATATCCCTGTTGATATTAAGACCAAGACAAAAAATCCTAGGAAAAGAGACTCGCCATTGAATACGTGTATAGGAGGAATAAGGTTGGAAGGATGTATGTACACCTAACTTGACTTGCTATTTGTTGCATAGGACGTGCATCATGCATATATGCATTTTATGCATCATTCTAACATTTTTCTTTCAGCCATCATAAATTCATCTGAGTCTTCCTGTGTCTGGAGTTGAAAGGGTGGTAGACTAGTGAGAATTGATTTGAGTCCGCAATCAATTGTGAAAGAGATCCTCAGTAGATTAGAAAGAAGTTCTATCAATCCACTCTACCTAGAAGCTGCACAACCAAAATAGGTTGAAGAAATGGAACACAAGAAGGAGGAAACTAGACCTTAGAGGATGTCAAAGGAGCATTGATGGATGACATGAGAGTGTAATGCATGATGAGTTAAGATAGGCTTTGGCCGGACTGATGCAACTATCTGCCGCTACTATACCACCTGTTGTGACCAATCCACCTGCTGTAGGTACACCACCTGTTAATAATGACAATGCTGGGGAAATGAAACTCGAGGATGTTGAGAGTTATATGGTTGAAAAGGTAAAAAGGGAATCACTTGAGCAAGTTCAAGAGCTAGAATCTAAGTAGATGAAAGCATTGACTCAGAAAATGTCCCAAAATGGAGGAACTAATGAGAGGATAGGGCATTGGATACTCATTTGATTTTGATGATATGATGTATTCGTGGAGGATAACTTGCCTGACAAATTCAAGATGCCATAGTTGTAGAAGTTTGATAGTGCTGAAGACCCGAGAATTCACTTTAGTTAATACAAAACTACCATGAGCACCACTAAGGCTCCTTTTTCTATGGTTACCAAGCTGTTTGTACTGTCCTTTGAGGGTATGGCTGTCAATTGGTATCATGGGTTAGAGAAGTCCATCCGAGTGAACTGAAGAGAGTTGTGCACCACTTTTTTAAACAATATAACCACAATACCAGTCTTGAAGTGTTTATCAGGGATCTAGAACTAACCAAGAAAAATCCTAATAAGTCATTGTCAAATTTTCTGACCAGGTTCATGAATAAAGCGGGACTAATGAAGAATAAGATGGCTGAGAAGGATCAGGTTAGGATGATAGTCTGAAACGTGCTACCTAATCTAGTTCAGAGGCTAAAAATGATGAACCCTAAGACATTTATAGACCTTTATGATGATAGGTTACAAGCTGAGGAGATTGAGAATAAGAAAAAGAGGATTGCTAAAAGCACGTAGAGCAAGAAACTACACAATTGGGGGCATACAATAGGGAAGCATTAGCCGAATTATGCAAGTGCATGTTGTTCAACAACCAAAGAGATTCTCTAACTTTAACCAACCACTTTTAAAAGTCCTAGAGTGCCTAATGCAAAAGGGCTTACTTCAACCTTTACCTAATCCAAACCTACCAAACCTAAATACCCCAGGCTACAACCCAAACAGGCACCGAAAATTCCATCAAAACCTCCAACACTCCATAGATAACTACATTTGCCTCAAACATGAAATCCAAAACCTTATAGACTCTGGAAAGTTCATAGACCCAAAAAACCTAAGCACTAGAAACAATCCTTTCCCAAACGTACCGAAATGTACCACCTTTAGCTACATGATGATTAACTTAGGAGTAAGTGAGGAAGAAGTACTTAGCTCCTTTGAGGACCTAGACCTTAAAACTAATGAGAAATCTCCTAAGGCCCCCAAAGATATGGAAGGAGCAGAAGACTTATTGGGTTAGCCTTCAGGAAAGTTTGATTATAAGGTGTTTTACACTAAACCACCTTATTTTGACATACCCTTCGAGTCGATTGTGCCTACAAGATGGGGTGATGAGTTTGATAATGAGAAATTGCTAGACAAGGAAGAAAAATGCACATTTGAGGAACAAAAAGATGAAGTCATGCAGACAATCAGTAAGAAAATGTGAGAATATTATGTCAGTCGCCTCAAGGATAACTATTATAAGACCCATCATCCCTAGCATTTAGAATAGGAAACAAACTCTCTTATTATCTTCTTTGAATAAAATTTTAGTTTCTTTAGAGCTTGTTTTGTTTTAGTGATCGATGATATAAATTCTAATCATGCTTACTTGTGTAATGTACATCCTAATGGTGCTGTGCATTATGATATTGATTGCATATTCATGTTTGACATAAATTCAATTCAATTAGATTCATTCAACATGGACACAATTGCAAATTCAAAGAACATTTATATATCACATGATGTTACTTCTGAAGATAGAAAATTGAGAAAAAAGGAAAAAAAGAGAAAAAGAAAGAAAAAAGAACAGTGAGATAAAAATTAGAGAGAAAAATTTAGACTGGCTGATAACAGGAGTTGTATCATGTGATGTAATGAATGTTCTCATTTTTGCCCTAATGAATAATTAAAATGAATTGAAATTTTTGTTTAAATATCGCATATTCATCTATATCATACTACATAAGTATCTGAATGGAAAGACAATACGTAATGAAAGCTAAATCAGAGCTATGAGATCATTATTTTGGTTATGTTTTCTTTTTCTGCCACCCCTTTTGTAATATTCCTTATAAGCCTAGTGTCCCCTTATACCCTGAGAATTCAGGTGGCTCAATAACTTGCATTGCAAGTCTTGTCTTATAACTATCATCAATTATTGCATCAATATCAAGCTTCATATTTTGCTTAAGAGTTCTTTAAAGTGCAAGTCTAGTTGATTTTATCATCAAGAACTTGCTTCAGTCAGTTTGCCCATCCTCTACATCTCCAATGCATAAGATTGTAACTAATAGGGTTAGTAAGTAAAAGGATCAACAACATCTGTGAACGAACTGGGCCTTTTGGAAATGAAAATGAAAAAAGACTTCTAGAATAGCATGAATGAATCCAAAATGGAAATGGGGGCAAAATATAATTATGGGGAAAATTATATAATAGTAAGTCTACATTCAAAGAGTAAAGATGGAACACTGAAGTATAAGAGCTAGTATAAAAGATCTCAAGGTAGAAATAAGCATACAAATATATCAATTATCATACAGCAAAAGCAGTAGCAAAAAAGAAAAGTTCAACAGTGCATTAGCCAATAATGAGCTCCAGTGTAAAACATGGACTCCACTTGCTAGCTTGGTCATCAGTCCAATGAATTGTATTAGAAGCTCTGACATCTGAAGTACCAATAGTGAAACATTCAATACTCAAGCCTACAGGCTATTGATGAGGCACCTCATTCTCAGACTCTAAGCTATAAACATATCTCTATTTCAAACAGGAGACCTATTAGGATCATGCATGTCATACAAAACATGCATACACTTGCATACATTTATTATGAAATACTTGCTTTACATAATAAAGTCTTTGAGCTTAGGTGGGATTGTGCAAATACTTTGCTACTAATATTCAAAATCAGCATTGTAAAAATGCAGAAAGGTAGTTAGAATGTGCACATGTGAAGCATCTGAAAGGAAAAGGGTAGCACTAATAAGGTGAACCATGTTATGGAATAACTACTCTGACCAAGACTCTAAAAGAAAACTTAGCCACATATGGCTATGATGAAATCCATATCAAAAGTCAAGAAAATAAGAAGATGAAGACATAAAAGAAAGAAAAATAAGCTCTTAGTCTTTATTGATTCCTGTCTAGCCACCCCTTTATCTCTGTGTCTCCCCCCTAAAAAAGTTTTCATTCTTTATATAGTGCTAGGGTATGAAAAGAATCCTTTTTTTATTTTTATTTATTTTTTACTTTTAAAACAGGAAACTTCTTCCTTTGTGACATGATTTTGGGGACACGGTTGTGCTTCATTCAAATAAATATGTGAATTTACTCAACATACCGAATGACATCCAACATGGGCAAGTTCGTTAGCTGTGCTTCATTTTGGGTTAGAATTCTTCACTCACACGGCATGTGCATGCCGTGACATTACTCTATGACATTAAGTGTAGATGGCTTCTTCATGGGTCTCATGCATGGCTTAGTCATGGCTTGGACATGACTTTTCTCTTTTTTGCTTTATCATATGGCGTATACATGAATTTCATATAAAAATATATGAACTCCTTTGCATTCTGAGGCCCACTGACTTAACGCATAAAAACTAATTAAAACTTAAATAAAACTTTTCCAAATATACCATACATAATAAGAATCCTAAATAAATACTAACTCATAAAAATTTCCTAATTAAACCATAACAATTACTAAAATTAATTTATTTCTTATTTAGAAGTTATTAAAATTCAACTCTAAAACACGTAAATAATAAACAAATCAAATTCCCCCACACTAAAGCTTTGCTTGTCCTCGAGCAAAAACCAAATTTTGAAAATTTTAAACTCAAATCATAGCTAGGGACATACAACTTTTAAGACCTAAAATCTTGATAACATTAAAATCGAAACATATTTACTAAGAAGATAGTTAGAGAATGTCACAATATACATGAATAATTTACTAGTTATAACCTAAGCACACAACCCTTTTGAAATCAAGTGAGCATAAATTTAGAAAAGAAAACATTAAGTTCTATAGCCTTTTTTTTAGTTATGAATGCGTTTTACGCTCCATTTCATAAAATTTTTTTCTGTCTTTCTCTTTTCAATTCTTTCCACTCTAAGTAATCCCCCACTGTTCCTGTATTACTAAGCGTGGATACTGTTGAGTATGTCCTATGGATACTCATACCCTAATCAAGGCATTGGAGTAGATTTAGAGCATATGAAATTTTAAATATAGATATTGCTCCTACTTAAAGAATGAGAGAGTTTTTTTTTTTTGAAAGAAAACTTAAAGAAACTCAAAATGCAATCCTTGCTCAAATCATGCTCATTTTCGTCGCCAGGATCATGCTTAGATTATAAGAACTAAATTCTTCATACATAAACAACATTGATAACCTTTCTTAAATAATAAATCATCCGATAATTTGATAATTCAATCCAGAGATAAGCTTATACACTAATATATTCCTAAGTGTGATAGAGTATCAAAAGCAAATTTAAAAATTTTTAGGGCAAATAAATAATTAATATGGGGAAACGAGTTGAAAATTATTAAACTTTAAATAATTTTATTATTATTATTATATTATTATTATTATTATTATTATTATTATTATTAACTAAAAAGAAAATGATAAATACTGACAAATGAATCAATTGAAGCACCCCCACACTATCCATGGCATTGTCCTTAATGACAATTAAAAATATGAATGATAATAGGAACATCAAAAGAAAAAGTAGGAGAAGGGTACTACTCTGAAATTGTGCATTCATCTGAAAGAGAGCAAAATTAGAAAACTAACAAAGAGAAATAGAAAACTAAAACAATACATATAATATCCAAAAAGAAAAGAATAGAAAAAGAAGAAAATCATTAAACATAAAACATAATTATAAACTAAAAGCAAGGTCAATCATCCATAGGAGTAGAATCATCGAGTGCAGCTCCAGTGTCATCCAGCAGATCTATGTTATCAGGAAGTTCCTCAGTAGCAGTAGCAGAGGTGGAACCAGGAAAAACATGTTATGGGGGAAGAGGTATGCCCTAAACTTGACATAAACTGGAGATACCATCAATAACCCAATGCAAAAGCTCTGTATGATACTAAAGAGTAGCCTCAAAATGTGGAGGATAAGAAGATGAGGAAGGTTTGGTAGTGTGAGGAGCTTGTGCGGTGGCAGTGCATGGGTACGTGTCTGCTGTGGCTCATCAACACCTAACTCAACAAGAATATGAATCAGAACATATCGACCATCCTTTATTGTGACCACCTTAATCTTTTTCATAACAGTGATATTAAAAAGCAGGTGGTGCAAAGCGGAGTTAGGTTGGTAAGGGAATTGAAAACTTGTAGATTCCTAACAAGCCTAGTGATATACGAACCCCCATATAGAGCTCCCTTCATTTTTCTTGAAAGACCATCCGTATAGAAAGCAAAACCATATCCCAAATGAGGCATTATACCTTTAATAAAAATTGGAGATAAAAAAAATCTTTAAATGTGACACACTCAGTACTTTCCCTTCGACCACAAATAGTGCCAGCTATTAGGCATTACAAGTAGCATAATTCAGGATGGGCTATACTAGTGCTCTTGCTAACCCTAGGGTCATATGTTTGTTAGGTGGCTCCTACATGTATAATCTCTCTCCAAAACTGATGATAGTTTACGGGTTCAAGGAGACTTTATGCATATCAAGTGCACCACTAGTAACATACATAACATTATAAAAACCATAGTGCATAGCAAATTGGTTTACCCCCTAATTGAAATAGCACCACATTTTTCTTATTAAAATCAATAGGATTACTAGAGTTGAATAAGAAAATTGATAAGAACTCCAAAAATATGTCATGATAAATAAGTTCCTCAATTCTCATAAAATCCTCCCATTTTGAGTTATGAATGCTTAATACTAATTCATTCAAGCCTACAGTAGCAAGATCCCCTAACATAATGTAATAGGAAGGATGGACAAGAAGGGGAAACATAGTAGCACATGCCTTTTTAAAATTAGGATTGGTGAAATAGAGAAGGGGCTGAGGAAGTTGGAACGGTGGGTGGTGTCGCACTTGTACGAGAAGGGCAAGAGGGTGGAGGGGAAGATGTGGTATGGGTTCGCTTATTGGATGATGATAGTGTCCTTCCTAAATGCATTGGATTTCCCCATATGTAGAGAATGTAAAGAATGAAAATGAAAACAAAAAGTACAGTGTTTAGAAGGAAGAAATAAGGAAGAAAAGTGGGTAATCAAATCAAGGAAAAGGAGACAAGGGAGAAAAATTGGGAGAGAATGGTGTAGGAGAAAGAGAATAGCAAAAGAAAAGATGGAATTGTCACGACCCAAAACAGGGGCCATGACCGGCGCTAGGGAACCGGAATTCTTTCGAATCTGGAACCCGTTAGCAAGCCTAAAAAAAATAACTAAAATAAAATAAAACATGCAATAGTAATAATAACCACACATTTAAGTAAAATACTATGCATAAGAATAAAATCATAAATATCAAAATAATAATCCACCATCAGGGGATTTAAATCAAATTCTCATCTCATATATAAATAAATCCTTTAATACAAGATTCAGTCCAAATATTTAAAGTACATATCTCATACAAATATAATACAATATCTTTTAACAATTTTACGACTACTGCAGTGTCTAGATCATAAAGTAAAACTCAAGTGAGCAGTTTACATAAAGAAGCGGGGTCGGAAGAAATTCGGCGTATAGGCCTGCTACTGAGGTCTGAAGACGATGCCTCTCCTGAAAAATAGTCAACGGAGGGGAGTCAAACCTCACTGAGTGAATTACTATAATATATATACATGCATACTAAATGCCAATGCACACAGTCAACAATATATATATAATATGTATGTATACAAGCAACTACACACAAATGCAATAAAAATCATTAATATATTTTTATTAAAAATCACAGTTTATGAAGGATCGAATAGAACCCTAGAATATCGCAACCTCGAAAATAGTGTTAGACAACACTCTAGCCATACAGGCTCACTTATTCCAAATATATCACTTATTCCATTTAGACAGTAGACTGGTCCCGAGACACTAAGTCAATCGAGCTCCAACAGTCTGACTGTCAGTGTGATTGGCCTCGAGACACTTGGTCAACCAAGCTCCAACAATCACACTCCCAAATCCTTTCTCACACATAAAATAATCAAATCCAATCAATTTCCATAAATGGTTAGTAATATAGCCTAAATGCTATAAGCGTACCGGTACGTACTCGGTCCTAGTGCTGCCCACTAGGTAGCACGTTCTATCGATATCCTTCATTAAAATATAAAGCATACATTCATAAAAGTAAATGATGCATGAATTGAATAAAATAGCAACATAAACCATATATATACTAGAAATATACCAAAAATAAACTAGGTATATTTCGAGTATATATACGTCAAATAAATCCAATATAATTGTAAAATTAAGTCAATATATATTTAAAACATTTTAAATATAAATGTTTAAATAAGCATGCATATAATTTACAATATACTAAAAATAAACCAAAGATAAACCAAGAATAAACTAAAAATAAACTTAAATACTAATTGAGTTATTTATGCATATTTAATCAAAATAAAACATACATTTCTAAATCATGCACCCTAAAGCATATATATATAACATAGTAACTCACACTTAGTGCGCTCCTCGAGATGGGTCCGACGGGCCTGGTCCACTAGGCCTTGGTCTCGGCGCAACTAAATAAACAATAATAATAGACATCAGAATAAATCTAACAGAAAATCCTAGAAACTCGATCTAAAGTATTAGACACAGAATAAAAAATCAGAATCCGACCAGACATCACGTTTTATGAGAATTCTACCAAAAATCCGGCAGAACCTCCCCTGTAAAACGGACATCTCTCTACTCAAAGAGTAGAGCCGGCCCTGCAAAGAAACACACTTCAAAAAAATAGACACAGAATCACGATCACGACCCCTCGGTCGGACTCTAAACTACAATTCACCGACCGAGGTCCACAATTCACAAAATAATATAGAAATACCAAAAATACCCTTATATCATAGAACTACATTTTATAAGTAGAAATTACATAATTAACCCTAAAACACAGTAAAAACCGATAAAAACTCATTTATTTAGAAAAATCGTATATTATGTATAACTGAAAATAATTTACGAAAAATAGTTTTAATTAGTTAAAAATACTAAATAATTTGTAGAAATCATTTTTATACCCTAAATAACTATTAAAACCAATTTAATTACATTTTTAGCCAATTTAGGGTAAAATTACCAAAATACCCCTATATATATAAATATACTAAAATTACTCCAAAATTCACCAAAAATAATGTAATTGCACAAAATTAATTTTCTAAACATGTATATCAATAAGATCAATAATTAAACTCAATTAAATAATTAATTTCAATTAAAAACACAATTAACCCTATTTTCTGAAAATTACATAAACTAATTAAATTCAAAATAAATACATAAAATTCCAAAATTCCAAATAAATTTCTATAATTCATTTCAACACCTATAATTACCATAAAACACAATTTCATAATTTAATTAATTAATTTTTGAAATTTAGAAAATAATAATAAAATATTCAAAAATACCCAAAAAGCAAAATAAATTCCAAAAATTCTACAAAAATTCACACATGAAGATTAAGGTAAGGGGAACAATATTTGTGAAGTAATTTTTCATGAATCAATCAATTCAAAGTTCAAAAAAATCAAGAACCCTAAAATGGCCGAATTGCAAAAATCGAAACCTAGACAAATCTATACCATTTTAAGTGAAACAAAGCTTGGAATCACACTCACCGAAGCTCAAGGAGAAGAAAGACACCAGCGGTGTCGAAAATGGTGGCCACAAACATTGTGAACGATGGTGACTCAAGTTTTAGCTTCCCAAGCTTATTTCGGCCAAACCACGACGGAATAGGGAGCTGCTGGCGGCGGGGAAGGCTGAGGAAGGAGGTGGCACGTCGGGAGGCACACCGACGGCCTAAAAATGGGATGGCAGATGACGGAACGGCGAGGAGGTGATCGGGGAAGAAGAAGAAGGAAGAATGGCAATCTCGTAAATAACTCAAACTTTATATTTTGTTTAACTATTATATGTATATGTATATATATATATACTTTTACACTATATATTAAAATAATATAAACTCACACACATTAAATATACACCACACACATATAATTTAATATTTTGATAATTTATACACTAAAAATAATTAAATAATATTAAAACTAATTAATAAATAATAAAAAAATATTAGGGTAATTAATTAAACCCTAATTAAATAAATAAATACACATATATACATTATTTAATACTTTAAAAATATATGAGTTCATGCAAATGTGAAAATCTATTTAAAATAATTAATAATAAATAATTTACATGTCAATTTTCCCAAAAATACAAGTCCCGGAAAAATTTTACGTAAAGTGCTTAAAATAACATAAAATAATTAAAAATAAATTTTAATTAAATAAAAACTCATGAAATATCATAAATATATACAAAAATTATTAGCACTGCATATCCCGATGCTGTATTAAAATATTTAAAAACACGGGGTATTACACTGGGGCTAGGTTTAGAGAGGTGGGTGTTTATATAGAGAGTTTGGGACATGATTTTGGGAACACAGTTTGGGAAAACCATATTGGGTAATATGATATGGGAAGTGAATGGCATGACCTTCTATGCCATGATTAGAGATCATGCAATCTAAGGAATGACATGGCATGCAGACCGTGTTGTCATGCCATGTCACATATTGGAAGAATTATGAATGTGTGACACGACGTGGAGAGATGATAACATAACATGTACATGTCATGTTAGGGTGTCATGACACGAGCTGTGTGATTGATGTATTAGCACAACATCATGGCATGCTGGACATACTGTGTTTAATGTGTTAGCATGGCATCATACAGTGCTAGACATGCCATGTTTGATGTGTTAGCATGACATCATATTGTGCTTGACATGCTATGTTATGGATGGTGTGTGACATGGCATGGGAGGGTAATGATACGACATGCTGGATGCCATGTTAGGGTGGCTAGCACGACATGCTAAAGGTGATAACATGGCATGTAAACCATGTTAGGCGCTTAATGTTTGACACGATATAGTGATGCCATGTGAGCATGCTATACAACCGTCTGGGAGTGAATTGAAGATATGACACAACATATTGATGTTGTGTAATGAAGCCATGACACAGTTTGTAACTTATAGATTTTTAAGGCATTGTGTGAAAATGCCATGTCAATATGTTGTGCAGTACGCGTATAAATTTGTCTATTCTAAGTTTAAGTGGCATACCTGGATGCTACCTGTTACACGAACATGCAATTCCTTGTGTGACCATGCAAACTTGCTCCTTGAAGTAGTAGCTCTTTGTGACGATTGAATTCTTGATCCTATGGAAGAAGTGAAGTAAATTAATTAACAAATAAAAACATAAAGGAGAGAAAATACTAAAACAAAATGAGATTTAAAAGGAAAAATGATTGGGTTGCCTCCTTATTAGCACTTTTTAAGGTCTTTAGCTTGACCATTGTATGATGAGCTCAAACCGGATCTATGAGTGTACAAGAGACACTCTTTAAGCTAGCTTCCTCCGCAAAGTAAGGCTTGAGACGTTACCCATTAACTTTGAAAGTTTTGTTTGCCTTATTGAAAAGCTCAACTGCTCCATGAGGGAAGACTTGCTTGATTCGAAAAGGTCCATGCCATTGAGACTTGAGTTTTCGTAGAAATAGCTTTAGTCTAGAGTTAAATAGCAACACCAAATCCCCTTCTTAAAACTCTCTCATCTACAAATGTTTTTTTATGCCACTTCTTAGTTCTTTCCTTGTAGATTTTAACATTCTCATAGGCATCAATGCGAAACTCTTGAAGTTCATTCAACTGAAGGAGCCTTTTTGCACCAGCCTTTGCTAAATCCAAATTTAGAAACCTTGTAGCCTATAATGCTTTATGTTCTAATTCAACTGGGAGATGACATAATTTCCCAAATTCCAGCCGAAATAGTGAAGTCCCAATTGGAGTTTTGAATGATGTTCGGTATGCCCATAGTGCATCATCCAACCGAATGGACCAATCCTTTCTTGAGGTGTTAACTATCTTTTCCAATATAGTCTTTAGTTCTCTGTTTGAGATTTCCACTTGTCCATTAGTTTAAGGGAGGCAAGGTGTAGCCACTTTATGCTTAACCCTATATTTTGCTAAAAGAGATTTAAATTGACAATTTTAGAAGTGATTGCCATCACTAATTATAGCTCTAGGTGTGCCAAAGCGAGTAAATATGTTCCTCTGAAGGAAATTAGTGATTACTTTTGCATCGTTGGTTAGTAAAGTAATTGCTCTTACCCACTTGGACACATAATCAACCCCAACCAATATATATTTGTTTCCATAGGAGCTTGGGAAAGGTCCCATGAAATCAATTCCCTACATATCAAATAATTCAATCTCAATAATATTTATAAGAGGTATTTCATTTTGTCTGCTAATGTTGCCTATCCTTTGGCAATGATCACATTTGAGTACAAATTGCCTTGCATCTATAAAAAGAGAGGGCTAGTAGAATCCACTTTAAAAAGCCTTTGCTGCTATTTTGGTAGATCTTGCATGTCTCCCACACTCAAATGAATGGCAAAGAGTGAGTACTTCTGAAATTTCTTTGTCTGGAATGCACCTTCTTAACAATCCATCCCCACACCTCTTGTATAAATAAGGTTCATCCTAAAAGTATTGTCGAGAGTGCCAAAAGAATTTCTTCTTTTGATGGTAATTAATGTTTGGTGGAAGAACACTACATGCCAGGTAATTCATAAAATATGCATACCAAGGGGTGCTTTGTTGAACTCTCATGAGTTGTTCTCTTAAAAAGTCATTTGAGATTGGAAGAGAATCTAGATTGGCACTTCACTTAAAGTGGGAAAGGTAATCAACAACCAAATTCTCTATTCCTTTACGATCTCCAATCTCTAAGTCAAATTCTTGTAAAATAAGGATCTAATGAATGAGTCTTGGTTTAACATCCTTCTTTGCTAGGAGGTACTTAAGGGCTTAATGGTCGGTGTAGACAATCACTTTGCTTCCTACTAAATATAAAGAAAATTTGTCCATAGCATGTACCACTACCAAAAGTTCCTTTTCAATTATTGCATAATTTGTTTGAGCTTCATTGAGAGTGTGACTTATATTGTAGATGGCATAGGCCTATTTGTTTCTTCGTTGCCCTAAGACAGCTCCTATTGCATAATTGCTAGCATCACATATGATTTTAAAAGGAAGATTCTAGTATGGTAGTTATAGGACAAGTGCTGAAACAAGTGCCTCTTTCAACCTGTGGAAAGCAGAAAGACATTCATTAGAAAATTCAAAAGGAACATCATTGGCAAGCAAATTAGTCAAAGGTTTAGCATTTTTGGAAAAATCCTTGATGAAACACCGGTGGAACCCGATGTGTCCCAGAAAACTCCATATTCCCTTAATAGTGGTAGGGGGTTGAAGTTTCTCTATCACTTTAAATTTTTCCTTGTTGACTTCAATGCCATTTTCAGACATAGTGTGCTTAAGCACCACTCCTTTAGTCACCATAAAGTGACACTTTTCTTAGTTCAGCACAAGGTTAATGTCTTCATATCTTTACAACATTTTAGATAGATTATCAAGGTAATCATCAAAATAGGAACTGTACATAGAGAAATCATCCATAAAAACCTCTATAGTGTCCTTAACAAAATCGAAAAAGATGAACATCATGAATCATTAGAAATTAGCGGGTGCATCACACAACCCAAACGGCATTCTTCTATATGCATATGTTCCATAAGGACATGTGAATGTGGTTTTCTCTTGGTCATTAGGGTGTATAGGAATTTGGAAGAAACTAGAGTATCCATCTAAGTAATAGAAGAATGAATGATTAACTAACCTTTCTAAAAGTTGGTCAATGAATGGTAGAGGGAAGTGATCTTTTCTAGTGGCTTTGTTTAATTTTCTATAATCAATGCACATGTGCCAACCTTTGACAATCCTAATTAGGATTAACTCATTGTTTTCATTTTTCACTACTGTCATACCTCCTTTCTTAGGGACTACATGGATTGGGCTAACCCATTGACTATCTGAGATAGGATAGATAATCCCTGCATCAAGCAACTTCACAATCTCTTTCTTAACTACCTCTTTCATGTTAGGGTTTAGCCTTTTTTGATATTCTATGGTGGGCTTAGCATCATTTTCCATGTGAATCCTATGCATGCATATTAAAGCACTAATCCTCTTTAGGTCATCTACGATATAACCTATGATCTTCCTGTGAGGCCTAATTCTCCTATGTAATTTGTCTACTTGTTCATTAGTCAACTCAGCATTCACAATGATATGATATATAGAGTTAGGGCTAAGAAAAGCATACCTCAATGATGAAGGAAGAGCTTTGAGCTCTACCTTAGGTGCATTTTCCTCCTCAATCATACTAAGGCTTTATAATATAAAGGGTAAGGGCTCATACCTAGTTGATTTATGTATATTCAATGCTGGACTTGCACTGAGGTAGTGTTCATACATTTCCACCTCTTCATCAATGCCATCCTCTATAACATTATAGATCAAGCATGTTTGTAGGGGGTTATGGGTGAGTTATTTTTTAAAGGTTTTTTGCACACAACTTTGTATCACATCTACTCTAAAATACGATCCCATTATTGAGGACTATTTTCCTATTTTAAAAACATCAAACTCCACCTTATTATCTCCAATTTCTAGCAAAATCTTTCCTCTCTTGACGTTTATGATTGCTTCTGCTATGGGTAGGAATGGTCATCCTAGTATGATTAGGATGTGGTGATCCTCCATTTCCAGGATGATGAAATCTCCTGGTATATAATAGTCTCCAACTTTGACTAGGACGTCTTCCAAAATTCTGTAGGGGTACATAATAGATCTATCTGTGAGTTATAGCGGCACCGTCGTCGGTTGTGGCTCATTGATATTAAGTCATCTGCAAAGGAAAGAGGAATTATACTTGCACTTACACTAAGATCACACAGAGATTTACTTATAAATTCGTTTCCAATAGGGAAGATGTCCTAGGATCACACAGATAGATCACTTGCACTAAGATCACACAGATATTGAGTATAAGGGATAGTGATACTCCTGAGATCTTTAAGCTTATTTTGAATGTCAACACTACATTCCTTATTGATGGGAATGGTTTTATGATCTTCTCATTTTCTCTTATATGGGATGATGTCTTTTAAGAATATGGAGTATGCATGCACGATATTGATTATATCTAGGATAGGTATGCTTAGTTTGAGCTACTGGAATGACTTTATAAACTTCTCAAATTGCCTGTCTAACTTGGATTTCTATTGCCTTTGTGGAAATGGTAGCGTCAGTACCAAAGGTGGTGAGTCCTTCTTCTCCTGATCCTTATTCTATGAATGCTCAGTCTTCTCCTCTTGGGTGTTATGAACAGTTTCTACAACTTTGTTCTTGGTCTCTATTTTAGGCAATTGCTTTCAACTCCTGAGTGTGACCACCTTAGCTTATTCTCTAGGATTTTGAGGTTGATTAGGAAACATTCCACTCTTCTTTAAACTTGAAGCTTGTGATGCAATTTTGTTTTTTAACATCTTGATGTGGGCAAAAAGTTATCCCACTTGAGCTGTCAGATTCTTTATTGCTTCCTTCTACTCCTTTTAGTTTTTTAGGAATTTTTCCATCATCACTTCAAAGTTAGACTTTGGTTCACTTTGTTGAGGGAAGGTATTTTTCTATTGAAATCCAAGAGGTAGTTGTTTAAACCCTTAATGAATATTTTATACCCCTCGGTTAGACCATGAAAAGTTTAGATGATTTCACAAATCTGTGTTATAGATGTGTAAGTAGGGATTTCTTTAATTCCTTTGGAAATTATTGAGTGCATTTAACTGCTCAATAGAGGGATCCTGAGAAAAACATCCTTGACACTCTAGGGTTGAATGTCCTCCTCCATAATTCTCATAGGAATAGATAGCCATGGGATTAGAGACTTTAGTGGATGCCTTTAATTTCTTGCTAAGTAAATCAATCTTTGCATTAAGGAGATTCAAACTATCCACTTTATGCATTCTTGCAACTTTCTTTGGTTGGTAGTTGTTAGATGCCATAGTCTTGAGAAGATTATAGCCATCATCAGGCATCTTGCTCATGAATGAGCCTTGTGTAATTACATCAATAGTGATCCTTATTGGCTCTGTTAGGCATTAGTAGAAGGTTTGAATAAGCAACCACTATAGAACTCCATGGTAAGGACATTGTCTTTATAAATCCTTGAAACATTCCTAAGCCTCATTGAGAGATTCACCACCATATTAGTGAAACTTGCGATCTCCTATTTGAACTTTGCTTTTTTGCCCAATGGGAAATACTTGCCCAAGAATGTCCTTGACAATGTATCCTATGAAGTGATTGACTATGGTGATAAAGAGTGTAGCCATAGCTTAGTCTCATCCCTCAAAGAAAAAGGGAATAATTTAAGCTTTATTGCATCAGGACTAACCCCATTCATCTTGAATGTATCATAAATCTCCAAAAATTGAGCTAGATGGGCATTAGGATCCTTGCTTGGGAGACCTCCAAACTAGAATTGTGAGATCATTTGGATTATCCCTGGTTTGATCTTAAACGTGTTGGCATTGATAGTTGGCCTGCTAATGTTATTATGGGTATCTCCTGGATTAGGCATTTGTACTCTTGAAGAGCACGATTCCTACCCAGTGTTAGTGCTTGATCTTCAACCATCTTTTACTTGTCTTTTTCATGCTTTTCCTTTTGGTTTTGTTTGCACGATTTCTTAATTTCAAGGTTGATCTTTTCTAAGTTCATCCCCTTGGATTGAGTGTTCATAAACTAGCAAAAGTCAATTAAAAAATCAATTAGCAAATTAAATTAACATTAAAGAAAGAATACTCGTCTAAGAAAAGTAAAAATTAAATTAATATCAATATTGCCATTCCCAAGCAATGACACAAAAAACTTGTTGTGTTTTCAACCCGCAAGCGCATGATTATGGTTGCAGTAGAAAGATATTGTCCCTTAAGGACTATATATTGATTACTAATAATTTTACATATGATCTCAGCTATTTAATTGAATAATTTAGCATGGTTTAAAATTTAAATAGCAAAAAAGCAATTAAAAGTAAAATCAAATATTTGTAAACACAGAGTCTAGGTTTAGTTTCACTATTCCAATCCAATCATAAAGACATTATTTAAGTAAAAATATTGAATTCAGTTAAGGGTAATTACTCTAAAATATTTAAAGACTCTCTCAAATTCAATTAACCATGCAGGGATTAAAATCTAACCTATTCTTGTGATTAATAATTTAATCCAAGCTCATCAAGATTTTTAGCAATTAATTTTTCACCGTAATCTACTGTCATGACTCCCCGAAGAGCTCGCCTACTCTTATGGCCAAGTGATATAAGTTTTAAGTGTATTAAGCTAATGAATTCCCCTAACTCTCGTTGGAAAATTCATCTATAAACATGCAATCAAACAGGCCTGGAATGATAACAAGATAAATATTGCAACATAAAGAATTAACTGAAATTCAAATCAAATAAAAACTTGTGTTCAAATCATGTCATGGAATAGCTACTCCTAACCAAGACTTTGAAAGAAAACTTAGCTACACATGGCTATGATGAAATCCATAATCAAAAGTCAAGAAAATAAGAAGATGAAGACAGAAAATAAAATAAAAATAAGCTTTTAGTCTTTGTTGATTCCTATCTAGTCGCCCCCTTATCTTTGTGTCTCCCCCTAAAAAAGGTGTTCATTCCTTATATAGTGCTAGGGTATGAAAAGAATCCTTTTTTTATTTTTAATTCCTTTTTATTTTTAAAATAAGATAACTTCTGCATTTATGACACGATTTTGGGACACAGTCGTGCTTCATTCAAATAAATTTGCGAATTTACTCAACATATAACACGACATCCAACACGGGCAAGTTCATTAGCTATGCCATGACATTGCTCTATTGATATTAAGTGTAGATGGCTTTTTCATGGCTCACACATGGCTTGGTCATGGCTTGGATATGGATTTCCTCTTTTGTTGCTTTATCACGTGGCATGTACATGCCATGTTATGTAAAAATATATCAACTCCTTTGCATTATGGGGCCCATTAGAGATAAAGCACAAAAACTAATTAAAACTTAAATAAAACTTTCCCAAATATTCAATACAAAATAAAAATCCTAAATAAATACTAACTCATAAAACTTTCCTAATTAAACCAAAAAATTACTTAAATTAATTTATTCCGTATTTAGAATTCATTAAAATTCAACTCTAAAACAAGTTTATAATAAACATATAAGCTACTATATCACTACAAACACATCACAGTTGCTCATAAAAACTAGTAAAGATTGTTAACTTTTTTATTCAAAGAAGAACAAACCCCCTTATGCAGTTATGAAAACATCTGCTGGTTTGAGTCATAGGAAACCAACAAGAGGTTATGGTGTTTATACAGACTTAAAAACCTTAACTGCCATTCTTAATGTGAGATACTTGTTATTTTATTCTAAAGTGATGTATTAATTTAATGCATAATTTGATTTGATTTATTAGTTGATGACTTTTGTAGCCTTAAACACCAGGTGCAAGGATAATTGAACATGGTGGCACGCTAAGAATTGGAAAGGAACTTGAGCCAAGCTTTTTAACAAAAAAGCATGAAGGTTTCAATAAAAATGGAAAATGCTTAATCACTTCAAGACAGCTTCAATCTAGAAGAAATAATAACCATAAGGCAAATGCAGTTAAAAGGAAGTTGAATGAAGTTGAGTGCAACAAGAAGGATGATGATGACATGAACAAGGGATGTGGAAAGAAATCAAAGAACATTTAGCCATACCATAAGGAATATGAGAGGAATTTAATGCTATTTTATTTGAACTTATTACCATTTAATATTTATTTTGTCAAGTATTCATACTTTTTTATTAGCTGGTGTTATGGCTACTTAAGATGGCTTATCAAAGCAACTAAATATTATGTATATTTTCTCTTCAAGATAAATAATGTATCCATATGGAAAAACTCTTAGAAGTTTTTATGTAATGATGGTATTTGCTAAGTTTCATCTTCAATTCTAGCTACTAAATTTGAGTGCTTTTGACCATCATTCTTGCTTATCTTTATATAGTCTGATTTTTTTTCAAGGATATGGTATATGCATTCAAGATAAGCAAGTGAAGCAAAAATGTGGTCATGCATATCTTTATAATTCTCGTTTACCAATATTTGATGGTTTTATGTGCTCCTTTTCTTAATCAATTGCCTAAAATAGTTCAAGATCATATTGAACACATTTACTACTTTTGAATAAAAAAAATGAACAATTGAACAAAGTGATGAATAGGATTGACAAAATTAGGGCTTTCATTTCATTGAATAAAGATTATACATTAGGGGGAAAAGTACATACAATTTCAATTGCCCAGAATAATCTAAACTACAGCCCCACCCATACTACTTTCATTTTCTAGATTCCTAACATTCATAACTAAACCATAACCATATGCATTTGATATTAGATTCCATTTCTTATCTGTAGACAATAATTCCATACAACTAACACAATCATTGATACCCCATATACATATTCTTATTATACTAAGGGTTTATTTTCCTATACAGGGGTTACTTATAGATGAAGAATGTCCAAATTAGATAGGGGAAGGATTCCTAATTAAGGAGACTCTCAGATAGGAAGAATACTCCCTAACTAGGCATAAGAGCTAAATCAAATAGGAATCCTATTCCTCTCAAGTTTGAGCATCACTATCCCTATAAATAGGACCCCATATCCTTTATTCTCATTCATTCTATTCTCTCATACTCTTTGTTCTCTTTATCTTTCTAAATTCTCTCTCTACATTCTTTGACTTAGGCATCAAAGGGTTTGTGGGAATCCTCCCTACCTCTCACTTTGCCCTTTTGTTAATTCCTTATAGGGCTTAGACTCAAAGATCCCAAAAATAAGTTATTAAGTGGCATCGTCTATGGGAAAACCTTCTCGAGTTAAAAGCCATTAAGCATCTACCAAATATGACATTAGCCTTATGACTTCTAGTCCACCACCAATCTCAACTCCAGATATGCAAATTAACCCATCAGCCCAGTTCCTCTAATTAACCTATTAGCGCCCATTCAGCCAATAATTCTATTAACACCTTTTCAATATAATAGACCCTCATAACAGGCTCCTCTCAGAGCATACACTCCAACTGGTAATACCCAGGGATGGCTAACACTAGGCAATGACTTCCCTTATTATGCTCCTCTACAACATAACAACAAACTTGTACCCTCTATACCTTTTTCAAGTTTGCCAAAAACCCCCGCCATAAACACATTAAACCTAAACACAATAACTCAGGTAGTTAACCTACCACTATCAAGCAAAGAAGTAATGATTCAAAACATCCAAACCCAAATGCTCCTGATGCAACAACAGTTGAATGCCTTAATCTAAGGCAGTAATCTCATAATAGCTCAAATATAGAATAATGTGGTGACACCAGTAATAGCTCAAAACGTGCCTGGTGTAAGTAGAGAATGTTATAAAGCTCTAAAAAGGAAATCTAGCATGAAAATTTTGGCCCTAGATGACTTAAAAATAGCTTAAAATATTAAAGAGGTTATGTAGAAAGCTCGTACTAGACCTAAGAAGGAAGATGAGTGTTTTCTAGAAGGAAAGACACCCTTTATAAGCAGAATAATCAAGATGGAGATCCCAACCAAGTTCATAATGCCTCAGTTAGACCAATTTGATGGAATCGAGGATCTAATCAATCATATATCCTCGTTCAGGACCAAAATGCTACTTCAGAATGTAAATGATAAAATAATGTGTAGAGTCTTTCCTAGTACCCTCACCAAGAATGCTTAAAAGTAGTTTGACCGACTTCTTAAGAATTCTATTTCATCCTTTAAGGAATTAGCTGAAAAATTCCGAACTAGGTTTATCACCACTGTTCCTCCTGATAAAAACATCAATGATCTTTGGATGTGTAGACAAGAGGCTACTGAGTCATTGAGAAATTACTTGGATAGATTTAATAAAGTAGCTATTCAAATCAAGAATTTAGTTGATAAAGTAGCTATAGAAGCCTTAAAGAATGGGACTTAGTTGGGGAAACTTAAGGATAAAATCATGACCAAAGAACCTAACACCTTTGCCAAGGTAATGGCTATGACAATAAAGATGATAAAAATGGATGAAGATAAGAGAATGCGTCGGGATGACGAAAAAAAAACCCATCAGAAAAGATGAAAGGTTAGAACTAAGAAGGCCCCAATTTCAACGATCAAACTTCAAAAACTTGATACAATGATTTGAAAAGGAAGCAGAGAGGTACATACCACTAAACAGCTCCATATCTAAAATCCTCATGTGGATCAGAAAAAGTGGGTTAGGCATAACTCCGGCTAGAAGACTAGTCAAACCAGGAGAGCCATACAAGATATGAGGTTTTACTATCAACACCACTAGGACTATAGGCACGAGACTGAGGCATGCTCATAATTAAAGAATGCTATAGAAAAGTTAATTCAAAATAGGAAGCTTTGCAACTTCATTGACATAACTATAAGAGATCGAGAACTGGATAATCAGGATAGAGATAAGCCAAAGCACTAGAAAGATCAAAATGAAGTAGTTGGAGTCATTAACATGATTGTCAAAGGAGAAGCAACTGAAAAAAGGCCTAAAAGAACTCAGAAGGAAAAAGCCCCAACCCTGAAAAGAAACAGACCATCACATTTGGTCTAGAAGATAGGAAACACATTTAATATCCTTACAATAATGCCTTAATGGTGAGTGCTTTCATCAATAATTACTTAGTAAAAAGATTGCTAATTGATGATGGAAGTGTTGTTAATGCGCTCTCTTGGAATGCCTATAGGGCGATAGGAGGTTTTGTCACTAATTGGAAAGCTATTTGGACTCCCATTATAAGATTTTACAGTGGAACCATATAACCAATGAGGCCACGAGCATCAAACGTTTAACCATGAGGATTCCTTTGGAAGCCTGAGTCATAATAATTCATAAAGATTAGCATATGGCTAGGTAATGCTATTAGATTACTGTCAAACTCCAGATGGAAGCATTTCCCTTAGAATCCTTAGAAACTAAGAAATAAGGAACCAATCTTGAGCCAATTGATCAAGTCCAAACTTTACAAATTACTGAAGGAAATAAAATCAAAATTGGTAAGTTAAGAGTGGAATAAGGAGGGTCCTTATCAAATATTCAGGCAGTTTTTCCTTTAAGGCATCTGAGATCATTGGGGCAGATCCTCAGATTGCCTCGTATAGTTTGAACATCAACCCATAAATTAAACCCATTATTTAGAAGAAATGGAACTTCGCATATGAAAGGCAGAGGGTGATCATCGAGGAAATAAAGAAATTGCTATAAAATGGATTCATCAAAGAAGTGACACACCCGGAATAGGTAGCTAACTTGGTGCTAGTAAAAAGTCAAATGGGAAGTACATAATATGTGTGGACTATACTGATCTCAATAAAGCATGCCCAAAAGATAGTTATCTGTTACCAATAATAGATTAGCTAGTAGACTCAACCACTTATCACAACTTGTATAGCTTTATGGATGCTGCTCAGGGGTACCATCATATCCCAATGAAGAAGGAAGATTAAGAGAAAACATAATTTATCACTCATGAAGGTCTTTATTGCTACAAAGTTATGACTTTGGATTAAAGAATGCCAAAGAAACATACCAAATGCTGATGAACCACATGTTCCAAGATCAAATTAGGAAAACTGTAGAAGTATGTGTGGATGAAATCATTGTTAAGAGCTAGCATGTAGAACAACATTTGAGTATCTTGATAAAATCCTTCAAATACTGGATCAATACCATATCAAGCTTAATCCATAAAAGTGTGTCTTTAGGGTGAAGGTAGATAAATTCTTAGGATTCATGATATCCTATAGAGGAATTGAAGCCAATCTAGAAAAGATGGAAGCCATACTTAAAATGAAGGCTCCAACATCATTAAACAAACTCCAGAAGTTAAATGGCAGAATAACAACTTTGGGGTGTTTCATCTCCTGCTTAGCCAAATGATGTTTAAAATTATTCTGAGCCCTAAAAAACTCCAAGAAGTTTGTATGGAATGAAGAATGTTAGGATGCCTTCAAAGATATCAAATATTTCTTATCTTCACCACCTCTACTCAGCAGGCCAATCCCCGGAGAGATTTTGTACCTCTATCTCTCTATTGGTCAAGAATCTATTGCATCGGTACTGGTTAAAAAGGAAGAAGCCAGTAAAATTTAGTGTACTACATCAGCAAAATACTCTAAGGTTTAGAAGTTTAGTATCCTAAATTGGATAAGTTAGTTATGGTTGTCATACAAACATCCCAAAAACTCAAGCATTATTTTCAAGCTCACTCAATAATTATAAAATCCAGCTTCCTATTAAGGAAAATGTTATAAAGACCCAAAACATTCAGCAGATTAGTCTAATGGTCGATATTGCTCAGAGAATTTGACATCAGTTATGAACCTCGACAACAAATCAAAACTCAAACCTTAGTAGATTTTGTACTAGAGATGATGATGGAAGACTTTGTCTCTTTTGAATGCCCAGAATGGAAATTATACATAGATGGAGCCTTGTCCATTCAAGGATTTGGTGCTAGAATCATGCTTAAAGGGCTAAATAAGGTTACAATCAGATATACAGTTTAAATAAAGTACAAAGCCGCTATTAATGTAGTCGAGTATGAGGAACTCATCACAGAAATAAAGTTAGCTACAGAAGTCAGAAATGATCATCTCAAAATATATTCTAATTCATAACTAGTGGTCAACCAAATCAAAGGAATATACTAGATCAAGGAGCTAAACATCATCAAGTACGTAGAGAAAGTCATACAACTCCTAAAGAAACTTGAGTAAGAATAAGGACAATGGGAAACCATTTAAATTCCCATAAGTGAAAACTCATAAGTAGACTTACTTGCCAAATTAGTAGTAGAAGATACTCAAACATTCAAAGAGCTTGAACTAATTGAAGTGTTGATGAAGTTAAGCACTGAGGAGGCAGAGATCATGGACATCCAAAAAGTAACAGGATGGATAAAGCCAATCATTCAGTATCTTGAACATGTGGTACTCCCTCATGATAAGTTGAAGGCTTAAAAGTTAAAGATAAAAGTTGTACATTATTCCATGCACAATAAAGAACTCTATGGAATGTCCCTATCACATCCATGGTTTAAATGTGTATCACTAGAAGAAGGAAATTATGTGCTTAAGGAAATCCATAGAGGGATTTATAGAGCTCATGAGTCTCATCATTCGCTAATTAGAAAAGCTTTGCTCTAGGGTTATTATTAGCCCACCATGTCCCGAGATGCTCAGAAACTAGTTCAGGAATGTCACAAGTGTCAATAATTTGCTCGCCATCCAATTGGGATTCCTTGACCTTTTGCAATATAGGGAATGGATATCTTAGGTCCATTTTTTATTTCAACATCCTAAAAGAAGTTATTGATCATGGCTATAGATCACTTCACCAAGTGGATGGAATTTAAAGCTGTTATAACCATCACTAAAGCTCGAATTTAACACTTTTTTAGAAAGAAATTATCTATAGATTGGGCATACCCCCACCTTGATAACAGTTAATAGGAAGCAATTTGACAATGAGAAATTTAAACAGTTCTATTATGATCTTAATATAAAACTTTGATTTACATCAATACCTCATCCACAAATAAATGACTAGACATATGTCACCAACAAGATCATCATGTAACATCTGAAAAAGATATTAGATGAAAAGAAGGCAAAATAGGTTGAAGAACTTAACAAAGTCATTTGGGCGTATAGAACAACACCTAGAACCTCCACAAGAGAAACACCATTTAGATTGACTTATGGGATGGATGTTATAATCCCAGTGGAAATTGGGTTAGTGAGTTACCGAGTAATTAGAGATCTAGATCATGAGGTTAACAACATCAACGCTAGAATATGTTTAGATCTACTTAAAGAATGAACATTCATTATTGTAGAAACTCAGAAGTAGAAGATCATGAAATATCATAATAGATATGTTCCACCAAAGAAATTTAAGATCAGAGATTGGATATTTAGAAGGGCTGACATTGGCAAAAGCAACTCTGGAATAGACAAGCTCAGACCTAATTAGGAAGGACCTTTACCAAATCATTGAAAAAATGACCAAGGGGCCATGCAAGATCAAAAATGAGCGAGGAAAAGATTTACCTCGATACTGGAACTTAGATAGCCTTAGAAAATACTATCAATAAATGTATTCAGAGTTTATTAAGTTTTGAAAAATAAAAATATTTCATTCATCATTGAAAATGTTGCATTGCAAGGATAATTTTTATCAAGTATTTTACAAATTACCCAAACCTGGGAGGCACAATCCTGTCATTGGGATGGAGTTCAATATATTTCAAAGACTAAGATTTAGGAAATGAAGTGGATTTAGAGACAGAAGAAGTAGCTTTGGTAGTAGATTTCTCTTTGATGGCTTATGGATCCTTAGGAGTTGATTTAGTAGTTGCATTTTCCATAGTAACTAGTCGTGCCATATCATTGGCAGTTATCTTCTATAAGCCAAAAAAATCTAAATTTGAATGCTGAGCTAACAGTACCCTTCGACACTCAATTTTAAAGGCCTTAAGGAATCCTTTCACCAACTTCTAATAAATCTTTAGGTCTTCACCTCTGGATTTCCTTTCATTGGCCAATTCTTTTTTTAGAGTTCCAAGCTCGCCATCCTGCATCTTGATCATTGATGTAAGTTGAGCTTGTGAATGTTTGAGCTCTTGGACCTTCTTCAAGCTCACCTCAAAATTTGACTTAAACTTCGCATTATCAGTCTCTGTGGGCACTAAGGCACATTTTGCTACATCCAACTTCTTCTCATAGTCAATTTTTATGGTACTAACCTCAGCCTCCTTGATATTGTACTCACTTTAGAGGATGAAATGATTATCCTTCACTAGTAGTAACCCTTGAGCCATCTGACAGACAAGTATAAAAAGATAAAAAAAATAGAAACATCCATGGAAATTATTATAGCAGCTGAGTCAGACAAGTTACCTCTAAGGCATGGGTAATCAATGAGTTGAGTAGCTAACTCCTTCCCTCTTCTTATAATCTTTGGATGTCATTCAGCAATTGCAGAGACTCAGCATAGTGATCCTTAACTTACGGATTAGTGACGTTTGGGGGCTTCACCTTTGATAAAATCCATCTTTTCGAATCTGGGCATCCAACAAGTTTTAGAAGCTTAATAAACACCTCTTCACCAACCTGTTCCTCGTCACTTAAATCCACACTCCAGGAGCACTTATTAAGAAATGCAGATGTTTCTTTCTAAGTAGCACTGAGCATAGCTTTTCCTTTATCACTCGGGCATGGATCAGTTAGAGCCTCCAAGATCTTTGCATCCTAGGCAGGTTAATTAGTCTGAAGTGCCACTTGCTCTTCTAGCTCTTCATCTAAAAAGATTCCATGTAAAAAAGTGAAATAGTCAGCCATCTACAAATAAAAAATAACAAAAGTCAGAATATACTTTCAAAATATCAGAACTTACTACTAATATCTATACGCTTAGGGTAGACTCTTTGGAGGTATCTCCGAGATAAATTCTCAGCAGATGTTCCATCAACTATACTCTAAATGTGCAGTCTTAAAGTATTTTCTCAGAGTCTCTGAATTTGCACTAATTTAATATCTTTATCGGGTAACCTCATGGGACGCTTCACCTTCTAGCAATCATTGACCCACATCCATCGGATATTAATAAAATCTGACGGATTCTCAACTATGAAAAATCTATGCCTCCATTTCTTATGAAGGTTCAAAAGCTTCAAAAAATGCTATGGTTCATAACAGCCAATAAAAAACATCAGCTCCCTTTTTTTCCTATTTAGACTATACATATACTTGAGCATGTCTAGATCTGGCTCTTTACCCTCCCTATGCATTAATTCTATATACCCGGTCAAGATCTGATAATTGTTAGGGTAAAGTTGGTCAAGGTCTGTGTTGTATCTATTTAAGAAGCTCCTAACAAAAGGATCAAAGGAAAATTTCAACCCCCCTTTTAACTGATCGAAGTACATGACTAGTTTCTACCAATCTAAAGGAAGGGTATAAGCCTTAAAATTTTTATCTACAGTATGCAAGGCAAATTCCTGAGGAATGCTAAAGTGTCACCATTTGAGCATATTATCATTAATCCTAGATACAAAAAGATCTAAACTAACTTGCTCTCATAGAGCCATTGATCCTATTGAGTATAAATAAAGAAAGAAGATAAAAAGGGGAAGAGACTTCACCTGGTAGAAGAAGGAAGAAAGCAGGTCTATAGAAAATGTAAAGGAAGCAAGAGTAGAAAACACTTGAAAGAAAAACTAGTAAAAAAAAAGGTAGTAGAAAAGTAAAAGTGAGGCTAGCAAAAGGATTGGCATATTTAAAGAAGAGTGGAAGGTTCTGGAATGACCACTACTGCCCTTATAATTACTTTCATCCCTCTCATACAACATCAAGGGTATTTTGGGTAAAAGAAAAGCCCATTAATTGAGCAGTTATCATTATGGTAGCTAAAATGTCTCATCTTATGACACACGAACATACGTGATAGTTATGAAATTCAAAAAGGCATGGTGATTGACAATCCCACTTATCCTGTCGCCAGTTGTCCTTATCTTTTTTTTAACACTTAGGTTGCACTTCTAATGCACCAAGCATCTAAGTCAAGTGACTGAAGATGGCACCCTCAGGTCGCTTTGATAGTACTGAGGTTCAACACTCTGGCTGTGCTTAATGCACTAAGTATAAAACTCTAGTAATAACTGGTTCCATCAGGTTATTTCTATAATATTTATAGGTTAATCCCTCAGATGTTTCATAAACACCGAGCATCTATAAGTCTTATTGGCATCTTCATGCTTTAATGTCCATGCACTATAATCTCAAGACTCAGTACCAATCATCATCCCTTTTTTGTGACTGAGGCTGGCCACCTCAGATCACCCTTATGCATCAAATGCAATTACACTCATGATCTCTTTCTCCCGGTAGAAGAATCAATTTTCAAAATTATTCATTGCCATGCATTTATCATATCAAGATACATCAGATATAAATATCTAAACATACTTTTGGGGGGGACTCTTGATACCCCATATACATATTCCTATTCTACTAAGGGTATATTTTCTTATGCATGGGTTACTTGTAAATGAAGAATATCCAAATCAGATAAGAGAAGGATTTCTAATTAAGGAGACTCTCAGAAAGGAAGAAATACTCCCCAACTAGGCATAAGATTTACATCAAAGAGGAATCTTATTCCTCTCATGTTTAAGCATCATTATCCCTATAAATAAGACCTCATACCCTTTATTCTCATTCATTCTATTCTCTCATACTCTTTACTCTCTTTATCTCTCTATATTTTCTCTTCATAATCTCTAACTTAGGCATCAGAGGGTTTGTAGGGATCCTCCCCACCTCTCACTTGGCCCTTTTATTGATTCCTTATAGGGCTTAGACATAAAGGTCCTAGAAATAAGTTATCAATCACCAATAGCCATAAAAAATTTTCTCTAGTTCTGCTCCTCTTTAACTACATCTCCAACATCAACTTGCTTTTTAGAAGACCATAGATGATTCTTCTTGTTCTATCACATAATGGAGAATCAACCCATTCAAAGGTCCTCTTGCATAAAGCTCTCTCGCATGACAAAAATCTTATACCAATATTTATTTGCGTCCATGACATTTTAATCATGCATTGCTTGTCATATGGACATCTAACTTCAGCTTCCATTCTTCTTTTTTATGGATTTTAATTATGGTTAATGTCTTTATCTCAATCCTTCTACAATTTCTTCAGTAACCTAGTTCCTAATTTGATGAGGAAGAGAAGAGTTTACATTAGGAGAAAGCAAAACTTTAAAAGATGGGATTTAGGGTTATTTTGGTCAATTATCTTTTTGCATACATGACAGCTAAAGTAACAGTTGAGATAGAGAAAAGTAGGTCCTATCATCGCGGACTCATCAGTCAAACCACCAGTAACTAATCAAAAGCACTGGTCTGAGTAGAAAATAAGGAGTTCATACACTTAATTATAAAAAAAATTAGTCTAACCACCAAAATTGAAAAATTTAAAAAGTGCATACACCGTTTGTGCAATTTTTCTTTTTGTCTTTTCTCTTCATCTATAAACCTAATAATTTTGTCTTCTAACCTCACTAATCACTACTATTGCCATCACCGCCGTCACCTCACTATCTTATGGCCACCACTTTATTATTTTTTACTTTCTATTTTTTTTGTATGTGTTTTTCTTTTTTGTTGATTTTGAAACATGTTGCTAATTTTAATTAGTCCTAATTGACAAGATCAAGAGGACATGAAGAAGGCAAAATTACTTTTGTTGAAGGCTACTAATCCTTTCTTTATTTTTGGATTTGATTTGATTTTATGATTTTTTTATTTTGATTTTGGGTTTGATTTAATGATTTATTAAAATTAAGCTTAGGTACTAATGCATGCATAACTTATTTTTCAACAATCAAGACTCAAGACTTCCCCTACACTTTACCAATCAAGATTCAAAGTATGTTGTCAGCTAATCCTTTCTATGTAATATCCAAACAAAGGTTTTTTTAATTTCAAATTTGGGTTTTATTTTGATTTTGGCTTTTATTTTGACTTTGGATTTTGCTTTTGATTTGGGTTTGATTTGATGATGCATGCATAAAAGTTTACAACACTTCTTTTTAATATATATATATTTCTTTTAGATAGATCAAAATGGTTAATTTTGTGTAGGTTTGTGTCATAATCCAAAACAGGGGCCATGACCGGCACTAAGGAACAGGAATTCTTTTGAATCTGGAACCCGTAGCAAGCCTTAAAATAAAATAAAACATGCAATAATAATAATAACATAATTAAAATATTATGCAGCGGAAGTAAAATCATAAATATTAAAATAATGATCCACCAAATGAAATTAAATAAAACATCCTCATTCATATATAAATAATTCTTTAATACATACACCAGTTCAAATCTTTAAAATACATAACTCACACAAATATAATACATAAATCCTAACAATTGTATACAACTACGGCAGTGTCTAGATTATAAAGTAAAGCTCAAATAAGCAATTTACATAGTGAAGCTGGGGCGGAAGAAATCTGGCGTATGGGCCTGCTACTGAGGTCTGAAGACGACTACTCTCTTGAAAAATAGTCAACGGAGGGGAGTTAGACCTCACTGAGTGAATTGTTATAATATATATACATGCATACTAAATGACAATGCACACAGTCAACAGTATATATAATAAATATATATACAAGCAAATACACACAGATGCAGCAAAATCATTTTTATATATTTACTGAAAATCACCGTTTATGAAGGATCAAATAGAACCCTAGCAAATCGTAACCTCAAACAGTGTTAGACAACACTCTAGCCATACATGCTCACTTATTCCAAATAAATTCACTTGTTCCATTTGGACAGTAGACTGGCCCCGAGACACTAAGTCAACCGAGCTGCAACAGTTTGACTGTCAGTGTGATTGGCCCTGAGATACTTGGTCAACCGAGCTCCAGCAATCATACTCTTAAATCATATCACACATCAGATAAATCAATTCGATCAATATCCACAAATAGGTTAGTAATGAAGCCTAAATTTCATCAGCGTATCGGTACGTACTCAGTCCTAGTGCTACCCACTAGGTAGCACATTCTATTGATATCCTTCATTAATATATAAAACATACATTCATAAATAAATGATGCATGAATTTCAATAAAATAGCAACATAAACCATATATATACTAGAAATATACCAAAAGTAAACCAGATATATTTCGAGTATATATACATCAAATAAATCCAATATAATTGCAAAATAAACTAGAAATATACTTAAAAACATTTTAAGAATAATTTATTAATAAAACATGCATACAGTTTGAAAATATACCAAAAATATACCAAAAGTAAACGTAAGTAATACTTAAATCATTTATGCATATTTATCAAAATAAATCATACATTTGTAAAATTATGTATCCTAGAACATATATATATATAAAATAACAACTCACTATTATTGCGCTCCTCGAGATGGGTCCGACGAGCCTGGTCCACTAGGCCTTGGTCTCGACGCAACTAAACAAACAAACGACAATAGAAAATCAGAATAAATCTAACAAAAATTCCTAGAAACTCGATCTAGAATACTAGACACAAAATTAGAATCAGAATTCGACCAGACATCACGCTTTACGAGAATTCTATCAAAAATTCGACAGAACCTCCCCTGTAAAACGAACATCTCTCTACTCAAAGAGTAGAGCCAGTCCTGTAATGAAACATACTTCGAAAATAAACATAGAATTCACAACCACAATCCTTCAGTCGAACTCCATACTACAATTCACCGACCGAGGTTCACAATTCACAGAACAATTACAAAATACCAAAAATGCCCTTTTAAAATAAAAATACATTTTATTAATCCAAATTACTTAACTAACCCTAAAACATGTTAAAAACCGATAAAACTCATTTATTTAGAAAAATTGTATATTATATATATAATTTGAAAATAATTTACGAAAAATAGTTTTAATTAGTTAAAAATACCAAATAATTTGTAGAAATCATTTTTATACGTTAAATAACTAATAAAACAAATTTAATTATATTTTTAGCCAATTTAGTGTCAAATTACCAAAATACCCCTATATATAAATTCACTAAAATTAATCAAAAATTCACCAAAAGTAATATAATTACTCAAAATTAATTTTATCAACATTTAGCTCAACAATATCAATAAATATACTCAATTAACCAATTAATTTCAATTAAACACATAATTAACCCTATTTTTCAAAATTACATAAACTTAATAAATTCCAAATAAATATATAAAAATTCACAAAAATTACAAATAAATTTCTAAAATTCATTTTAACACCTATAATTACCATAAAACACAATTTCATAATTTAATTAATTAATTTTCAAAAATTATAAAATATTAATAAAATAATAAAAAATACCCAAAAATCAAAATAAATTCCAAAAATTCTACAAAAATTACCACATGTAAATTAAGCTACAAGGATCAAAGTTTATGAAAGTTTACATGAATCAATCAAATTGAAGCTCAAAAAATTTTGAAACCCTAAATGACCGAAATGAAGAAATTAAAACCTAGGAAAATCTAGATCATTTTAAGTGAAACAAAACTTGGAAACACACTCACCAGAGCTCAAGGAGAAGATAGAGACCAGTGGCATCGAGTTTGGTGGCCGGAATCATGTCGATCGGAGTTGAGGGGAAGTTTCAGCAATTCTTGAAAAATCCGGCCAAAATACACTGGAAATGGTGCTTCAGGCATCGGGAAAGGCTGGAGGTGGAGGAGGAAGGATGAAAGGCACACCAACGGCAAGAAAACCAGCTTGGAACGATCGAAAATGGTGGAATGGCGATCAAAAAGAAGGAAGATGACCGAGTGGCATAATCGTAAATAATGCAAACTTTTTGATTTTGATTAAAATTATGTATATATATATATATATATATATATATATATATATATATATATATATATATATATATCCACACTATATATTATAATAATATATAATCCCACACACAAATAATACTCACCACACATATATTTTAATATATTTTAATAATTTATACACTTATAATTAATTAATTAATATTAAAACTAAATAATAAAAATTAAGTTAATTAATTAAACCCTAATTTATTTTAAATAATTACACATATATACATTTTATTTAGCACTTAAAAATTATGTATGAGTTCATGCAAATTCGTAAAACTAGTCAAAATAATTAGTATTAAATTATTTACGTGTTAATTTCCCTGAAAATATAATTTTCAGGAAAATTTTACGTAAAGTACTTAAAATAATTAAAAATAATTAAAATTAGCTTTAATAATTATCAAACTCATAAAAATATCATAAATATATACAAAATTATTAACATTGCATATCCCGATGTAGTATAAAAATATTTAAAACTCCGGATATTACAGTTTGGCTTGTCTTGACTCTTAACATATCTAATTTATCTTGTAAATTTATTTAATTTTCATTCAAATATAATTTGTACTAATTCAATGTGATAAACTATAATTTTCATTGATATGAATCAGGAGTGTGATTGCTGGAGCTCGGTTGACCAAGTGTCTCGGGGCCAATCACACTGACAGTCAGACTGCTGGAGCTCAGTTGACTTAGTGTCTCGGGGCCAGTCTACTGTCCAAATGGAATAAGTGAATATATTGGAATAAGTGAGCCTATGTGGCTAGAGTGTTGTCTAACATTGTTTTGAGGGTGCGATATTCTAGGGTTCTATTTGATCCTTCATAAACTGTGACTTTCAATAAATATATATAAAATGATTTTTATTGCATTTGTGTGTAATTGCTTGTATACATACATATTATATATACTTTTGACTGTGTGCATTGGCATTTAGTATGCATGTATATATACTATAGTAATTCACTCAGTAAGGTCTGACTCCCCTCCGTTGACTATTTTTCAGGAGAGTCATCTTCATCATACCTCAGTAACAGGCCTGTACATCGGATTTCTTCCGCTCCAGCTTCTCTATGTAAACTGCTCACTTGAGTTTTATTTTATAATCTAGACATTGCAGTAGTCGTAAAATTGTTAAAAGATATTGTATTTTATTTGTATGAGATATGTACTTTAAATATTTGAACTGGATTTGTATTAAAAGAGTTTATTTATATATATGAGATGAGGATTTGATTTAACTTCATTTGGTGGAATTATTATTTTGATATTTATGATTTTATTCCGCTGCACAATATTTTACTTAATTGTGTTGTTATTATTACTATTGCATGTTTTTATTTATTTTTAGGCTTGCTACGGGTTCCGAATTCGAAAGAATTCCTGTTCCCTAGCGCCGGTCATGGCCCCTGTTTTGGGTCGTGACATACCTGGAACCACATATATACAGAACTCAATCTCTCTGTGAGGTGGTAAACTTGGAAACTCCTCAGGAAAAACATCAGGAAACTCACAGGCAACAGGAACATCTGTGAGTAACAACTTCTCTATTGAAGTATCCATGACTAATGCCAAATATCCCTGCCAACCTTTCCTCAGCAACTTCCTAGCCGTAATAGCAGAAATAAGATTCTGAGGTGCTGAACTCCTATCACCCACAAACTTAAATTCTTCTTCACCAGGAATTCTGAAAATCACCTCTTTATTCCGACAATCCACCACGACATAGTGCTGAGATAACCAATCCATACCCAGAATAACATCAAACTCCATCACATCCAATAGAATCAAATCAGTGGATAATTCTCTATCTCCCACGAGAATTGGACAACCAGAAAGAACAATATCGGTGTCTAAGGAATCACTTAGAAGAGTGGCAAAAGACAAAGGAAAAGCCATCCTTGAAGCTTGCCAATAAGACTTGGAAGCAAAAATGGGAGAAATAAACAAATGCGTGGCACTCGGATCAAACAGAACCCATGCATCTAGGTAACAGATAGAAACAATACCTGCCACGACTGCATTGGATGCCTGAGCATCCTACTGAGTAAGATGAAAACTCTGGCCTATCCTCGTCCTCCCTACTAACTAGTAGAAGCCTGGCCAACACCTCTGGCACCTCTACCACGACCCTGCTATGAAATAAGCTGAGTGGAACTCTGATGTTGGGCTGGAGGCAACTGAAAAGGAATAGGTGCAGCACTAGCAATCGACTGCTAAGGAAATCATGGAATCTATGGCTATTGATACCCGGAGTAGGGACATGATCTGGCATAATGTCCTGTTTGCCTGCATCTGAAGCATGTCAGTGGTGTCAGGTAACACGGTCCCTGATGGACTCTACCGTAGGTCTGGCAAACACTGGCAGCTGATCCGGAACTACAACCACTACTACTACTCGAAGCACCTGACCCAAATCTAAATGGTCTACGCTGACCTCCACGGCCATGTCTACTGCTCCAATGTACTCGCTGTTGTCTCTGACTCTGCTGAGTCGGACATCTCTGTTGACTACTCGAACCAACATGAAAACTCAAATATGAAGTAGCCTATAATCCACTCGACCCAACACCCAGCTGGTAATAATCAGGCATCGCTCCCTGCCTAACTAGCCTCAGCTCAATCTCCTTGGCCAACTCAATCACAGACTCCAGAGTAAGGCCCGCTATAGGCATACCAGCAAATGCTGAACCCAATCCGGTGACGTAGCTAGTGACTGCGAAATACTGATCTCGCATCAGATCCTATGCATATCTACTCAACTGAAGAAACTCTCGGGTGTACTCCTCAACAGATTGGTCATCACGTGAAATACTGGTCAATCAGAGACGATAACTCATGCGAAGTGGCTCTGGGAAAAATCTTCTCATAAAACGCTCTTTGAACTGAGCCTAGGTCATCGTCATCGTATAGGGCTAGATTATCTGAATAAACTAGTCCAAGGCTGGTCCCTCAATAGAAAGATCAACGATCATGATCCACTGGTACTCGGTGTGAGCAGTCCAAGTCATAGTCTCGATCGCATGTAGAAAGTCTAACGGATCGGAAGTCCCATCGAAAGCAATCCTGCCAACTTTGATATAGAACAAAGTTGCCTTAGGGTCAGACATACCCTGCTGATAGGCAAGCTGAACAACTAAAGGTACAGGAATATCCTCAAACTCATGCTCTATAGGCTCATCATCCTGTATCTCTCTCTGCCTACGGTGACTTACTGCTCCTTGAGTCCTACCTCTGCCATAACCTCTGCATCTAACTGGCTTCTCAAGAGGTAAAACCTTATCCTTAAAGGACTCATCATCCTTAGCCTCAACGACTAGTGTAGCGACACGCGCTTGCCTCCTCATTCTGAAAAGACAAACAAAAGGATTTAGATAAAATAGATAACGGAGGAATAACGCAGAAAGCTAAAGCAAGGAATAATTATCAAGACATACTCGAACCTAATTCACTATAGTAGTTTCCAAAAGAAAACACAACTTCAAAAACTAGGGCCATGACTCATATAACTAAGCCCTGAAACAGAAAATCACGCTCTGATACCAACTTTGTCATGACCCAAAATAGGGGCCATGACCGGTGCTAGGGAACGGGAATTCTTTCGAATCTGGAACCCATAGCAAGCCTTAAAATAAAATAAAACATGTAATAATAATAATAATAATAACATAATTAAAATATTGTGCAGCAGAAGTAAAATCATAAATATTAAAATAATGATCCACCAAATGAAATTAAATAAAACATCCTCATTCATATATAAATAATTCTTTAATACATACTTCAGTTCAAATCTTTAAAATATATAACTCACACAAATATAATACATAGATCCCAACAACTGTATACAACTACTGCAATGTCTAGATTATAAAGTAAATCTCAAATAAGCAGTTTATATAGTGAAGCCGGGGCGGAAGAAATCCGGCATATGGGTCTGCTACTGAGGTCTGAAGACGACGACTCTCCTGAAAAATAGTCAACGGAGGGGAGTCAGACCTCACTGAGTGAATTGTTATAATATATATACATGCATACTAAACGACAATGCACACAATCAATAGTATATATAATAAATAGATATACAAGCAAATACACACAGATGCAGCAAAATCATTTTTATATATTTACTGAAAATCACCGTTTATGAAGGATCAAATAGAACCCTAGCAAATTGCAACCTCAAACAGTGTTAGACAACACTCTAGCCATACAGGCTCACTTATTCAAAATAAATTCACTTATTCTATTTGGACAGTAGACTGGCCCCAAGACACTAAGTCAACCGAGCTCCAGGAATCTGATTGTCAGTGTGATTGGCCCCGAGACACTTGGTCAACCGAGCTCCAGCAATCACACTCCTAAATCATATCACACATCAAATAAATGAATCCGATCAATATCCCCAAATAGGTTAGTAATGAAGCCTAAATGCTATCAGCGTACCGGTACGTACTCGGTCATAGTGCTGCCCACTAGGTAGCACGTTCTATTGATATCCTTCATTAATATATAAAACATACATTCATAAATAAATGATGCATGAATTTCAATAAAATAGCAACATAAACCATATATATACTAGAAATATACCAAAAGTGAACCAGGTATATTTCGAGTAAATATACATCAAATAAATCTAATATAATTGCAAAATAAACTAGAAATATACTTAAAAACATTTTAAGAATAATTTATTAATAAAACATGCATATAGTTTGAAAATATACCAAAAATATACTAAAAGTAAACATAAGTAATACTTAAATCATTTATGCATATTTATCAAAATAAATCATACATTTCTAAAATCATGCATCTTAGAACATATATATATAAAATAACAACTCACTATTATTGCGCTCCTCGAGATGGGTCCAACGGGCATGGTCCATTAAGCCTCAGTCCCGGCGCAACTAAATAAAAAAATGATAACAGAAAATCAGAATAAATCTAACAAAAATTCCTAGAAACTCGATCTAGAATACTAGACACAGAATTAGAATCAGAATTCGACCAGACATCATGTTTTACGAGAATTCTACCAAAAATTTGGCAGAACCTCCCCTGTAAAACGGGCATCTCTGTACTTAAAGAGTAGAGCCGGTCCTGCAATGAAACACACTTCGAAAATAAACACAGAATTCACAACCATAATCCCTCGGTCGGACTCCAAACTACAATTCACCGACCGAGGTTCACAATTCACATAATAATTACAAAATACCAAAAATGCCTTTTTATAGTAAAAATACATTTTATCAATCCAAATTACTTAATTAACCCTAAAACATGTTAAAAATCGATAAAACTCATTTATTTAGAAAAATCGTATATTATATATATAATTTGAAAATAATTTACGAAAAATAGTTTTAATTAGTTAAAAATACTAAATAATTTGTAGAAATCATTTTTATACCTTAAATAACTAGTAAAACCAATTTAATTATATTTTTATCCAATTTAGTGTCAAATTACCAAAATACCCCTATAGATATAAATTCACTAAAAATAATATAATTACTCAAAATTAATTTTCTCAACTTATAGTTCAACAATATCAATAAATATACTCAATTAACCAATTAATTTCAATTAATCAGATAATTAACCCTATTTTTCAAAATTACATAAACTTAATAAATTCCAAATAAATATGTAAAAATTAAAAATAAATTTCTAAAATTCATTTTAACACCTATAATTACCATAAAACATAATTTCATAATTTAATTAATTACTTTTCAAAAATTAGAAAATATTAATAAAATAATCAAAAATACCCAAAAATCAAAATAAATTCCAAAAATTCTACAAAAATTATCACATGTAGATTAAGCTATAAGGATCAAAGTTTGTGTAGGGAGTTTACATGAATCAATCAAATTGAAGCTCAAAAAATTTTGAAACCCTAAATGGGCGAAATGAAGAAATTGAAACCTAGAAAAATCTAGATCATTTTAAGTGAAAAAAAAGCTTGGAATCACACTCACCAGGGCTTAAGGAGAAGATAGAGACTGGTGGCATTGAGTTTGGTGGCAGGAATCACGTCAATCGGAGTTGAGGTGGAGTTTCGACAATTCTTAAAAAATCCAGCCAAAACACGCCGAAAATGGGTGCTTCAAGCGTCGGAAAAGGCTGGAGGTGGAGGAGGAAGGATGAGAGGCACACCGAAGGCAAGAAAACCAGCTTGGAATGGCCGGAAATGGTGGAATGGCGATCAGGAAGAAGGAAGATGATCGAGTGGCATAATCGTAAATAATGCAAACTTTTTTATTTTGATTAAAAATTATGCATATATGCATATATATATATCCACACTATATATTATAATAATATATAATCCCACACACAAATAATACTCACCACACATATATTTTAATATATTTTAATAATTTGTACACTTATAATTAATTAATTAATATTAAAACTAAATAATAAAAATTAAGTTAATTAATTAAACCCTAATTTATTTTAAATAATTACACATATATACATTTTATTTAGCACTTAAAAATTATGTATGAGTTCATGCAAATTCATAAAACTAGTCAAAATAATTAGTATTAAATTATTTACGTGTCAATTTCCCCAAAAATATAATTTCCAAGAAAATTTTACGTAAAGTACTTAAAATAATTAAAAATAATTAAAATTAGCTTTAATAATTATCAAACTCATAAAAATATCATAAATATATACAAAATTATTAACACTGCATATCCCGATGTAGTATAAAAATATTTAAAAACTTAGGATATTACAGTTTGGCTTGTCTTGACTCTTAACATATCTAATTTATCTTGTAAATTTATTTAATTTTCATTCAAATATAATTTGTACTAATTCAATGTAATAAACTATAATTTTCATTGATAAAGAATTATTTCATTTCTGTTCCAAACTAAATTTTAGAAAACTAAATTCTAATGAACAGAAAATTAAATAGACAAGTCTTGTCTTTCTGGTAAGGGTGAAAGTCTTGTCTAGTACAAATGGTTTTTTTCTTCATCATTGTTTCCTTTGTCTTTTACTTTTTCTATTTATCTTTCGAGTCAATGTCTAGTACTACTAATGGGGTCAAGAAAATGGATTTAGTACAGGAATATGACAATCTTCATATTGATGAAGATGATGATTTTGGTCTTGATGGTTTAGTTATATCTGTTGAAGCACCAGTTAAAGCCCCATCTTCGAAGTTGTGCATACTAGGGAATTTTTTAACAGATAAGGCTGTTAACTTCAATGCCATGAAGACTACTCTCGCAACATTATGGAGTCCTATGCGTGGTGTGAAAATTAAGGATTTGGGTTAATAGTTATTTTCTTTCCAATTCTATCATAATATGGATTTGCAATGGGTTCTTTCACAAGGTCCTTAATCATTTAACCAAAACATGTTGATTCTTATTTCTTATGATCAGTCTATTGCAACAGAGGAGATATAATTTTGTTATGTAGATATATGGTTACAGATTTTCAAGCTTCCAATGGGACTTCATTCTGAAAAGGTTTTAGATCACACTGGGGATTATATGGGTGAGTTTCTTTACTTTGATGCAAACAATTTCAATAGTATTTAGAAATATGCACATCTGGATCATAATAGATGTATGGAAACCTTTAAAATCAAAGATGAAAACTAAGTTAGCAGGTTCTGAATGGGGATGGATTGAATTCACGTATAAAAGGCTTCCTACATTATGTTTTATCTATGGGAAGCTTGGCCATTCTAAATGTTTTTATGAGTTGGATTTCCAAAATTCCTCATTATTGGAAACTAAACATTTTGGGCCTTGGCTTAAAACTCTACTTCACCGTACTTAGAATGTTGTTGATCAGTGGTTGAGGAGGTAATGGAAAGGAGAAGGATGGCATGAGCAAATGGTAGTGGCAAGGATATCTCCAATAATTTTGGAAGTATAGGGAAACAGTATAAGAATAAAAGGTCTATTATGGGCACAAAAGGTTGAATTTGTATAGATCGTGAGAAGATTTTAACTACACCTTCTACTACTCTAAAAGGTTTTGCAACTTTTTCTTCTAACAAGATGGATGGGGTGGTTTTTCTTATGGCAAACGACATCGTATATTCCTCACGGAGGGCATTGACTTGGATGGTAATGTGATGCAAGAGGTTAGGAGTGACACTACTATTTTTAGGCCAAACCATAGGGCTCTGGACTTAATGGATATTCAGTTAAAAGAGGTGGGTCTTGGTCACTAAGCCCACCTAAACCAATGAGTTATTTTACTTAGAATTGCTATGGGCTGGCCAACCCACATGTAATTTGATTTTAAAAGGACTTAGTCAAATAGACTAGGCCCAATATTATTTTTCTTTATGAGACCTTAGCCAAATATAGTAGAATAGACAAATTGAAAGTTCAATTTAGTTTTGATGGATTTAAAGTAGTTGATTGTGTGGGCTATAGTGGTGTGCTTGCCTTAATTTGGGATTCAAATGTGCATATTGATGTTTGAGGTAAGAATAGGAATTATACAAATGTGGCTATAATAATTCATGGGTTTGATTCTTAGAGAGTAACTAGGTTTTATGGTATTCCAAATAGAAGCAAACATTATGAATCTTGGCAATTGATGAAACAACTCACAACTTTACCCCTTCTCCCATGGTGCATGTTGGGAGATTTCAATAATTTGATTTTGTACTCAGAGAAGTCTGGTGGGATTCCTTACCTAGAGAATTTGATTGTAGGGTTTTATAATTCTATTGAGGAGTGTAGCTTGATTGAAATTGCATCCTTAGGTCATTTTTTCACTTGGGAAGAATCTAGGAGAACCGTTAATTGGGTACGAGAGAAGTTGGATAAAGGGTTTTCTAATTATGCTTGGTTAAACTTTTTTCACTCTCAAGTTATTCATGTTTTGTATAACTCTTCCTTAGATCACCTTCTTATTTCTCTTAATGTCTATGGGGACTTTATGGGTGCCTATTGTAAATGGTTTCTGTTTGAGAACTCTTGGCTTCTCTATGATGATTATAAAAGGATTGTTCATCAAGGTTGGGATGAGAATCAGGATATACCTTTGGTTGATAAATTATCGTCAAGTGGTAAGGATTTATCTAAATGGAGCAATAAATAGGTTTGTAATTTTAGGTTGGAGTTGAATTCTTGCTCTTATAAATTGTGTATTTTTCACTCCTGGACTGATGCTCAAGGAATGTATGAGTTTCATAATGCTCAGAATCAATAAAATATTGTAACACCCATCTAATTTATTTACATTTATTTTCATAACATGCATATCATATAGACATGAAAAATTGCATGTAATATGTGTGGTATTAATTCCAATCTTAAATAGGAAAAGATTATAATTATTTACAATTAACTCCATAATAAGACTTAGAAAATTAAGGGTCTATATTGGTTAATAGCAAAAATAAAGGGCTTAAATTGGTTTATTTATTATTACTATTATTATTATTAAAAAAAATTGCACAATGCTAAGAATGAAGGTCCTTATCTTCCTCCTCCTCCTTCTTCTTCTTAATCTTCTTTTTCTTTTTTTTTTTTTAAGACCAAAATTGAAGGTTTCAAAATTTATTTAAGACCAAAATATTCATCTTCAAAGGCCTTAAATTTTATTTGGTAAGTAATTTTAATATTTTTGGTTGAATTAACTTAGGGTTTTTATAAGATGAAAAATTTAGGTTCTACAAATCTAGTTTTTCAATCATATTTTTCTAATTATATCTCAAGCTAGAAAGCTTCAAATTAAATTTTCTTTAATGAAATGGAAACTTTGAAGAGTTATCTAAAACTATTCCTCTTTAGCTTGATATTATTTAGCTTCTATGTTAGTGTAATAAAAGGAAACATTTTATTGCTTAGTTTCCATCACTAGTCTGAGTAAGGTGGATTGTTTCATACAGTTCATCCTCTATACACCTAAAATTGAAGCACAATCAATCTTAAATTACTTTAGACACATAGGTTTAATAATTTAGAGAGTTTTATTTTGAGATATATTGTATAGAATTATTGGTAAAATTTGTAAATTCACCGTGTTAAATATGTTATAGTTGGTAGTTTCATAAGTTTAGGTAGTTTAGTGATGTTATCATGCTAGATGAGGTTCTATTATTTTTGGATATTTAAAAACAAGTTAATTATTATCTATTTCAACTAAAACAAATGGAAACAAGGCTGTTATACAAATAAATACAAGCAAAGGGAAGGAAGCAATAAAAGTAACTAAATAACTTAATATTCTATGTGAAAATAACACTTAAAATAAATAATTATAAATTTATTTATTAAGATGGTTGTTTAAGAAGAAATTGTGTGTTATAATTGATATATGATAGTTTTTTTATTATTATGTTGATGGTTAATTGTTTTTGAGATGAGATTGTACATATAAAAGAGGTTGTACTTATGAATGATGGTTACTAAATTTGAATGTCCTATTTATGTGAGAACAAAATACTTGTTGAAACCATATCTAGAGTTTTATAACTCCAAATGGGGTTTTGTTTAATCCCATAAAAACTTGGAGATGTTACTTACAAAATTTATAGAAATAGAGAAAACTTAATTTTATTGTCTTGATGGTCAAATTTAGCAATACTTTTTGTAGCTTAGTCCTTTTATGATAGAATGACTATGGTGGGTTGTTTTTAATATTTCTCCTTCTATACATATTCAATTGATGTGAAATTAGTTGCAAATTAATTTATACTTATAATGCTATTAATATGGAAAATACAACTTTGATATTCATAAATTGGAAATTTTGATGTATTTTTTAATTTACACTATCGAATATGCCATATTGAAATATGGTATATTTTTAGTATGTCTTGGGTATATTATTGTTCTTATGTATTATGGGAATGTTAATTGTTTAATGGAGTGGTATGAGATGTATATTTAAATATAAGAAATATGGTTGGATGAGTATGAGGATGCAATGTTACTTGTGAATGAGGCAATGTTGTATGTGTTAAGGAATCCCCTTGAAATGCCACAATAAGGCTAAAGAAATATTTGATACCAAATTATGATGGGTTGTGTGTGTATGGTTGTAGACGGTGGGGTTTAGCACACGTCCAAGATTTTAGCAACCGCATCACTGTTTAAGCTCAAGGCTCTAGAGAACACACTAACCACTGTCACAAAGACATGGCGTAGAGATAAGGAGTCGCTACCCAAGGTAATAACTAGGACAAATCAAAAAGGTGGTACTCGATACCCTAAAAGAAAGCTAGCACCACAACTAGGAGATTCTGGATACAGAATACCAACTTCTTTCAGTCTTGTGTTCATTTAGAATTACTTTATGAATTATTATTTTATTCTCTATTTACATGAAATTTCATATAAACCCAAAACAATAAACTCCAAGGCAAACTAGTCATGAAATATACAAGTAAATAATGCATTCAATAAATCACATAATCCCTAAGTTAGTCTAATCTACATGGATTTTAATTAAATGAGTTAAATCTACATGTTTTGAATTATAAGTGAACTTAAAGACCTAATTCCTTTTGATTTTAATTAAATGAACCTAAGTCTATGTATTTTAATTCTAAAAATGGGCCTAATTCTACATGTTATGAAGGTATTTAAATTAATGGGCTAATTCTACATATTTTGATTAAATAGTGATCTTAAATCTACAAAGTATGAAAAAGGTTTAAATTAAGTGAGCTAAGTCTAAATTAATTAAATTAAATTAGGTGGGCCTATGTCTAATTAACTAAATGGGCCTAGGGATATTTCAAATCTAAAATCTAATTAATTATGGGCCTAAAAATATATTTTAATTAATTAAACCTAATTAATTATTAAGTGAGATGGTGGGCTAAAAGAATTACCTAAACTTAGATAAATAAATCAAGACCTAAAATGGGCTTAAGGCCTAAAACATACAAAAATAATGAATAAACCCAAAAACAAATAAAAATATAAAAGAAACAATTAAATAAGATCAAAAAAATAATTAAATTTATTCCTTACTAAAACCCTAATTTTTATTAATATGCAACCTAAATTAATCTGCCTCCTCCATTGATTTTAAATAATTACCTAATTGAAACCTAACTTTATTAACCAGTTTAATCAAAATAAAGATGTAACCACACATAAAATTTTATTAGTCCCTCTATTGGGGCTATTACATTAATTCATAAAAAAATTAATAAAATAAAAAATAAAAAAGCAATAAATAAAATAAATATAACAAAAATAAAACAAAACCCTAGAAACTAAGTCTCTATGAGGCTTTATCTATAATCTTCTATGGACTTCTCATGAAATTCATCCCTCCCACATGATCATCATGCGTTTCCTCCATAATCACCACAAAAATAAGATAAAACAATGATTAATGAATAAATTATAATAATAACTTGAAAAAATAATAATAAAGAATAATAATGTAAAATAATCGAATAAATAAATAAGAAAATAAAGAATAGAAGAAGATGATATGCTTATGGATGATTTAAGGTGCCCCTCAAATTTGTGATTCACCGTTCTTGATAAATCTTCGAATCTTTTCTTCAAAAATTCTTCACGAGTCTTGAATTAATTGTTAAATCAAAAGGAATTTTTTGGTAAAAAAATAAACTTAAGAAGAATAAAATCACGTTTTTCTTCTTCTCCCATCTCTTCTCCTTCTTTCTCTTTTCTTTTCTTTTCTACACCCTTTTTTTGGTTTTTTCTCCCCTCCTACTGCTTCCCTTCCTTTCTTTTTATAGTAGAACCAGGAAGCCTAACCCTAATCCTAATGTGATTCTAATTCCTAAAGTGTATTTAGGAATTTTAAACCGGGTAGGATCTTATTCTAGGAAGTAGAAATAGACCTATGACTTTGACTTAGGATGACTTCCTTAAGGAATTTACAAATAAATACACACCATCAATGTATAGAGTTCAAAAGAAAATGGAGTTTCTGAGCTTGAGCAGGGAAACATGACAGTATCAAAATATGAGATGTAATTTTCTTAGTTGTTAAAGTATGCATTAGAAAAAGTGACTACAAAGGATGCAAAACAGAGACGGTTTGAAAAAGGGTTGAGAATGGATATTCGAGAAAAGATTTCCTTGAAGCCATTAAGTTACATTGTTTTATTAAAGTTTGCATTGAGAGTGGAAGAGTGTTTAACTAAGAAAGATGCAATGTTTGCAAAGAAAAGAAAAGCAATAAGTAAGTATGGTGGTTTAGAGAGAAAAGGAAGAGAATTTTCTTTTAAAGGTTCTAGGTTTTAAGGGAGTAGACATTATGGGAGAGGAGGTCTACCACAGTAACTTCAGGTAGAAGTGGACGAGGTGGTTACAGTTAGAGCAGAGTAGAGAGTAAGAGAGGTGAAGGAGGTGTTCTAACTAGCCAAGGATACATTGCATTATATGCTAGATGTGGTGGATTTCATAGTGGAGAGTGTTGGGGACCAAGGCAGATACTTTATTATTATTGTGGTAAGCCCAGGCATATATCCAAAGATTGTTAGAGCAAGTGAGAGTTAGGTTACAAGGTAGAGTAGTATAGGTGAAAATATGACTCAGGGAGGAGTGAGTAGAGGAAAATGTAAAGGAATGGGATGAGAAGGAGGTTCTAACATGGTGCAGGTTGGATAGATAGGCCAACCTCAATAATCATTGCCCCAAGCTAGAGTATATGCAGTGACAAGATAGGAAGCACCTTCTGCATCTGATGTTGTGACTGGTATAACCTTTATCTATGTTTTTTATTCTTATACATTAATTAATCCAGGATCAACATGTGCATTTATTTCATATGAATTTGCATTGAAAACTATAGCAATATAGAAACCTTAGGGCATAATATTTATGTATCGATGCCTATTGGGGGATTGTCATTATAAATAGGGTTGTCAAATGTTGTTAGTGGTAATAAATGGGAATACACTACATGCAGATCTAGTTATGATAAAACTTAAGGAATTTGATGTTATTTTGGGAATGAATTGGTTATCTAAAAATCATGCTATAATGGATTGTCAACCAAAAGAAGTGGTTATGGAGACCTCAAAATAGAGAAAAAGTTTTTATGGGTAAAAGAAAAATTATCCAAACTTATTTAGTTTCAGCTACTGCTGCTTTCCATTTAATTAAAAAGGGGTGTAAAGCTTTTTTGGCTAATGTGGTAGATGTATCTAAAGTTAGTCTAGGAGTGATAGATGTTCCAGTAGTGAAGGAATTTGCAGATGTATTTCCAAAGGATTTACTAGGTTTACCTCCACATCGAGAGACTGATTTTGAGATGAAACTATACCTAGGGTAGCACCAATATCAAATGCACCATATAAAATGGCACCCTTATAGTTGAAACAATTAAAGAACTAGATAGAAGAATTATTGGAAAAAAGGTTTTATTAAACCAAGTACATCATCATAGGGAGCTCCATTGTTATTTATAAAGAAGAATGATGGCAGTTTGATTGTATACTGATTATAGGCAGTTAAATTAGGTTACCATAAAGAAAAAATATCCCTTGCTATGGATTGCTAACTTTTTAGACTAGTTAAAAGGAGCAACTGTATTTTTCAAAATTAATTTAACGTCTGGATATTAGCAATTGAGAATTACAGAGGCATATATACTAAATATTGCATTTAGAACACGCTATGAGCAATATGAATTTATTGTGATGCCAGTTTGAAAAAGCCCTAGAGGGGGGGGGGGGGGTGAATAGGGCTACTAAATAAAAATTGAAATTAAAAATAATTCTTTGCAAGAATTGAAAAAATGTTAAGAAGGAAGAATGAAGAACACAATGATTTAAGGATTTCGGATTCAACAATAATCCTACGTCTCCACCTAACTTTTCCCTAAGTTAGGATTTTCAATCACCCATAATCTTATTGATAAGATTGAGATTACATAAGATTTGTATGGCTCACTTTTACAACCTTACAACATGAGTTTTCAAGGCTCACTTAAAAAACCAAATCCCAAGTGTTTCAATGGGCAACACTTAAACCAATTCCTTTAGAAATAAATCTCACTTCCCTATTAATCTATCCCAAGATTTAAGATAAAGAAAAATTCTATTTCTAACATACAATCAACTCTCACAAGAGTTATAAACAAAGAGTGAATATTTGAGAATTTGATAGCTTTAATGAATGTTAAGATAGAGAATGATAATAAGCAAAAAAAAAAAAGTATTAACTTTCATTCAGCTCTAAAGATGTTTATATAGATAAACACTAAAAAATATAGTTGTTGAAGGTGTAAATAATGTGTCCAACATCTATATTTTGAACCCAACGTTTGTAATTTTGAATTATTGAAAGTAATGTTGTCAGACTGTTATGCATGGGTTGAAACCATGATTGGATACTAGAGGTGTTCTAATTTTCCTATAATTTCTTCATAAAAGTTGTAGATATTTGACTTATCTTTCCATATCATTTTGAATCATCTCAATTAGACTTCTGTAACTCAATATATTTTTGAAATACTAAGAGCTATGCAATCTAAAATGGCAGCTGCATATGTTGAATTTAACTCAATATTTACATACCCAAATGAACTCATATTTTGACAAGTAAGCTCAATTTAAAAAGCTTAAGATGTCTAATTTAAATTTAAAGAAGATAACTTTCCCATTATAAAGCTCTAAAGATGTCAAAAGCCTCCTTGAATCTCATAGGTCGAATAAGCCCAAGATATTCATACTTCATTTTAACTTCTAATAGAGTCCTAACTTATACACACTTAAACAGACAAATTAAATGCTCAAAATTAAGTTTTTTAAGAATAAAATTAAGATTTATTATTTCTAAGATCAACAATCTCCCCCTTTTTGATTTTGACAAACTTATTTTGAGTTTGATAAAAAAAAATACAAAGTAAAGTGTGTGATAATATTTGTGATAATAATGATACCAAATGAGATAAAATTTATTTATTTATCTATTTCTCCCTCTATTAATATAGACATGATAAGAAATATAAATTTATATATTATTCGCCTTGATAAAAAAAATAAAAACAACATAAAATATAGCAAGAGAGATAAAAACATGGCATTCTTATGACAAATGTATTAAAAACATAAAATATGATAACATGATCATTTAAATAAATGTTAGGCAATATGAGAAAATAATTTCAAATATATATGCATATAGTGCCACTAAAATGCATCACAAAAATAGTACATATAACAATAATGTTGATGCTAGACGAACTTAACTATTACATGATAATATAGGGCTCAGCTAGCTAATCAATCATGTAGCACTTAGCATATAAAAAATAAACATAAATTATCCATAACATATTTTTCTCTTTTTTTACAAAGGCAAAAGGAAAAAGAGACAAATATAAGGGGAAATGAACCTAAGGGGACCAAAATTCCTATAGGAACAAAGAAAAGATACACCAAATCTTTGTAAAAATACATCAAAGATCAAAACAATTCCCAAGAAAAAATTATACATGAATTATGCATGTATAAACACAATAATAAAATGTTATACACATGTTTAGTAACAAATAGCAAACTCAAATATATTTCTCCCCCTTTGTCAAAAATAAAAAGAAAAGAGAGAGATATAAAGGGAAATGAAAACAAAGAAACACAAAATCTTTATAAAATCTATGTCATACAAAAACAAAGTAAGCAAAACAAAGCCTTTTGTCACATATGATATACAACAAAATTAGCCATACTTACAATGTTAATATGCATGCAAAAATATAAATAAATTTTCTCCCCCTGTATCAAATAAAAATATAATATGTCACTAACATAAACACATTTTTTAAAGGATTTTTAAAATTAAAAAAAAAACTAAGCACACATGTTGAAAAAAATTAAATAGAAAGGAAATTTAAAAAGATAAACCAAATATAAACTGATGACCATAAATAAAATTAAGATCAAAATCAAAACATTTATCAATCAAAGTAATCAATAAGCACAACATGATTTCACATGAAAATAGTTCAACCATTAATTAAACATAAAATCAAAATAAACTATAACCATCAATCATGCTAAGTTCATGCTTAATGAAATTCAATCTTTCTTCATTGAGAGGTTTGGTAAAGATATCTACAAGTTAATTATTTGTATCAATAAATTCAAGTGAGATATCACCAATTTTAGCATGATCACATAAGAAATGATGTCTAATGTCTAGATGCTTAGTTCTAGAATGTTGAATGAGATTTTTACTAAGGATGATAGCACTTGTATTGTCACATTTGATTGGAATGTGATAAAGTTTTACACCATAGTCTAACAACTATTGTTTTTTCCATAAAACTTGTGAACAACAAAGACTTGCTATAATATATTCAACTTCAGTAGTGGACAAGGCAACCAAAGCTTGTTTCTTGCTAAACCAAGAAACTAAACATTATTTTAAAAATTGATAAGTTTCAAAAGTGCTTTTTCTATCTAGTAAACTATCGATAAAGTTTGCATCAGAATAACTAATCAAGTCAAAGGATGAACTCCTAGGATACCAAAGTCCTAAATGCATTGTACTACAAAGATATTTGAAAATTCTTTTGATAGCATTCAAATAAGACTCTTTAGGACTTGATTGAAATCTAGTACACAAGCAAGTAGCAAACATAATATCGAGTCTACTAGCAGTTAAATAAAGAAGAGATCTAATCATACCTCTAAATCACTTTTCATCAACCAATTTGTCATTCTCATATTTGTTAAGTTTGGTTGTGGTGCTCATTGGAGTTTTACTTATCTTCTTGAGAATGTCTCTTGCATACTTAGTTTGATTGATAAAAATCCTATTTTTGCATTACTTGATTTGTAGTCCAAGAAAGAATTTGAGTTCACCCATCATACTCATCTCAAATTCTCCTTGCATTAAATTAGAGAATTCCTAACACAAGCAATGGTTAGTAGCATCGAATATAATGTCATCAATGTATATTTGAACAATTAATAAATCATGCTTGGATTTCTTTATGAAAAGAGTTTTATTAACTTTTCCTTTAAAGAAACCTGTCTCTAACAAGAAGTTGCTTAATCTTTCATACCAAGCTCTAGGAGCTTGTTTCAATCCATATAATGCTTTAGAAAGTTTAAATACATGATTTGGAAAATCAAAGCTTTCAAAACCTGCAGGTTGTTCAACATACACCTCTTCTTCAATAAAACCATTTAAAAATGCACTTTTAACATCCATTTGATAAAGTTTGAAATCTATGAATGATACAATTGCAAGTAGTATTCTAATTGCTTCTAACCTTTCAACGGGGGTATAGGTTTCATCATAATCTATGTCTTCCTCTTAATCATAACCTTTAGCTACTAGTCTAGTTTTATTCCTAGTTATGACACCTTGTTCATTCATCTTATTTCTAAACACCCATTTGGCACCTATAATAGGATGATGTTTTGATCTAGGAACCAAGGTCTAAACCTTATTTCTCTCAAATTGATTTAACTTTTGTTATATAGCAAGGTCCCAAAATTCATCACATAAAGCATCATTAGTATTTTTAGGTTCAATTTGAGAAATAAAGGCTAAATTAATAATAGACTTTAATTGAGATATAACAGTTACCCTTTTATAGTGTTACCTATAATGAGGTCTTAAGGATGAGCTTTTTTGAATTACCAATCCTTTGGAAGTTCATCCTTTAAGGTAGGTTGAGACGTTTCCTCATTATCCTCGTTGCTTAGACCTTTAAGTTCTAGAGGCTTACTAGCATTTTCTTATTAAGTTTCCACAATCTCATCTTTTCCTACAAGATCATCAACACTACAAATATCCTTTCTAGGATCAAGTGAGTTTAATTCATTAAATACAGCATGCATTGACTCTTTAATTGATAGAGTTATCTTATTAAAAACTCTATATGCTTTACTAAAAATAGAATAACTTAGAAAAATTCCTTTGTTGGCTTTGGAATCAAATTTTTCAAGATTATCCTTGGTGTTTAATATAAAGCACTAACATCTAAATACTCTTAGATATGAGATTTTAGGTTTTCTATTGTTCCATAGCTCATAAGAAGTTTCATTAAAAAATGGTCTTTTAAAAACTCTATTTGAAATATAGCAAGACATGTTAACGGCTTCCACCTAAAAGTATAAAGGCAAACTATAATCATGAAGCATTGTTTTAGCCATTTCCACAAGAGTTCTATTTTTTCCTTTCAACTACCTCATTTTGTTAAGGAGTTTTAGGAGAAGAGAATGTATGTGAAATACCATTTTCATCACAAAAGGTTTTGAAAAATTCATTTTAAAACTCGGTTCCACGATCAAAATGAATTTTTAAAAACCTTTTATAATGAAAATGGTATTTCACATACAAAAACCTTATGATTTTTGTATTTCTTATATTAGATTATCAACTAATATATATGCATAGTTCATACCACTGAGACTAGCAACTCTAGTTGGTCTAAACAAATCCATATGTATAAGTTCAAGTGGCCTATAAATGGACACTACATTTTTTTACTTAAATGTGGACTTGGATTGTTTTCCCTTTTGAAAAGTATCACAAGGTTTATTCTTAGTGAATTCAAGCTTAGGTAAACCAATCATAAGTTCATATTTATAAAGATCATTCAATAGCTTAAAATTTGCATGTCCTAACCTTCTATGCCATGTCCATATGTCATGGGAAATTGACATCAAGCATTTAATATCTTTATTATCAATCTTATTCAAATCAATAACATAAAAATTATCAACTCTTTCACCACTAAAAATTACTTTGTCTTCATCAAGACTACTAACAGAGTAATTCTTAGGATAGAAAGTGACCTTATTTCCCATATCATATAATTGACTTATACTAAGCAAGTTATGTTTAAGACCATCAATAAGCAACACATAGTGTATAGTTAAGGACTAAGAATTATCAATTTCTCCAATTCCAATAATCTTTCCTTTTGCATTGTCCCTAAAAGTAATGTTTCCTCCATCCTTAGCATCAATCATGTGCCTTGAGCATCCACTATCAAAATACATTTTGCTTTTTAATCTTTTGGATTTAAAGCACACCTACATAAGATAATTTAAGCATTATTTTGAACCCAAACCTTTCTTGGTCTAGGTTGGTTAGTTTCAAGATAGTCCGTAGGAAGCAAGTTCATGTGCAGATAGTCCATAGGAAGCAAGTTCATGTGCAGTCTTCTATAGAAGCACACAGTATTAGTATGTCCTTTGATCATGCAATATGAACATTCAATATTTGCAAACTTATTTCTCCTAGGAGGATATGTATTCCTAATGTGTGAAGCATGCCTTTATTGATGTTGTGGTGTGTGTATCCTAAAGTTCTTTTAAGTCATAGTGTAAGACATGCATTGGCAATGACAATGTGTATTTTTATAGGTTTGTGCAATATGTCTAGGTGCATTATGTTGTGCAACATGCTTATGAGTATTGTGTCCAGTGTATATGTAAGCATGTTTAGGTTTTATTTTCCTATCATAATGCTTACTTCTTTGTGTCATATAAGGTTAAGTCTTATAAGATTTTCCTTAAGTGTTTGACACATAAGATCTTTGATCTTTGAAAGCTTAAGTCTCATTTTGTTTTAAGATAGAAAGAGCATACTTATTTGAGGCTTTAACAAAATTAATATGTGATGATGATGAAGAAGCTATTCCATTGGTATATCCAATTCCATGTATATCTCAGTGGAATTTTTGAGAGTCAACAATCTTATTCAAATATTCTTTTCCCTTCATGAGTTTCTCAATGGAATTTTTCAAATTTAAGAATTCCTTAGAAAGCTTTTGATTTTCATCATTTACTTTCTTAATTTGATCTTCCAAGGAATTTGAAGTTTTCAAATCATTAGAAAATTTATCATTTAATTTAACAAGATTAGAAAATTAATTTTTCAATTTTTTGAATTCCTTAGTTAGGCTAGATAATGATGCTTATAATGCTTCTTCTTAGATAATAAGTTTTTGCATTTAAGCAAGAGTTTCCTTACATAGAGCTTTCAATATCATCATCATCACAATAATCATCATCACATGAAGAATTAAATATAGATGGTACCTCTTTTTCATTTTTAAGAGCCATAAAACAAAAGTTGGCTACTTCTTGTTGTTGTTCCTCTTTCATTTTCAATTCGAAGGAGTCATCCCAAGTTGCCTTATAAGCCCTCTTTTTCTCTTTTGTTCCTTTGCTCTTATTTTTGAGTTTAGGACACTCACTTCGGATGTGACCCGGTTTCTTGCATTCATAGCAAGTAACGTCTTTGGTTTTCTTTTTATTTTCTCCTTCATACTTCTTATTGAAGTGTCTTATTCTTGATGAATGTTTCTTTTTTAAGAACTTCTTAAAATTTCAAGTGAGCATGAAAATTTCATTATCTTCATCACTAGAACTTTCAACATTTTCTTCTTCAATATCATTTTGTGAAGCATACAAGGCAATGCTCTTCTTCTTCTCTTCCTTTTCTTTTTAATTTTCACCTTTTTACTTAATTGTTAGCTTATATGTTAAGAGCTTTCTAATAAGCATGTCGATAGAGAGGTCTTGAGCTTCCTCAATTGAAGTAACCCGAGATTCCTAATCCTTCTTAAGTAGGATTCTTAGAATCTTATTATTTACTTCTTCTTTGGAGAAATGCTTTCCAAGTTTCTTGAGGGTGGTGATAAGAGCATTGAGTCAATTTGTCATCTCCATGATTGACTCATAAGGCTTCATCTTAAAAAGTTCATATTCATACATGTGAAGTTGAACCTTCTTGCTTTTAACTTGCACGTTGCCTTCATAATGATTTTCCAAAGTCTCCCACATTTCTTTGGCCGACATGTAATGTTGAAGCTTGCCTCCTTCCCTTGTCATAAAAGAGACTAGAGTGATCATCGCCTTTTTATTTTTATAATTTTCATCCTTTTGCTCATTATTCCATTGACTCCTTACTAGAGTAGTTACCACACCATCAATAGTAGTTGTAGGTGGCTCCTAACCTTTTAGCACAATATCCTAAAGTTTGATGGAATCACAATCAAGGTATAGCTCCATTTTGAACTTCCAATAAGGATAGTCACTACCATCGAAGAATGGTCTAAGTGAAGAAATATTTTATAATTCAGTCCCCATGATCTTGTATTCTAGCAATGAAGTTCCAAGAATTCAAGCTCTAATACTAATTAAAAAAGCCCTAGAGGGGGGTGAATAGGGCTATTAAATAAAAATTGAAATTAAAAATAATTATTTGCAAGAATTAAAAGAATGTTAAGAAGGAAGAATGAAGAACACAATGATTTAAGGAGTTCAGATTTAACAATAATCTTACGTCTCCACCTAACTTATCCCCAAGTTAGGATTTTCAATCACCCATAATCTTATTCATAAGATTGAGATTACACAAGAGTTTTATGGTTCACTCTTACAACCTTACAACATGAGTTTTCAAGGCTTACTTAAAAAACCAAATCCCAAGTGTTCTAATGGACAACACTTCAACCAATTTCTTTAGAAATAAATCTCTCTTCCCTACTAGTGTATCCTAAGATTTAAGATGAAGATAAATTCTATTTTTAACATATAAACAACTCTCACAATAGTTATAAACAAAGAGTGAATATTTGAGAATTTGAGAGCTTTAATGAATGTTAAAATAGAGAATGATAATAAGCAAAAAAAATGTCTTAACTTTTATTCAGCTCTAGAGATGTTTATATAGATAAACACTAAAAAAATATAGTTGTTGGAGGTGCAAATAATTTTTCCAACGTCTATATTTTGAATCCAACATTTATAATTTTAAATTATTGAAAGTAATGATATCAAACTACTGTGTACGGGTTGAAATAGTGATTAGCTACTACAGACATTTGAATTTCCCTACATTTTCTTCATAAAAGTTGTATATATTTGACTTAGCTTTCCATATCATTTTGAATCACCTCAATTGGACTTTTGCAGCTCAAGATATTTCCAAAATACTAAGAGTTGTGCAATCTAAAATGATAGTTACATATGTTGACTTTGACTCAATATTTGCATACCCAAATGAACTCAAATTTTGACAAGCTCAATTTAAAAATCTCAATATGTCTACTTCAAATGTGAAGAAGATAACTTTTTTATTATAAAGTTCTAAGGATGTCAAAAGCCTCCTTGAATCTCAGAGGTCGAATCAGCCCAAGATATTCATACTTCATTTTAACTTCCAATAGAATCCTAACTTGTACACACTTAAAAAAATAAATTAAATGCTAAAAATTAAGTTTATTAAGATTAAAATTAAGATTGACTATTGTTAAGGTCAACATAGTTGGATAATAAATGCACCTACTGCTTTTATGTCCTTAATGAATAAAATATTCCATATGTATTTAGATCAATTTTTCATTATGTTTATTAATGATATATTGATTTATTCTGAAACTTGAGAGTAGTATAAGAGCATTTAAGAATAGTATTACAAATTTTGAGAGAAAAGTTTCTTTATGCAAAATTCATTAAATATGAGTTTTTACTAGAAAAGATTGCATTCTTTGGGCATATTGTTTCTAAAAATAGTGTACAACCTGATCCTTCGAAGATTGCAGCCGTAAAGGAGTGGGAACCCCCTAAAAATGTATCAGAGGTATGGAGTTTTTAGGATTGGTTGGATATTATAGAAGATTTATTGAAGGATTTTCAATTATTGCTAAACCATTAATGACCTTGTTAAAGAAGAATGTGATGTTTAAATGGGATACTAAATGTGAGAAAATTTTTGAAGAATTGAAGAAAAGGCTGATTTCTGCACCAGTTCTAACTTTGCCATCGGGCAATAATGGATATACAATTTTTACAAATGCATCACAGCATGAATTAGGATGTGTGTGAATGCAAAATGGAAAAGTTATTGCTTATACTTCTAGACAATTAAGGAGTCATGAACTAAATTATTTGACTCATGGTTTAGAATTAACAGTAATTATCCATACTCTTAAAATATGGAGGCACTATTTGCATGAAGAAACATTTTAGATTTTCACTAGCCACAAAAGTCTGAAATATATTCCAACACAAAAGGAGTTTAATTTGAGACAAAGAAGGTGGATGGAGTTGATAAAGGATTATGATTGTACCATAGATTACCATCCGAGAAAAGCCAACAGAGTTACTGATGCTTTAAGTAGGAAAGCCATTAAGAGAAATATTAGAATGACTTGTTAAGCAGTAAGGTCATTGGTAGAGCTTAGAATATTGCATGTAGAATTTGCATTTTAGGATGTTATACTTATTGCAAGTATGCATGTCAAGCCCTTGTTAGAGAGTAAAATTCAAGAAAAGCATATGAGTGATCCATATTTAAGAAAAATGAAGGAAAAGGTGCAACAAGGAAAGAATGAACAGTTTGCACTAAGGCACGATGGGATGTTATTGATTAATGGACACATTTGTGTTCTAAATATAAGGGAATTGAGAGAAAAAATTTTGAATGAAACCCATTATGCACTATACGCAATGCATCTTGGAAGCACTAAAATGTACAAGAATTTATGACCTTTTTATTAGTGGCTGACAATAAAGAAAGATACAGCTGAATATGTAGCAAAATGTTTGACATGTCAATAAGTAAAAGCTTAACATTAGGCACCGACTGGTAAACTTCATCCATTGCCTATTCTAGAGTGGAGATGGGAAAAAGTAACGACAGACTTTATTCTTGAATTGCCTCAAACCTTTAGGAAGCATGATGCCATATGGGTAATTGTTGATTGACTTGCTAAATCAGCTCATTTTCTACCTATGCAACAAAGTGATTCACTGGACAAATTATCTAGAATATATGTGTCAGAAATTGTAAGACTACATGGTATGCTAATGTCAATTGTGTTAAATAAAGATCCACGATTTACATCTCCTTTTTAAGGAAGTTTACAAAGAGCTTTGGGAACAAAGTTACATTTTAGTATAGTGTTCCACCCTTAAATAAATAGACAATCGGAAAGGAAAATTCAAACATTAGAAGATATGTTAGGAGCTTGTACGCTTGAATTTAAAGGAACTGGGATGAGCATTTACCCTTAATTGAATTTACTTACAATAACAGTTATCATTCAAGTATTGGTATGGCTCCATATGAAGCTTTATATGACAAAAAATGTAGAAGTCTTGTTTGTTGAGATATGGAAGGGTTACAACAATTAGAATGTCCTGAATTGATACAAGAAACGGTGGATAAGATTTAAATAGTCAAAAAGTGTTTAAAGGCTGCACAAGATAGATAAAAGATTTATATGGACAAGCATATAAGAGAGATGGAGTATGATATGGGAGAAAAAATGTTTTTAAAAGTATCATTATGGAAGGGCATTATACAATTCGGCAGGCAAGGAAAATTAAGTCCTAAGTACATTGGCCCTTATAAGATTTTGGGAAGAGTTGGTCCTTTAGCATATATATTAGCACTACCACCAGAATTATCTTAGATGCATGATGTGTTTCATGTTTTCATGTTAAAAAGATATAGATATGATCCTAGACATGTAGTACAGGAGTCAGAAATACAGTTGACATAAGATTTAAAGTATAAAGAAAAATCAATTGAAATTCTTGATAGACAGATAAAGAAGCTACATAATAAAGAAATTCTAATAGTAAAAATTAAATGGAGTCGGCATTCTCTAAAAGAAGTTACATGGGAAGTAAAAAAGGATATGAGAATTTAATTCGCTTACTTAATTTTTGAGATTGGTGAGTCATATTTAATTCGAGGATGAAATATCCTAAGGTGGGGAGAAATGTAATGCCCACCTAATGCATTTACATTTATTTGCAAAACATACACATCATATAGATATGAAAAATTGCATGTAATAAGTGTGGTATTAATTCCAATATTAAATAGGAAAAGATCATAAATGTTTACAATTAAGTCCATAATAAGAATTATAAATTTAAATTAGTTAATAGCAAAAATAAAGGGTTTTAAATTGGTTTAGTTGTTGTTGTTGTTGTTATTATTATTATTATTATAAAAAATTATACGTGGCTAAGAGTGAAGGGAGGAAGATAATCCTTATCTTCCTCCTCCTCCTCCTCCTCCTCCTTTAAAAAAGAAAAACTGAATTTTTAAAGTAAATTGAAGGTTTAGAAATTTATTCCAGACCACAATCTTCATCTTTCAAGGCCTTAAATGTTTATTTGGTAAGTAATTTTAATATTTTTGGTTGAATTAAGTTAGGGTTTATAAGATGAAAAATTCGGGTTCTAAGGATCTAGTTTTTTAGTCATATTGTTTTAATCATATCTCAAGTTAAAAAGCTTCAAATTAAGTGTTCTTTGATGAATGGAAACTTTGAAGAGTTAACTAAAACTATTCCTCTTTTTAAGTTTGATTTGATTCAGACTCTATGTTAGTGTAATAAAAGGAAACATTTTATTGCTCAATTTCCATCGCTGGTGTGAGTAAGGTGGCTTATTTCATACAGTTCTTTCTCTATACACCTCAAATTGAAACAAAATCAATTTTAAATTACTCTAGACACATAAGGTTAATAATATGGAAAGTTTAATTTTGAGATATATTATATAGAATTATCGGTAAATTTTTTAAATTCACCCTGTTAAATCTATTATAATTGGCAGTTTCATAAGTTTAGGTAGTTTAGTGATGTTATCATGCTAGATGAGATTTTATTATTTTTGGATGTTTAAAAACCAGTGAATTATGTTATATTTCAGCTAAATCAAATGGAAATTAGGCTGTTATACAAATAAATACAAGCAAAGGGAAAGAAGCAATAAATGTAAGTGAATAACTTAATGTTATATGTGAAAATAACACTTAAAATAGATAATTATAAATTTATTTGTTAAACTGGTTAGTTAAGAGGAAATAATTATAAATCCAATTGATGTGAAATGAGTTGCAAATTAATTTATACTTATTATGCTATTGATATGGAAAATACGACTTTGATATTTATAATGTGAAATTTTTTATGTATTTTTGAATTTACACTATTGAATCTGCCATATTGAAATATGATATATTTTGGGTATATTATTGTACTTGTGTATTATGAGAATGTTAATTATTCAATGGAGTGGTATGAGATGTATATTTAAATATAATAAATATGGTTGGATGAGTATGAGGATGCAATGTTATTTGTGAATGAGGTAATGTTGTGTGCATTAAGGAATCCTCTTGAAATGTTGTAATAAGGCTAAAGAAATATTTGGTACCAAATTATGATAAGCTGTGTGCATACGAGGATTCTTGAATAATTGAAAAAAAGTTGCGATTTTATATATATATTTCATAAATTCATTGATGTCCAAAAGAAAATCCTATGATACTATGACTATTTACATATTATAAATGCATAGTTAAATATTGAATGGATTGACACTTGATAATATTACATGCTTGAATGAGTTATTTTTCATAGGATATTATATTATTTATTTATTGAGTTGCAGACTTACTTCTCTACATTATTTTTTAAGATTAGAAGAACTTTAGTCTATCTTGGGGAAACATTTGCATTAATTTCACTAGCATTGTACTAGGTGAGTCAATAGAAGGTCATCTTCAGTTGTATAAAATGTAAAATGCTTAGTAAATTTTCATATTTTGTAATATGACCAATGTATTATATATAAATAATATAAGGAAAAATATGAATTACTTAACTTTATGAGCTTGTGTGTCATATGCTATTTATATAATTAGTCTTATATATGTATTGACTTATAAACTAAAATTTAATTTTAATGAATATATTATTTATTAGTCACATACATATAATGTATGCTTGACATCATTTGCAGTTGTCACAAATGTGTTGTTGGAAAACCAAGAATCTTTCTAGAGACAGAGGTAAAGCAATTATAGTTGAGAGACGGGGACTCTGACACGGGATTTTTTCATTCATATGCTTCGGGTAGGAGACGTAGCAATATGATTCACTCTATCAAGGATAAAAATGGAGTTTGGTGCTCTTACATTCCTCCAGTTCGATAGGTTATTATTGAATATTTTAGCACTATTTTTAAATCTAGCAGTACTTCGGTTGAAAGTGTGGTTGCTTGTGTTCGTCCTTCTGTATCTCAAGAACAGAATGATAGCCATTTGGGTCCAGTTTCAATGGAGGAGGTTCGAGATGCTGCTTTTAGTATGCACCAAGATAAATCCCCGGGTCCAGATGGGATGAATCCTTGTTTCTTTCAAAAGTTATGGTCAGTGGTAGGTGTTGATATGTTCCAGCTTTGTAATCATTTTTTGCTTCATTCAATGAAACGATGCTAGTATTGATTCCTAAGAAGTATGTGGAGAGCATGTCAGATTTGCGACCGATTGCCTTGTGTAATGTAGCCTATAAAATTTTGGCTCAGCTTCTCGCCAATCGCCTCAAGAGGCTACTTCCTGGGATTATTTTCTGAATGTCAAGGAGCGTTTATTGGTGGTCATTCTATTATTGACAATGTCATGTTAGCTTTTGATATCTCATTCGATGCAACAGAAGCATAATGGTAGGAACGGGTTAGTAGCTCTTAAACTTGATATCTCTAAAGCATATGACTGTATTGAGTGGGGCTTTCCGAACGCTATAATGCTTTGATTAGGATTTCATATGGATTGGATGGATCGTATTATGTTTTGTGTCTCCACGGTTTCATATATGGTCTATCATAATGGTGAGACTATTGGTAGTGTTATTCCACAAAAAGGCCTCCGGCACGGGGACCCGTTGTTTCCGTACTTGTTCATTCTTTGTGCAGAGGGATTGAGTTCATTGTTGCAAGCAAAGGTAAATCAGGGCTGATTCATGGTTGTTCAATTGCTCGGCACTCTCCCCAAATCAGTCATCTATTCGTTGCAGATGATAGCCATCTATTTTTTAGAGCCAATATTGTCGAGTGCCAAATTGTATCTCAGTGTCTAAAAGAATATAAAGCAGCTTCTGGGCAGTCCATTAACCTCTCTAAATCTTCTCTTATGTTTAGTAAAAATGTTAAAGCCTCTCTTCAAGCGAAAATTTCTCAGTTTGTTAATATTCCTGCAGTTCTGTACCAAGGTATGTATCTCGGCCTCCCTACTTTTATTAGCAGTAATAAACGGGAAGTGTTTCAGTTTATTAAAGAATGTATCTGGAACAGGTTGAATTCTTGGCACTCAAAGATGTTATCTAGAGGCGGGAAACGAATTTTATTAAAGACAGTTGCTCAGGCTATCCCGAATTACATCGTGAATGTGTTATTACTTCCGGCTTCTGTGTGAGGAAATTGAAAGAATGTTAAACAGCTATTGGTGGGGTCAGAATGCTTTGATGAAGGGTATCCGTTGGCTTAATTGGAACAAGTTGTGTGTACCGAAATCCTATGGAGGGTTGGGGTTTAAAAAGTTGAGGGATTTTAACTTGGCAATGATCTCAAAGCAGGAGTGGAAGCTCTTAGAAAATCCTAGTTCCCTTGTTGCTCGGATTTTTAAGGCAAAATATTTTCCATTTTCTTCATTCCTTGATGCAAAGTTAGGTAAGAAACCTAGTTTCATTTAGAGAATTTTAATGGCCGTGCAATCCATTATTAAGCAGGGTGCTCGTATCCGGATTGGGGATGGGCTTTCTACCAGAGTTTGGGGTGATCCGTGGTTGACTAATAATGGTGATGGGTGTGTGTCTACGGCGAAAGTAGATGGGTTGGAAGATTGCATGGTTCAACGGCTGTTCATTCCTGGTTGTAGAAAATGGGATCATGATTTGGTTTTGGACTTATTTAATGATCAAGATCGTTATAATATTCTTCGGCTGCCATTGAGTTCCCAGAACGTGGCTGATCGTTGGTATTGGTTACCCTCTCATAATGGTACTTTCACAGTTAAGAGTTGTTATCAACTCACTACAGGAGAGTGTCTGAGTGCAGCTCTTCCTATTTGGCAGAAGATCTGGAAACTGAAAGTTCCTGAGAAGATGCGAAATTTTTATGGAGATGTGCTAGAGAGTGTATCCCTACTAGGTATGCTCTCAGGTCTAAGAGGGTTTTCGTTGATGAATCATGTCCTTTATGTTGTTCGAATTCTGAAACTATCACTCATTTCCTCTTTGATTGACTTGTTGCTGCTGAGTGTTGGAGGCTTGCTGGTTTAAATTTTGTTGCTGATTTGCACCAAGATATTCGTCAGATTTTGGGAGAGTGTTTTTCTCAATTTTGCTGCACTCTGTTATGGATTATGGTGTAACAGGAATGATAAAGTCTAGATAGGGATTAATGCCACAGCTTTGCATATTATTAATATTGCTGGTCATAATTTGAGTCAGTGGAAGCTGATAAAAGGGTTTGGATTGAATCTTGAAAATGTTCCCTCCAATCAGATAGCTGGCGAAATGTGCTGGTCCAAGCCTCAAACTGATATATTGAAATTAAACGTTGATGCTGCTGTCCATTCACTTTCTAACAAAGCAGGTATTGGGTGGGTTCTAAGAGACTCACAGGGGTCACTACTTCGAGCTAAGAGTCAATCTATCACAAGTTTTATTTCTCCCAAAGAAGCTGAAGCCGTAGGTGTCAAAGAAACTCAAAGTTGGTTGAAGTTGGAAGGTTATGATGATTGTATTGTGGAATTGGATTCGCTGCAGGTTATTCAAGCTTTGCGTCGCCAAGATGTTGTTTCTTCGTTTGGTTTTATAATAGATTATTGTCTGTGTCTTGTCAAGCACTTTAGAAATGTGCATTTTCGGTTTGTTTATAGAATTGCAAATTCAACAGCTCATGCTTGTGCTCAGGCTGCTATATCTGTTAGTGGCTCTCAAGAGTGGTTTTCTTCTCCTGCATTTCTTGTTTCTATTTTAGCTCATGAGAGCTGTCATTAATGAAATTTCTGTTTATTAAAAAAAAATTCAATGTGATAAACTGGTAGCAAATGAACAGATTTTCAAATTTACTGAAAATTTATATTGATATTTTAGTAATATTCCAAGTTATAATTAACTTTATATTTGAATACCTATTTTCTATTTGAATATATATATATATATATAATGTTATTTCAGTGTTTCTAAACCTGTGATTCAGTTTGCCTTTGAGCATCCAATTTTCTATATTAGGGCTCTATTGCCTCCTTTTGGGTTGGGCCTTGAACCCGTGGTGTTCGGCTTCCCCGCCCTATCTTGCAAACTTGGGTTTAAACAGAATTTAACTTACAAAACTAGCCAGTTGTAAAAGGTTACGGGCAACCTTTGCTTTGTACAAATTCAGGGACCAAAACAACAACAACAATATCACAAGACGTGAGACGCACCTAAAAGGGCCAAAAAAAAAAAAGTAAAAAAACGTGAGAGAGTGCACTTTAACGTCAACCTAACAGTAACAGCAGAACCAGTTCAACACTCTGTCCCCAAGGTCAACTGTAATCACAGGACCACTCATTCGTCTTTCCATAGATCCCCACTCTGTCCCCGATGCATCTCCCAGCACACGCTGAACTTCCTTTATGCGCAACCGAAGAGACAGGTACACCTTCGCCCTGATGAGTGGATCTCTGAGTTGCCGCGCCCGAGCATCTGGCATAGTTGTTTGAGCTGTCTGTTTATCAGCTGTGGTCTTGGGGTCTCCCATCTCATTGGCATTTTCAGAAGCTAAACCAGAGTGCTGCACAAGCTAGTAAAAATAAAATTTGTTACTATCACCAATAGGTTCAAAATATCTTTCAACTTAGAGAAGCAAAGAATATCAATGACAACAGTGGGAAATGGATAAGCTCATCAAAAGGCTAAAATTGTCCAGACACTTGATAAATTCAGTATGTATTTATGCCAGGTCCATTGACCAGTTCAATCCAGAATAAAAATTTAAAGATGATGGGAGGGGGAAAAAAATCTGTCTTTTCAAATGGAAATATTCAAATAGAAGCTTCAGCGGCAAGGATTGTGACCAATTTGAGGAATACATTTAAATTAGAAAGAGTTCATGAACAACGACCATGACAACTTCTAACAGCGGAGATAATTGGTGGGTAAGAGTGGACTAGAGTGGATCTTTTTTTAAAAAATATATATATATATATTGGATATTGCTATCAAACATCAAAATCAGTGGGTGGGTATACTTTCAAACCGAAAGAAAAAGGGAAAAGAAGAAAATGTCATGGGCTTTTTGGGCATTGGAGATCAGAAACAGAGAGATAATGTACCACGTTTTCAGAGGCAGTGACAGATCCTCTATGGGATACCCTTTTACTGCGATCCATTTCATGGGCAGTCCGATTTGGGTGTTGATCAGCGGAGGCAGTGACCTGTCTGATGATATTATCGGTTTGTTGATCATTGGTGGCAGATAATACTCTACCATATTTGTGCTCCCTTGTTGTATCTGGTAAATTGGACCTATAAAAAAAACATACTAAAATCACTGAGAGCTAGCCAAATTTATCCTAAAAAAAAAAAACATATATTTTTAAAGGAAAAAAAGAAGAAAAGAAGAAAAAAAAAACATTTGATGGACAGTAGATATATATATACACACACACAAACGTCGATTTAAAAATACACACACTAATGCCGATTTAAAAATACAGAGAAATGATACACCAGATATTTGGATGCACAGAGTAAACAAAAAACATTTGGATTCACAGTGCACAATAGTGGGTGTACGGCTCCTGTGAAATGGATGCAAATGTAACATTGGCGGTGGGTTTTTGAAATACTAACTATTAACATCTAATAGCTAATTGGTCTCTCCTCGTCCCAATGACATTGATTCTAACGAACATTGTTTTAACGATCGAAATGATAACTTTTATTTATATAATATTGTCATTTTTAAAACAAATAGATTAAAATTTAATATACAGTAAATCATAAAATAATATATGATTAATCATTAAAAAAAGATACCAAATTCACTAATTTTTACAAAGGTTGACTAAATAATATCACAAAATATCAAGTAAAAAAACAAAAGAGCATATATTTTACTAAATTATCATAATATAAAAAAATTATAATAAAATGATGCATGGTTGATCACAAAATGATATAGATTGATTTTAAAATTATATAGGTTAACTAAATAATATCAAGCCCCACAATTCTCAAAATTTCAATATTTATTTTTACAAAATTTAGTATATGATTTAATAAAATAATATGATCTAGGTTGTTGACATGTTTTAGGATTATATTCTATTGTGAATGTCTTGTTTTGTTAGTTATACATTTTTTCTTGTGCTATTCTACTCTCGTTTTCCTATTTTGTTTTTTTTCTATTACATTTATCTTTGTAAATGATGTAAATAGTGCATAAATATAAATCTTGCTATGATAACATTTGTTGTTCAAGGTTTTATTAGATTTATGTAATATCCCGAGTTTTTAAATATTTTTATACTGCATCGAGATATGCAGTATTAATAATTTTTATATATATTTATGATATTTTTATGAGTTTGATATTTATTAAAGCTAATTTTAATTATTTTAAGTACTTTATGTAAAATTTTTCCGAGAATTATATTTTCAAAAAAATTGATACGTAAATAATTTAATACTAATTATTTTGACTAGTTTTACGAATTTGCATGAACTCATATATAATTTTTAAGTGCTAAATAAAATGTATATATGTTTATTTATTTAAATTAATTAGGGCTTAATTAATTTCCTTAATTTTATTATTTAATTTTAATATTAATTAATTAATTAATTATAAGTGTAAAAAATTATTAAATATAATAAAATATTTATGCGGTGAGAATTATTTGTGTGTGGGAATATATATATATATATATATATATATACATACATTATTATTTATCAAAAATCAGAAGTTTACTTTATTTACAGTTTTGCCACTATCTTCATCTTCTTCCCTCCCGATCGGTTTCTCCCATTTCCGGCTAATTCAAGCTGGTTTTCTTGCCGTCAGTGTGCCTCTCCTCCTTCCTCCTCCCTTGCCAGCCATTCCCGACGCCTGAAGCACCCATTTCCGATGAGTTTTGACCGATTTTTCTCAAAGAAGCCGAAAATCGATCAAGCTCCGATTGATGTGATTCCGGCCACCAAAATTGAAACCGCCGGTCTCTATCTTCTCCTTGAGCTCCGGTGAGTGTGATTCCAAGCTTTTTTTCACTTAAAATGGTCTAGATTTCCCTAGGTTTTGATTTTGCTATTTCGGCCTATTAGGGTTCTTGAATTTTTTTTGAGCTTCAATTTGATTGATTCATGAAAAATTTCTTCACAAAATTTGATCCTGGAAGCTCAATATACATGTTATAATTTTTTTAAAATTTTTTGAATTTATTTTGATTTTTGGGTATTTTTGATTATTTTATTAATATTTTCTAATTTTTGAAAATTAATTAATTAAATTATGAATTTGTGTTTATGGTGATTATAGGTGTTGAAATGCATTATAGAAATTTATTTGTAATTTTTTGAATTTTATGTATTTATTTTGGAATTTATTAAGTTTATGTAATTTTGAAAAATAGGGTTAATTATGTGTTTAATTGAAATAAATTGGTAAATTGAGTATATTTATTGATATTATTGAATTACATGTAGAGAAAATTAATTTTGAGTAATTATATTATTTTTGGTGAATTTTTTACTAATTTTAGTAATTTATATATATAGGGGTATTTGGTAATTTGACACTAAATCAGTTAAAATATAATTATATTGGTTTTACTTGTTATTTAGGGTTATAAAAATGATTTCTATAAATTATTTAGTATTTTTAACTAATTAAAACTATTTTTCGTAATTATTTTTCAAATTAGATATATAATATACGATTTTTTCTAAATAAATGAGTTTTTATCGATTTTTAATGTGTTTTAGGATTAATTACGTAATTTGAATTTATAAAATATATTTTTATTATATAAGGGTATTTTTGGTATTTTGTGAATTTCTGTGAATTGTGAACTCGGTTAGTGAATTGTAGTTTGGAGTCCGACCGAGGGATTGTGATTGTAATTATGTGTCTATTTTCGAAGTGTGTTTTTTTGCAAAACCAGCTCTACTCTTTGAGTAGAGAGATGTCCGTTTTACAGGAGAGGTTCTGCTGGATTTTTGGTAGAATTCTCGTAAAACGTGATGTCCAATCGAATTTCTATTTTAATATTGTGTCTAATATTCTAGATCGAGTCTTTAGAACTTCTGTTAGATTTATTTTGATTTCTGTTGTCGTTTATTTGTTTAGTTACGTCGAGACCAAAGACCTAGTGGACCAGGCCCATCGGACCATCTCGAGGAGTGCAATAATTGTGAGTTATTATTATTATTATTATATTATTATTATTATTATTATTATTATTATTATTATTATTATTATTATTATTATTATTATATATATGTTTTTAGGGTGCTGTTTAGAATGTATGGTTTATTTTGATAAAATATGCATAAATGATTTAATTAGCACTTAAGTTTATTTTTGGTTTATTTTTGGTATATTTTGATATATTTTGATATATTTTAAATTATATGCTGTTTTGATTAAACATTTATACTTAAAATGTTTTAAATATATTTCTAGTTTATTTTGCAACTATATTGGATTTATTTGACGTATATATACTCGAAATATACCTTGTTTACTTTTGGTATATTTCTAGTATATTATGGTTTATGTTGTTATTTATTTTAAATTAATGCATCATTTATTTTTATCAATGTATGTTTTATATATTAATGAAGGATATCAATATAACGTGCTACCTAGTGGGCAGCACTAGGACTGAGTACGTACCGGTACGCTGATAGCATTTAGGCTATATTACTAACCTATTTGTGGATATTATTTTGAATTTATTTATTTGATGTGTGATGTGATTTGAGAGTGTGATTGTTGGAGTTAGGTTGACCAAGTGTCTCGGGACCAATCACACTGACAGTCAGACTGCTAGAGCTCGGTTGACTTAGTGTCTCGGGGCCAGTCTACTGTCCAAATGGAACAAGTGAACATATTTGGAATAAGTGAGCCTATATGGCTAGAGTGTTGTTTAACACTGTTTGAGGTTGCGATTTACTAGGGTTCTACTTGATCCTTCATAAGCAGTGATGTAATATCCCGTGTTTTAAAAATATTTTTACACTGTACCGGGATATGCAGTGTTAATAATTTCTGTACATTATATGATATTTTACGAGTTAATATGTATTTAAAACCTATTTTAATTACGGTGCATTATTTTCAGTGTTTTACGTAAAATTTTCCCGGGACTTGCATTTTCGGGGAAATTTTCACATAAACAATGTATTATTAATTATTTTAAATGTATTTACGAACTTGCATGAACTCATACATATTTATAAATTATTAAATAAAGTCTGTGTGTGTATATTTATTTAATTAGGGTTTATTATTACCCTAATATTTTATTAAGTATTTATTTGTTTTATTATTATTTAATTAATTTTATTTAGTATAAATTATTAAAATATTAAATTTTATGTGTGTGGTGTATATTTGATGTGTGTAATTTAATATTATTTTAATATATAGTATAAAGTATATATATATACATATATTTGTCAAATTACAAAAGATTTGGAAAATTACAAAACTGCCCCCCGACTTCTTCTTCTTCCTCCGATTCTTCCCTTCTCCATTTCCGGTCACTGCCGTGCCGTTCCTTCACCGTGGGTGTGCCGTCCGGTGTGCCACCATCTTCCCCAACCAATTCCGCCGCCTGAGGAGGCCGTTTCCGGCGTCTGGAGGTCGATTTTGGCCGGAGAAGCTGAAAATCGATCCACCGTCGATCACGTCGATTCCGGCCATCGTTTTCGACACCCGCCGGTCTCTTTCTTCTCCTTGAGCTCCTTTGAGTATGATTCTAGCTTTGGTTTGAGCTAAAATGGTCTAGAATTGCTTAGGTTTCGATTTTGTCAATTTCGGCCTATTAGGGTTTTTGATTTTTTTTGAGCTTATAATTGGATGATTCATGAAAACTCCCTTCACAAATGTTGTTTCTAGTAGCTTAATATACATGTATGATTTTTGTAGAATTTTTGGAGATTTTTTGGATTTTTGGGTATTTTTGAATATTTTAATATTATTTTCTAATTTTCGGAAATTAATTATTTAAATTATGAAATTGGAGTTTATGGTTGAATTAGGTGTTGAAATGAATTATAGGAATTTATTTGGAATTTTTATGAATTTCTAAGTATTTATTTTGAATTATTAAAGTTTATGTAAATTGGAAAATTAGGTTAAATGTGTTTTAATTTGAATTTAATTGGTGAATTGAGTTTAATTATTGATATTATTGATAAATATGTTGAGAAAATTAATTTTGGGTAATTGTATGATTTTTGGTGAATTTTTGAAGTAATTTAAGTAAATTTATATATATAGGGGTATTTTGGTAATTTTACCCTAAATTGTCTAAAAATGTAATTTAATTGGTTTTAATATTTATTTAAGGTATAAAAATGATTTCTACAAAATATTTGGTATTTTTAACTAATAAAACTATTTTTCGTGAATTATTTCAATTATATATATAATATACGGTTTTAGCTAATAAAATGAGTTTTATTCGGTTTTTACAGGTGTTTCAAGGTTAATTATGTAATTTCTACCTATGAGATGTAGTTCTGTGATTTTAGGATATTTTTGGTATATCTGGAATATATTCTGTGTTTGTTGTCACGACCCAAAACAGGGGCCATGACCGGCGCTAGGGAACGGGAATTCTTTCGAATCCGGAACCGGTAGCAAGCCTAAAAATAAAATAAATATGCAATAATAACAATAAAAATATAATATGCAGCGGAAAATAAAATCATAAATATTACAATATCATCCATATCAACTGGATTTAATTCAAAAACTCATCACATCGCATATATAATCTCATAAATGTATAATCTTTATACAAATCCAGTTTTACTATAATACATCTCTTTAAAACAAATACTTTATTTCACAACTGCTGAAAATCACAACTACTGTAGTGTCTAGATAAAATAAATAAGACTCAAGTATATAATTTACATAAAGAAGCCGGGGCGGAAGAAATCCGGCGTATCGACCTGCTACTGAGGTCTGAGGAAGTTGACTCTCCTGAAAAATAGTCAACGGAGGGGAGTCAGACCTCACTGAGTGAATTACTATAATACATATACATACAGTGATAATGCATACAGTCAACAGTATATATATAATATGTATATATACAGGCAAGTTCATACAGATGCAGAAAAATCATTTTATATATTTTACTGAAAAATTCCAGTTTATGAAGGATCACATAGAACCCTAGAATATCGCAACCTCAGAAAATAGTGTTAAACAACACTCTAGCCATACAGGCTCACTGATTCCAAATATATCCACTTAATCCATATGGACAGTAGACTGGCCCCGAGACACTAAGTCAACCGAGCTCCAGCAGTCTGACTGCCAGTGTGATTGGCCCCGAGACACTTGGTCAACCGAGCTCCAGCAATCACACACAAACCACATCTCACACATATCAATAATCATATCAAATCGATATCCACAAATAGTCAGTAATAAAGCCTAAACACTATAGGCGTACCGGTACGTACTCGGCTCCTAGTGCTGCCCACTAGGTAGCACGTTCTATTGATATCCTTCATTCTTAAATATAAAACATTCATTCACAAAAATAAATGATGCATGGATATAAATGAAATAGCAATATAAACCATATATATACCGAAAATATACCAAACATAAACCAGGTATATTTTGAGTATATATATGTCAAAATAAATCCAATCAAATCATGAATTAAACTAAAAATATATTTAAAAACATTTTAAATATATTTTATTAATAAAACATGTATACTAATTTATTATATACCAAAAATATACCAAAAATATACTTGAATATAAATCATGTTATTTATGCATATTTAGTCAAAATAAAACATGCATTTTCTAAATCATGCATCCTAAGCATATATATATAATATAGTAACTCACCTAATGCGCTCCACGAGACAGGTCCGACGGGCCTGGTCCACTAACCCTCGGTCTCGGCGCAACTAAACAAGAAATAATTAATCGATCGACATCAAATAACCCTAACAGAAATCCTAGAATTAAATCTAGAGTATTCAACACAGAATCGAAATTAGGGTTCGACTGGATATCATGTTTTACGAGAATTCTACCAGAAATTCGGCAGAACCTCCCCTGTAAAACGGACATCTCTCTACTCAAAAGAGTAGAGCCGACCCTGCAAAGAAAATACACTTCAAAATAAACACCACAATCAATCACAACCCCTCGGTCGGACTTCAGACTACAATCTGTCGACCGGGGTCCACAAACACAGAATATATTCAAATATACCAAAAATATTCTTAAATCATAAAAATACATTTCATACGTAGAAATTACATAATAAATCTTGAAACACTGTAAAAAACCGATTAAAACTCATTTTATTAGAAAAACCGTATATTATATATATAATTGAAAATAATTCCCGGAAAATAGTTTTAATTAGTTAAAAATACTAGATATTTTTGTAGAAATCATTTTTATACCTTAAATAAATATTAAAACCAATTAAATTACATTTTTAGACAATTTAGGGTAAAATTACCAAAATACCCCTATATATATATATATACCTAAATTACTTCAAAAATTCACCAAAAATCATACAATTATCCAAAATTAATTTTTTCAACATATTTATCAATAATATCAATAATTAAACTCAATTAACTAATTAAATTCAATTTTAAAACACAATTAACTTAATTTTACAAAATCACATAAACTTCAATAATTAAAAATAAATACTTAGAAATTCATAAAAATTCCAAATAAATTCCTATAATTCATTTCAACACCTAATTCAACCATAAACTCCAATTTCATAATTTAAATAATTAATTTCCGAAAATTAGAAAATAATATTAAAATATTCAAAAATACCCAAAAATCCAAACAATCTCCAAAAATTCTGTAAAAATTCATACATGAAGATTAAGCTACCAGGAACAACATTTGTGAAGGAATTTTCCATGAATCATCCAAATCGAAGCTCAAAAAAAATCGAAAACCCAAAGAGGCTGAAATTTTCAAATCGAAACCTAAGCAATTCTAGACCATTTTAGCTCAAACCAAAGCTAGAATAACACTCACCGGAGCTCAAGGAGAAGATAGCGACCGGCGGTGTCAAAAACGGTGGCCGGAGGAGGGAGAAACGGCG
>CANTUR010000599.1:70000-73750 GCA_947683625.1 Mallotus nudiflorus | reverse complement strand
TGTTCGGACCGTGGAGCCACTACATTGTTCGCCCCACGCCCCGAAAGAGGCATAAGGCGAAAATGGGACAACAGCAAACATCGGATTCCGTCTGGTGTGGGTATGCAACACAGGAACCGCATCCTTGGGCCCAAGGAAGAGCATGCACTAGGGCCATATAAATGAAGGGACCGTGGGTTCATCAGTTCGATGCTCGAGCATGGAGCCTAACAACCCATTCGATCGTGTCACCACTCATGCACCATCACGTACATGGAGCAGCAATTCCAACCGACGAACAAAAAACCCCAAAAAGGCATAGGATGCCGATTAAGAATTTTATGAAACACCGAATGGAACTGCTACACTCACCACTAGGTGCGAAGATATCATTACCGACGAGGGACAAACAGTAACTTCGTACGGAAGAATTACGAGGACATGCATCGACGACGAGTTTCAAACCCCATGCAACGGTTGCACTGCAAGCTTCCACCCCACCGCTCCCGCACTACAACTTAATGATGTGCGCTCATAGTGAAGCATCAACCCTCAGCACGCCCATGCACGGGGTATGCCCCCTGCCTCAGCATAAGCGGACACTAGCATGCATCGTCGGCAAGGTTCGAGCCATGTGCTACAGTTGTGCCGCAAGCTTCCACCCCACCACTCAAGCACTACAACTTAATGATGTGCCCTCGCAATGAAGCATCAGCCCTTGGAACGCCAAAAGCCCAAGGCAAGCCCCCAGCCTCAGCATGTGCGCAGCTAGAATGCATCGTCGGCAAGGTTCAAGCCCTGTGCCACAGTTGCACCGCAAGCTTCCACCCCACAGCTCGAGCGCTTCAACTTAATGATGCGCCCTCGTAGTGAAGCATCCACCTTTGGCACGCCCGAGCACAGGGCAAGCCCCCAGCCTCAACATAAGCATACGCCACAATGCGTCGTCGGCAAGGTTCTTGCCCTTTGCCACAGTTGTGCCGCAAGATTCTGCCAAACCGCTCGAGCACTACAAACTTCATGATGTGCCCTCGCAATACAGCATGCACTCTTGACACGCCCAGGCGCATGGCAAGCCCCCAGCCTCAGCATAAGCGCACGCCCAAATGCATCGTCGACAGAGTTCAAGCCTCATGCCATAGTTGCGCCGCAAGCTTCCACCCCACCGCTCAAGCACTTCAACTTAATGATGTGCCCTCGTAGTGAAGCATCCACCTTTGGCACGCCCGAGCACAGGGCAAGCCCCCAGCCTCAACACAAGCGTACGCCGTAATGCGTCCTCGGCAAGGTTCTTGCCCTTTGCCACAGTTGTGCCGCAAGATTCTGCCAAACCGCTCAAGCACTACAACTTTAATGATGTGCCCTCGCAATACAGCATGCACTCTGACACGCCCAGGCGCATGGCAAGCCCCCAGCCTCAGCACAAGCGCACGTCGAAATGCATCGTCGACGGAGTTCAAGCCTCATGCCACAGTTGCGCCGCAGGCTTCCACCCCACCGCTCAAGCACTACAACTTAATGATGTGCCCTCGCAATGCAGCATCCGCCGTTGGCACGCCCAAGCACAATGCGAGCACCCCCAGCCTCAACATAAGCATGCGCCGAAATGCGTCACCCAACAATGCTCAGCCCCTTGCACCGGTTGTGCCGCGAGATCCTGCCCCCCCACTCGAGCACTCCAACTGAATGATGTGCCCTCGCAGCAAGACATCCACCCTTGGCACGCCCAGGCTCAAGGCTCGGCACGTTCGTTGCAAGGCCCTCGAGAGCATCACACCGAGCCCCGAGATGCCACAAGCCCCCAACCATCCATGCCGGCACAGCACGAGGGTGCCATGCCCACACCTCAAGAAAGCGACCATTAGCACCTCAAAGCCACAGTAATCAACCCTCAAGAGCCCGCATCGCAAAGCACATCAACGGCTGTGCGCCTCCGATCAAGGGGACACCCCCCATGCATCCACATACAAAAGCTACCGTTCGGACCTGGACATCACACGAAGGTAGATTACTCAGCCTGGTGACATTCGCGCCCACCCCGAAACCGGCAGCCCCTGTGCACACTTCAGCACGAGGTTTGTCCCCAAAAACGTCAGCCACACATCCTTGGATGCTCACCGCCCTCGGAGGGGACGTTCCCCCGTCCATCGGCACGCATCGAGGCTGCCCACGCTTGGCGAAGAGCATTGAAAAAGCACAGCACGTGAATGCCGAGCTCACGCCTTACCCAAGCAGCCCATCAGCACGCTCCAGCACGGGGTTGGGCCCTAACACCGTTGGATCACAACCATGAAATGCCTCGCTCCACCGATCCTCCACCCCGATCGTTAGAGTTGCCTCGGGTTCGACCGCGGTGAGCGGATGAGGCCCCTCAACATCCCCCAACAATCGGGGCAACATGCCACCACCTCAGGAAAAAATCGCAGCGAGTGGGCCCGGGACATGGCGTGGTGGCCCGCCATGGCCCGGGTCCTTCCCACATCCGACCGGGGCACCGGAGGGGGTAGGGGGATGTTTTCCGCGCCACACCGAAGCCCACAAGTGCCTAGGCATGCCCCGTCGCCTAGGCGCCCCAGCCCCCCCAGGGGGGTCGAGGTATGCTGCACCCCCCTAAAGAGCATAAGGAGCACAGTGGGCTGTGGTAGGAGGAGACATCAATATGTTCCACCCATCACACCCCCCCTAAAAAATTCAATTTAAGGAATTTTGAAATGATTTTTTGCAGATATGTTAAGAATAATACAATATACTCTAGCAAAAAATTTCAGAATTTTTTGAGCACGTTAAATATTTTTTTTTATTTTTTAATGCGGAAAATAGAGAAATTCATAAAAAATAGAGGAGACCTCAAAAAATCACCATTTTTTGTGGAGAGCCCCAAAAAAATATGGTAAATTTAATGGTGTGACCAGATTTTAATTCTCATGATGTTTTCTTGATGATTGTGCTACATGCTAAATCTTCCCGAAAAATCGGCCAAAATGCCAATGTGGCAAAAATATGAAGTCCCACCATAACAAAGATCTCCTGAAGATATGTTAAGAATAATCAAATATGCTGTAGGAAAAAATTTCAGAATTTTTTGAGCACGATAAACTATTTTTTTTTATTTTTTTAATGCGGAAAATAGATAAATTCATTAAAAATAGTGGACACCTCAAAAAATCACCGTTTCTTGTGGATAGCCATAAAAAAATATGATAAATTTAATGGTGTGACCATATTTTAATTTTCACGATGTTTGCTTGATGATTGGGCTATATGCTCAATCTTCCCGAAAAATCGGCCAAAATGGCTATGTGGCAAAAGCATGCAGTCCCACCGGAATAAAGGCATCTTGCCCATGAAACTTTAGAAGTACCATTTTCAAATAAATAGCGAATGGTTTCACCATACGCGAGGAAGGGTCACAACATATATGATATAATGATGCCCGATATACTTGTCGGGGTTGTGGCACCGAGGATGATCAACCCCATCCAACTTACCGCAATAAAAATCAAGCCCGAACCATATTCAACGCTCTAAAAGCACGTAATGTCTCGTGCCAAAAGCATGTGCCCCTTGACCGTGCCGCATAGGCATCTATGCGCCCGGGGAGCATGCCATTAACCTCCAAAAGCCATGCCATTAACCTCCAACGATACTCGGCCATGGGCGAGCCGAGGCGTCCCAGCCTCGGCCGAGGGCGTGCCGAGGCCTCGGCCATGCACGCCGAGGCATGCCAGGACTCTCGGCCGAGGGCGTGCCGAGGCTCGGCCATGCGCGCCG
>CANTUR010000599.1:37500-40000 GCA_947683625.1 Mallotus nudiflorus | reverse complement strand
CAGCATGTGCGCAGCCAGAATGCATCGTCGGCAAGGTTCAAGCCCTGTGCCACAGTTGCACCGCAAGCTTCCACCCCACAGCTCGAGCGCTTCAACTTAATGATGCGCCCTCGTAGTGAAGCATCCACCTTTGGCACACCCGAGCACAGGGCAAGCCCCCAGCCTCAACATAAGCATACGCCACAATGCGTCGTCGCAAGGTTCTTGCCCTTTGCCACAGTTGTGCCGCAAGATTCTGCCAAACCGCTCGAGCACTACAAACTTCATGATGTGCCCTCGCAATACAGCATGCACTCTTGACACGCCCAGGCGCATGGCAAGCCCCCAGCCTCAGCATAAGCGCACGCCCAAATGCATCGTCGACAGAGTTCAAGCCTCATGCCATAGTTGCGCCGCAAGCTTCCACCCCACGCGCTCAAGCACTTCAACTTAATGATGTGCCCTCGTAGTGAAGCATCCACCTTTGGCACGCCCGAGCACAGGGCAAGCCCCCAGCCTCAACACAAGCGTACGCCGTAATGCGTCCTCGGCAAGGTTCTTGCCCTTTGCCACAGTTGTGCCACAAGATTCTGCCAAACCGCTCAAGCACTACAACTTTAATGATGTGCCCTCGCAATACAGCATGCACTCTTGACACGCCCAGGCGCATGGCAAGCCCCCAGCCTCAGCACAAGCGCACGTCGAAATGCATCGTCGACGGAGTTCAAGCCTCATGCCACAGTTGCGCCGCAGGCTTCCACCCCACCGCTCAAGCACTCCAACTTAATGATGTGCCCTCGCAATGCAGCATCCGCCGTTGGCACGCCCAAGCACAATGCGAGCACCCCCAGCCTCAACATAAGCATGCGCCGAAATGCGTCACCCAACAATGCTCAGCCCCTTGCACCGGTTGTGCCGCGAGATCCTGCCCCCCCACTCGAGCACTCCAACTGAATGATGTGCCCTCGCAGCAAGACATCCACCCTTGGCACGCCCAGGCTCAAGGCTCGGCACGTTCGTTGCAAGGCCCTCGAGAGCATCACACCGAGCCCCGAGATGCCGCAAGCCCCCAACCATCCATGCCGGCACAGCACGAGGGTGCCATGCCCACACCTCAAGGAAAGCGACCATTAGCACCTCAAAGCCACAGTAATCAACCCTCAAGAGCCCGCATCGCAAAGCACATCAACGGCTGTGCGCCTCCGATCAAGGGGACACCCCCCATGCATCCACATACAAAAGCTACCGTTCGGACCTGGACATCACACGAAGGTAGATTACTCAGCCTGGTGACATTCGCGCCCACCCCGAAACCGGCAGCCCCTGTGCACACTTCAGCACGAGGTTTGTCCCCAAAAAACGTCAGCCACACATCCTTGGATGCTCACCGCCCTCCGGAGGGGACGTTCCCCCGTCCATCGGCACGCATCGAGGCTGCCCACGCTTGGCGAAGAGCATTGAAAAAGCACAGCACGTGAATGCCGAGCTCAAGCCTTACCCAAGCAGCCCATCAGCATGCTCCAGCACGGGGTTGGGCCCCAACGCCGTTGGATCACAACCATGAAATGCCTCGCTCCACCGATCCTCCACCCCGATCGTTAGAGTTGCCTCGGGTTCGACCGCGGTGAGCGGATGAGGCCCCTCAACATCCCCCAACAATCGGGGCAACATGCCACCACCTCAGGAAAAAATCCGCAGCGAGTGGGCCCTGGACATGGCGTGGTGGCCCCGCCATGGCCCGGGTCCTTTCGACATCCGACCGGGGCACCGGAGGGGGGTAGGGGGATGTTTTCCGCGCCACACCGAAGCCACAAGTGCCTAGGCATGCCCCGTCGCCTAGGCGCCCCAGCCCCCCCAGGGGGGTCGAGGTATGCTGCACCCCCCTAAAGAGCATAAGGAGCACAGTGGGCTGTGGTAGGAGGAGACATCAATATGTTCCCACCCATCACACCCCCCTAAAAAATTCAATTTAAGGAATTTTGAAATGATTTTTTGCAGATATGTTAAGAATAATACAATATACTCTAGCAAAAAATTTCAGAATTTTTTGAGCACGTTAAATATTTTTTTTTATTTTTTTAATGCGGAAAATAGAGAAATTCATAAAAAATAGAGGAGACCTCAAAAAATCACCATTTTTTGTGGAGAGCCCCAAAAAAATATGGTAAATTTAATGGTGTGACCAGATTTTAATTCTCATGATGTTTTCTTGATGATTGTGCTACATGCTAAATCTTCCCGAAAAATCGGCCAAAATGCCAATGTGGCAAAAATATGAAGTCCCACCATAACAAAGATCTCCTGAAGATATGTTAAGAATAATCAAATATGCTGTAGGAAAAAATTTCAGAATTTTTTGAGCACGATAACTATTTTTTTTTTATTTTTTTAATGCGGGAAAATAGATAAATTCATTAAAAATAGTGGACACCTCAAAAAATCACCGTTTCTTGTGGATAGCCATAAAAAAATATGATAAATTTAATGGTGTGACCATATTTTAATTTTCACGATGTTTGCT
>CANTUR010000599.1:20000-27500 GCA_947683625.1 Mallotus nudiflorus | reverse complement strand
AAGCTACCGTTCGGACCTGGACATCACACGAAGGTAGATTACTCAGCCTGGTGACATTCGCGCCCACCCCGAAACCGGCAGCCCCTGTGCACACTTCAGCACGAGGTTTGTCCCCAAAAACGTCAGCCACACATCCTTGGATGCTCACCGCCCTCGGAGGGGACGTTCCCCCGTCCATCGGCACGCATCGAGGCTGCCCACGCTTGGCGAAGAGCATTGAAAAAGCACAGCACGTGAATGCCGAGCTCAAGCCTTACCCAAGCAGCCCATCAGCACGCTCCAGCACGGGGTTGGGCCCCAACGCCGTTGGATCACAACCATGAAATGCCTCGCTCCACCGATCCTCCACCCCGATCGTTAGAGTTGCCTCGGGTTCGACCGCGGTGAGCGGATGAGGCCCCTCAACATCCCCCAACAATCGGGGCAACATGCCACCACCTCAGGAAAAAATCCGCAGCGAGTGGGCCCGGGACATGGCGTGGTGGCCCGCCATGGCCCGGGTCCTTCCGACATCCGACCGGGGCACCGGAGGGGGTAGGGGGGGATGTTTTCCGCGCCACACCGAAGCCCACAAGTGCCTAGGCATGCCCCGTCGCCTAGGCGCCCCAGCCCCCCCAGGGGGGTCGAGGTATGCTGCACCCCCCTAAAGAGCATAAGGAGCACAGTGGGCTGTGGTAGGAGGAGACATCAATATGTTCCACCCATCACACCCCCCCCTAAAAAATTCAATTTAAGGAATTTTGAAATGATTTTTTGCAGATATGTTAAGAATAATACAATATACTCTAGCAAAAAATTTCAGAATTTTTTGAGCACGTTAAATATTTTTTTTTATTTTTTTAATGCGGAAAAATAGAGAAATTCATAAAAAATAGAGGAGACCTCAAAAAATCACCATTTTTTGTGGAGAGCCCCAGAAAAAATATGGTAAATTTAATAGTGTGACCAGATTTTAATTCTCATGATGTTTTCTTGATGATTGTGCTACATGCTAAATCTTCCCGAAAAATCGGCCAAAATGCCAATGTGGCAAAAATATGAAGTCCCGCACCATAACAAAGATCTCCTGAAGATATGTTAAGAATAATCAAATATGCTGTAGGAAAAAATTTCAGAATTTTTTGAGCACGATAACTATTTTTTTTTATTTTTTTAATGCGGAAAATAGATAAATTCATTAAAAAATAGTGGACACCTCAAAAAATCACCGTTTCTTGTGGATAGCCATAAAAAAATATGATAAATTTAATGGTGTGACCATATTTTAATTTTCACGATGTTTGCTTGATGATTGGGCTATATGCTCAATCTTCCCGAAAAATCGGCCAAAATGGCTATGTGGCAAAAGCATGCAGTCCCACCGGAATAAAGGCATCTTGCCCATGAAACTTTAGAAGTACCATTTTCAAATAAATAGTGAATGGTTTCACCATACGCGAGGAAGGGTCACAACATATATGATATAATGATGCCCGATATACTTGTCGGGGTTGTGGCACCGAGGATGATCAACCCCATCCAACTTACCGCAATAAAAAATAAGCCCGAACCATATTCAACGCTCTAAAAGCACGTAATGTCTCGTGCCAAAAGCATGTGCCCCTTGACCGTGCCGCATAGGCATCTATGCGCCCGGGGAGCGTGCCATTAACCTCCAAAAGCCATGCCATTAACCTCCAACGATACTCGGCCATGGGCGAGCCGAGGCGTCCCAGCCTCGGCCGAGGGCGTGCCGAGGCCTCGGCCATGCACGCCGAGGCATGCCAGGACTCTCGGCCGAGGGCGTGCCGAGGCTCGGCCATGCGCGCCGAGGCATGCCAGGAATCTCGGCCGAGGGCCTGCCGAGCCTCGGCCATGCGCGCCGAGGCATGCCAGGAATCTCGTCCGAGGGCCTGCCGAGGCTCGGCCATGAGCGCCGAGGCATGCGAGGACTCTCGGCCGAGAGGGGGGCCGAGGCCTCGGCCATGCGCTCCGAGGCATGCCAGCACTCTTGGCCGAGAGGGTGCCGAGGCCTCGGCCATGCGCGCCGAGGCATGCCGGGACTCTCGGCCGAGGGGCGTGCCGAGGCTCGGCCATGCGAGCCGAGGCATGCCAGGAATCTCGGCCGAGGGCCTACGAAGCCTCGGCCATGCGCGCCGAGGCACGCCAGGAATCTCGTCCGAGGGCCTGCCGAGGCTCGGCCATGAGCGCCGAGGCATGCGAGGACTCTCGGCCGAGAGGGGGCCGAGGCCTCGGCCATGCGCTCCGAGGCATGCCAGCACTCTTGGCCGAGAGGGTGCCGAGGCCTCGGCCATGCGGGCCGAGGCATGCCCGGACTCTCGGCCGAGGGCGTGCCGAGGCTCGGCCATGCGCGCCGAGGCATGCCAGGACTCTCGGCCGAGGGCGTGCCGAGGCTCGGCCATGCGCGCCGAGGCATGCCAGGACTCTCGGCCGAGGGCCTGCCGAGCCTCGGCCATGCGCGCCGAGGCATGCCAGGAATCTCGTCCGAGGGCCTGCCGAGGCTCGGCCATGAGCGCCGAGGCATGCGAGGACTCTCGGCCGAGGCCTCGGCCATGCGCTCCGAGGCATGCCAGCACTCTTGGCCGAGAGGGTGCCGAGGCCTCGGCCATGCGCGCCGAGGCATGCCGGGACTCTCGGCCGAGGGCGGTGCCGAGGCTCGGCCATGCGCGCCGAGGCATGCCTGGAATCTCGGCCGAGGGCCGGCCATGCGCGCCGAGGCATGCCAGGAATCTCGGCCGAGGGCCTGCGAAGCCTCGGCCATGCGCGCCGAGGCATGCCAGGAATCTCGTCCGAGGGCCTGCCGAGGCTCGGCCATGAGCGCCGAGGCATGCGAGGACTCTCGGCCGAGAGGGGGCCGAGGCCTCGGCCATGCGCTCCGAGGCATGCCAGCACTCTTGGCCGAGAGGGTGCCGAGGCCTCGGCCATGCGGGCCGAGGCATGCCCGGACTCTCGGCCGAGGGTGTGCCGAGGCTCGGCCATGCGCGCCGAGGCATGCCAGGACTCTCGGCCGAGGGCGTGCCGAGGCTCGGCCATGCGCGCCGAGGCATGCCAGGAATCTCGGCCGAGGGCCTGCGAAGCCTCGGCCATGCGCGCCGAGGCATGCCAGTAATCTCGGCCGAGGGCCTGCCGAGGCTCGGCCATGCGCGCCGAGGCATGCCAGGACTCTCGGCCGAGGGCCTGTCGAGGCTCGGCCATGAGCGCCGAGGCATGCCAGGAATCTCGGCCGAGGGCCTGCCGAGGCTCGGCCATGAGCGCCGAGGCATGCCAGGAATCTCGGCCGAGGGCCTGCCGAGCCTCGGCCATACGCTCCGAGGCATGCCAGGAATCTCGGCCGAGGGCCTGCCGAGGCTCGGCCATGCGCGCCGAGGCATGCCAGGACTCTCGGCCGAGAGGGTGCCGACGCCTCGGCCATGCGCTCCGAGGCATGCCAGGACTCTTGGCCGAGAGGGTGCCGAGGCCTCGGCCATGCGCGCCGAGGCATGCCAGGACTCTCGGCCGAGGGCCCGCCAAGCCTCGGCCATGCCAGGACTCTCGGCCGAGAGCCTGCGAAGCCTCGGCCATGCGAGCCGAGGCATGCCAGGAATCTCGGCCGTGGGCCTGCCAAGGCTCGGCCATGCGCGCCGAGGCATGCCAGGAATCTCGGCCGAGGGGCCTGCCAAGTGTCACATGAGTTTTGTTATACTCGCGAACTTAGCCCACGTGCGGCCTAGCAAGCTTGATTCACCCAATGTCAAGAATGCTAGTAAGCCTTCCAACGTATGCCAAACTCGGCAAGATGGCAAGAATTACGGCAACGAAAGTATGCTTGAGTAAAAAGGCACAAAGAGAGCACAAGAGCTTTGGAAAGTATACTTGTATTATGTTCACCAAAAAGTGTCCAAAATGATGGGGTGAGGAGGTATTTATAGGCATGGGTGGCTACTATTCCCACCTCCTCAAGGGAATGTTCTAGAATGCTACTTACATGTGTGGAACTTTCTAGACTAGTCTACATACTACTAGATATGTCTAGTATGTACAAGATATCTCTACAATGTTCAAGAGTGTTCTAGAGAATTCTACATAACTCTAGCACTCTCGGTCAAAATTTTTTTTTTGGACTACAGCTCCGCGGCGTGACATTCTCCCCCACCTAATCCGGCAACGCCCTCGTTGCCATCTCCTCGTATGACTTGATTTGTTCTTCAAATTGCCACAAGTCTCGAATCGGTTCCCAACTAGCTTCACTTTCTGGAAGTCCCTTCCATTTGACAAGGAATTCGGTTGTTGGGGGTAGGTTTGATTGTGGCACCTTCCGATGGGAGATAATGTATTCCACCTCTTTATCGTATTGAGCTCTCACATTCAATGGAGCTCTTTTGGATCTTCCTCTACTCGGGTCATCGAGATCCTCCCGATAGGGCTTTAGCATGCTCACATGAAAGACAGGGTGGATCTTGATGCCTTGTGGAAGTTCCACCTTGTAAGCTACCTTTCCCATGCGTTTGATGATGGGAAAGGGTCCCTCGTATCTCCTTTTAAGGCCCCAATGAAGTCCGTCGGCTTTTCCATGCAAGTATAGTTTAACGAGCACTTTATCGCCTTCGTTGAACTCCATGTGCCTTCTTTTCTTGTCCGCCCACTTTTTCATTCTCTTGGATGCCTTCTCCAAGTAGGATCGAGCAACATCATTTTGCTCCCTCCATTCTTTTGCAAGTTTGAAAGCAGGTGGACTCCTACTCGACCAATCCATGGCAAGAGTGCTTGGAGTGTAAGGTTGTTGCCCCGTGACGATCTCAAAAGGACTCTTGCCTGTGGACTCGCTCCTTTGTAAGTTATATGAGAATTGGGCAACATCAAGCAACTTAGCCCAATTTCGTTGATTGGCACTTACGTAGTGCCTTAAGTACAGCTCCAAGAGAGCATTGATTCTCTCGGTTTGCCCATCGGTTTGGGGGTGCATGCTCGTCGAGAATTTTAGGTCGGTGCCTAATAGCTTGAACAACTCCGTCCAAAAGCGACCCGTGAATCGAGCATCTCTATCGCTTACTATTGATCTCGGCACACCCCAATACTTCACCACGTGCTTCATGAAAAGATGGGCGGCTCCTTCGGCCGTGATGGACTTTGGTGCGGGAATGAAGATGCCATACTTTGAGAAGCGATCCACCACAACAAAGATCCATGCACACCCTTCGGATATAGGAAGCCCCACTATAAAATCCATGGAAACACTCTCCCATGGTCTCGAGGGAATGGAAAGTGGCTCTAGCAAACCACTTGGGGCTTGTTGCTCCATCTTGTCTTGTTGGCACACAAGACAAGTTCTTACGTAGGCCTCCACATCTTCCCTCATGCGAGGCCAATAATAGGCATTCTCCACAAGTGCTATTGTGCGTTGTATGCCTGGATGTCCCGCCCACTTGCTATCATGGCACTCCTTGATAATTTCCTTCCTAAGGTTGTCATGGAGCGGCACGTATAGTCTTCTTCTCTTGGTGTAAAGCAAATCCCCTTCAAGCCAAAATCTTCGAGTTTTACCTTCTCGAACAAGAGCCATGAAGTTCTTGGCCAAGGAATCATGCTTTAGCCCTTCCTTGATGCGTTCCCACAAGTTGCACTTGGGGCGACTTATATCGGCAAGCTCCCCCTTTCTACTAAGTGCATCGGCAACAAGGTTCGCTTTGCCCGGCTTATACTCCATGACATAGTCAAACTCCGCAAGGAAGTCTTGCCACCTAGCTTGCTTTGGCGTGAGCTTCTTTTGCGTTTGAAAGTAGCTAGTGGCAACATTGTCGGTCTTGACAACAAATTTGCTCCCAAGCAAGTAGTGCCTCCACGTTCGCAAGCAATGTACCACGGCGGTCATCTCTTTTTCTTGCACCGTGTACCTCCGTTCGGTGTCATTGAGCTTCCTACTTTCAAAGGCTATTGGATGCCCCTCTTGCATAAGTACTCCACCAATAGCAAAGTCGGAAGCATCGGTGTGGATCTCGTATGTCTTGGTATGGTTGGGAAGTGCTAACACCGGTTCCTCCATAATAGCCTTCTTCAATGCATCAAAGGCTTGTTGGCACTTCGTAGACCAATCCCACACATGCCCCTTCTTCAACAAATCCGTCAAAGGAGCGGCTATAGATGAGTAGCCCTTTATAAACCTTCGGTAATAGTTCACCAATCCAAGGAAAGATCTCAGCTCGGTCACCTTGGTTGGTGGCTCCCATTCTTGGATGGCCTTCACCTTTGAACCGTCCATCCTTAGCTTCCCGTCGCCAATAATGTGCCCAAGGAATGCCACCTCTCGTTGGGCAAAGGAGCATTTTTCTTTCTTGACATAGAGCTCATTATCTCGTAAGGCTTTGAACACTTGCCTTAGATGCTCCACGTGCTCCTCCAAAGTATTACTATAAACAACAATGTCATCAAGATAAACAACAACAAAACGATCAAGGTAAGGAGCAAGTACCTTGTTCATAAGAGTGCAAAATGTGGCCGGAGCATTTGTGAGGCCAAAGGGCATGACAAGGAACTCGTAGGATCCATATCTCGTCACACATGCCGTCTTTGGCTCATGTCCCTCGAAAATGCGCACTTGATAGTACCCGGACCTCAAATCCAACTTGGTAAACCACTTAGCACCACCAAGTTGATCAAAGATATCGGCAATGTGCGGAATGGGGTACTTATTCTTGACGGTGATCTTGTTTAGTGCGCGATAGTCAATGCACAACCGAAGGGAACCATCGTGTTTCTTTTGGAACAATACCGGCGCACCATATGGAGCTTTAGATGGCCTAATGTAGCCCGCGTCAAGAAGCTCCTTGAGTTGCCTCCTTAGTTCCTCCAACTCCGGAGGTGCCATACGGTAGGGTGCAAAGGCAGGTGGCTTCGCTCCTTGCTCTATTCAATCTCGTGGTCTACTTCCCGTCGAGGAGGAAGCTTCTTTGGTAATTGTGGTGGCATAAGATCTTTGAACTCTTCAAGCACATCATGGATGGGGCTTGGAAGCTTAGCATCATCATCGTTGAGACCTTCTTCCACCTTAAGGGTTGCAAGGAAGGTTGGCTCCTTCCTTTTCACACCCTTAGAGATTTGTATGGCCGATACCATCATGTCTTGGCTTAGCTCCCTCTTTATCGGTACCATGCATGGTTGGCCACTTTCCATAATGCACATGGTGTTGGTGTATGGGACTAAGAAAGCCTTCACCATGTCGAGGAAGTCTATACCAAGATAGAAACGTTGATCATCAATAGGAGCAATGGTGATATCGACCTTACCTTGCCATTGGCCAATGCGAATGTCGGTCCCCTCTCGCCATGCCAACGATGGGTAGCCTTTTGGCATTCACACCCTTGATGTAGCCCCTCTCCTTTTCATAAGGTAGCCCTATAGAGTCGGCCACCTCCTTCGACATGTACACCGTGTCGGCACCGTGTCCACCATGGCTTGCACACTTGTGCCACCGATTTGAGTCTCCACGTACATTCGACCACGAGGCTTTTGTTCCACTTTGGCTTG